>VYXD01004345.1:822407-1196162 GCA_013397195.1 Hylia prasina | reverse complement strand
GCCATGTCCCCCCGCCGCTCCCAGGAGTTCTGAGGAGAACGGCTTAGCCTGGGGGACCCCCAGTGCGGGGCAGGGAGGGAAGGGGCGGCGGAGCCGGTCTGGGTGGACCAGGAGCGGTACCCCAGTGACCCCTCCTCAGGTGTGTGTGTGAGGGGGAGCAAGCAGGAAGGGTGGGCCCAGATGCAACTTTCAGAGTCGCGTTTAAAGTGACTGATAAAAGAAATCACAGAATATTTAGGAAGGGATCTCTGAAGATCATCTGCTCCAACCCTCCTCGCCAAGGCAGGGTTACCCAGAGCAGGTGACACAGGAACATGTCCAGGTGGGTTTGGAATATCTTCAGGGAAAGACTCTGTGGCCTCCCTGGGCAGCTGTTCAGTGCTCTGCCAGCCCCCATGAAAAGAGATTCTTCCTCCTGTTGAGGCAAAACTTGTGTTCTACTTTAGGGCCTTTGCTTCTCTTGTGTACCTGTGCCCCACTGCTCTGGATTCAAGGGCAAGGTGTCATTATCCCCTAACAGCAGAGAGGGATCAAGCCCTGAGTTGTATCTCTTGTGTAGGAGTACTTTGAGGGAAGCCAAGAGCTTCCAGAATCAGCTCATGTAGTGTGGCTGAAACAAGTAATTGTTTTTTACCTCCCTGCTCCTGCCCTTGTCTGCTTGGACCTCGCTAGAATTGATACTGTGAGAGATTTACTGCTGTCAGGGTCCTGCAATTAGTCCACATTTTGCATCAGAGAAAATAGGGCAGATCCATCCTTGTCTATGTATATGTAATTAATTGCTGTGTCTAATTTTTCTTGGCGTGGGTGTGTAATTGTGAACACCCTTCAGGCTGGTGGATTTTCTCCAAAGTTTACTATACACTTTGCATCCTGAACATCAGGGAATAATGTGCTCTGTACCTATCTGACTTTGGAGGCAACAGTATGACAACAATGAATCTCCCTGTGATGTGTCCAAAGGCCCACGTTAAGATTTTGTGAGTGTGCATGGAGGGAAGAGTGCTGTGAGGTGACTTCATTGGTAAAATTGTAACAGATGTCAATTGGATCCTCTTTCCTTGGGTACAGAAACATGTCTCAGTGGAAAGATATCTTCACCTTATCTCTGACAGGGCCTTGAATTTATTCTTATCAATCATGCAAGAGTCACTGTAGCTGCAGAGCAATTAGCAGTTCCCACTTAATGAACATGAGAGGTTTGTCCACCTGGTACAGCATCCTGACACACACCAACAATATACTTAAGTACCCAACAATACACCAAAGTGGATGGAGCTAGTAACATTTTTAGCATTTGTGGGATGGCTTAAGATATTTGAAATTTCTTCATCAGAAATGCATATTTTCTCTATAAACTGGCTTTTCTAGAGCCTTGAAGTGCAAACCCTATATTCTCAGTTAATGAAATAGGTGACAACTAACATATCCTGGTGTGTTTTATTGAGCCATACTGGAGTACACCATCTGAAGGGTTTATGCAAACACTTTTGTAGAATTGACTTATTTTGTAGAACTGACTTAGGCAGTTTTTGGTAGATCTGTTTACATTAGACAAGCATCTAAAATGAAGGACATCTCATCTGGGGAATTTTGATTAACATTTTCTTTTGATTTAACATCATTGAATGTACCTGAACAATGATGCTGACAGAAGGGGCTGTTCTTATGCTTTGAAGTTAGGCCAGGTCTGAACCATAAAGAGCCAGGAAATCCATACAGAGATATTCTATATCAGTATTTCTGTGTGGTTTTAAGATTCTTTGCTTCTGTTCTCTGATCAGTTTACCTGAGTGGCAGATGCTGAGTGAATTTAAAAATCAAGACAATATTTGACTTAGAAACCAGAAATCCTAAAGCAGGGTTTGAATATTTTAAAAACATGGAGGTAATATACTGGAAAGCGGAATGGGAACACAGATTTTTCACTTCTTTTTCCTTGATTTTTACTAGTTCTATTATTGCTTTGACTTCTGTATCTGGTATGTTATCTGAGTAATGGAAAAATAAGATAATGCCCTCTTCACTTACGGATTGAAGAATTTATCCTCAGTAAATCACTGTTTTTTCTAAAGGGTTCAGATGAGCAATCCAAATGAAAAATTACTTTCAATTTACATGTAACCTTAATACATAAATAGAACTAGTTTAGAAATTAGCTGCCTCAAACTGTTCATAGATTTCTTATTTAAATGCTTAAAAGTGAAACCTGTAGTTTTCTGTGACTGGGAATGTCTGTTTTAGGGATGTTTTTGTATCGAGTGGAAGTGTTTTGAAGAGGACTGAGCCAATAGTGTAACACGAGTCCATACACTGACCTACCTCTATTATTGCCAGAAAACTAAGACCTTGTATTGAATTTCTCTTAACAGTATTTCCTGTAGTTGTATTGTTAGCTTGGCTAAAAGAGACCTCTGAAAGAGTTCATATTTAGTGTCCACAGCACCATTGGTTTTGGAGAATGGAGTTCTTGGTGGTTTCACCCTTGCTTAGGAACTTACCTCTTTGCCTGATTGCTCTTGTCAGTTGTCCTTTACAGCACTAACCATGTGTATTTTCAGCCATGACCTGTTTCAGTCTTCATCTGAGTAGGTTTTAGACAAAAACTATTAGAATTGTTTACCAGATTCTTGAAGATTTGTCGTTGTATTTTAGACAATATTTTTAAAGACATTAATTAAAAGAAAAAAAATAAAAGGAAAGGAAAGGAAAGGAAGTAAAATCCATGTTTCTGCCTATTAATTTGCCACCATCTGCCAACAAAAGTGGGGCCACATTTTTTTGCCTAAAATGGAGGTGTCTGCTCCCATTTGATGATGTGGCCTATATCATCCTTTGCTCAGATCCCACTTGCCATGGATGTGGATGTTCATCACAGACCACATACCCTGTAGTGCATTTTGGCAACCATGTGGATCTCTGATAAGACTGGAAACGTTTTAATTCCATTCTTATAGTGAACCTTCTGGTTTTTTTCAAATATGAACTATTACAACTTCCTGTCATCTTTACTGTTGAAATACTTACCTGCTTTATAAATGAAAGCAGAAGAATAAAATTGCCATTTGTAATGGGGAAAATGTGTTCTGTGTAATGCAGCTGAAAATATTTATAGCTCTATGTATTATGTAAATGTGGTGTTTTCATCTGATCAGGTGCAAGAGCATAGCTATCATTATCAAAACAAAGCAAATAAAGATGAATATTTCTGTTTATGGATTTTATTTACCTACCTTAGGAATGTGTATATATTCTGTTGCTAGTGGGGTTATATCTGTCTTGTACAACTCAGTGTGAGTTGTACAACTCATTGAGTGAGTCAATGTACCTTCACAATACCTGTTTTAATTGTTCAAAAACAGTATCTCCTAAAGAGCTGCTTTTTTTTCATTTTAATAGATTGATAAAGATGCATTGGATGTGCAGGTCAAGGAGAGGAAAATGCAAGAAGCAGCTGAAAAAGCACAACATGAAAGATTTGGTATATTCCTAGATACTGTGATATTTCTGTGAATAGTTAAATATTTTAACCTGTTTCCTGCTTTATTTTATCCCTTAATATATTCTTTAAATGCAGTCATGCAATTTATGTCCTATTTATGTTCATACATCTACATTGGCACAGTATGTATTCTCCTTGCTGTCTTAGGATTTATATTGACAGGATTAAACTGAGGTGCATTGCCAAATAGGCCAGAATTTTCAGTGTTTTCTTTTGAAAGGTATTGATGAGCTTTATTTTAGTTGCTTTCTTGTAAAGTGACCTCATCTTCTGCCTGGTCATTCTTCCCTAGAATGTATGGATTCTGTGGAATCCCCTCTACACTGTTATTGCTGGAAGCATGAGTCATGTACAGTGAAGCCATTGCTGAGTCAGAACTCTCAGCCACACAAATATTTCATGCTGTGCCCTGACCTCAAGCCCCTTGTGCTCTTCTGTGCTTGGCAAGCTTTCTTTGCTGTCAGATGAAGAGCTCCCACAGCTCTCTGTGTGCCTCAAGAGGAGCTAAAATGGAGCTGCCAATTTCCATGCTGTGCTTCTACCACAGCTGCTTGTGATTTTCCTGGCTGGATAATACTCTGCCAGGGTCTGACCCCTGGGAAACTACCAGCAGCAATGTGGAGTCTGGCAAAGGAGGAAATGATCTTTTCTAGAAAATTATTTTAAATCATTAAAATGGCTACTTGGGTGGAAGTTCTGTTGGTTCTTTTTTTCTTAAAAATGCTGTAATTTATTTAGTTTCAATTAAATAGGCAGGAGCTCTTAAGCTGTTCAAAACTTAATGCCAACCAATGATTTTATTGCTATGGTTAGAAAAATCATTGGAATTATGGAAGAGCTACCTATATCCCTTTCAGTTGCAGCCCAATTTTGGTTTGCTTTCTGACAAGCAACAATGTATTTCAGCTGTAGCTGTAAGCAAAGAGTTGATGGAAACAACTGGTTTACTGTACATTTCTTATGTTCCTGCAGGTTTTCACCAAATGAAACCTCATAGTTCTAGTACTTATTATTGTGTTTGTTTCACATGCATCAATTTCATTATAACATTAATAAAATAATTTCTACCTAAAAAGCTGCAAATATTTCTTAAGTAAATATTACTAACATCAGAGTGTTTGCTGGGCTGGTACTTATGGATCAAATACTCTCCTGAGGCATAACAGTTTGAAGACTTACATTCTGTTTATTCATCTTGAAAATTTTATTTTCACCTTATGTGTGCACTCCAATGACTCGTGCACCTCTAAGAGCTGTGGTTTCATTGTGTTCATTTCTGCCTAGCTCATGACATGAAGAAAAATGACAAGCTCATGTGTCTGCTGGAAGAACGACAGAAAAATGAAATCAAAGACATGCATAAGGCTCTCAATGAATTTCAGAAGAACTTTCAGGGGCCAGAAACAAGACGTGAATTTGACCTGAATGATCCACAAGCCCTGAAGAAAGACAGACCTGCTCGAGTTTCAGACGATGATCCTCGATGTACTATATCTGGCATGCAGAAGTTTATGGGTGAAGACTTAAACTATGATCAGAGGATGAAGTTTCAAAAGGAGCAGTTAAGGGAGTGGTCTCTTCAGCAACAGAAAGACTGGAAAAATGCATTAGCTGACCAAAAATTGGCAGGTAACAAAAAAGATAGTGTAGTTTTAATCTTCTTTTTCTGAAGTTGTGATGTATCTGATGAAAATATGGCATACCCTATTGTATATTTAACTTAGAGAAGTACTAAAGCAATTTTTACTTTATAAGCTCTGATGTATTCACCATTTCTCTTAGGAAACTTCTATTTCATAACGTGATTATAATATCACCCATGTTTCATTTCTGCTTTATGCCTCCAGTTGATATGCTTACTTCATCAGGCCAAACTGTCCAATCCATACTGTCCTAGAGCAGAAAAAATAATACTGATTTTTCTCTCCCAGCTTGTCATGAAACATTATTTTCTGCACTACTTAACATACTACTTTAATTTTAACACTAACTGTTTAGACAAGTTACATATTAAACTGGTTCATGGGTCACCTGAAATCTGAAGATGGACAGCTTTGATAGTAGGATTTGGAAATATTTAGTCTACTGTATCTGTAGCTCCCCTCTGCCTCTTCCCCTGGTTAACTCATATGGCACATCATGTCCTTGAATATTGACTAAATTTCATTTGAATCTAATTTAGATGATCTTTATGACAAGTTTAGGATTGAACTTGACCGAAAGATTATGGAGGAACAAAGAAAAGAAGAGGAAAGCAGGCGTAATGTTTGCACAGCTACTAAAACTTTCAACAGAATCCAGGTAAATTTAATGTCAAGTTGGTTTGTTTGTGTTTTATAAAATGAGAAGGAAAATAAGATGCACAGAATTATTAGTGATGTTTTCACTGGGGTTTCTTAGCAGCTGACTTCCAAGGTTGTTTCAGCTTGGAACGCGGTAAATTTTATGCACTTCACCAAGTGAACAAAGGATCCAAGGATCTAGATGTCCTCTATTTAGTTATCCTCTGCCAAAACTGTCCCTCCTGGTTCTCAGCTTGCTGACTGATGGGCAGACACAGCTCCCCAGTCGTTTGAGCTGGGGGCTTTGAGCTGGTAAACTGGGGTACAGCAATAGCCTCCTGTGCTGCTTTCTGGGTGTATATCAGTCCTCCCATATTCTTATTGTGTCTGTCTACTTGTCTTTGCACGTGTGTGGAAACATTGCTAACAGTTGTTTGTCCTTATTGTTTATATGAACTCCCCACAACCACTGCTTTTGGCACTTTGGCTGCTTCATGGGTATTTGTGTACAATGTGTCTTGGTTGTTTACTGACCTCGCTCTGGAACCTGTCTTAGTAACATTATCTGTCATGCTCTAGAGGCTTTTTCCTCTTTAGCTTCTACATACAACTCCAAGGGCTACATGGATGCTATTAGCTTGGTTAAACTATATTTGTTGTGACTTAGCTTTAAGTGTATTTAGTCATATCAAAATAAACCACATTAGAATTACCTACATCAAATATGGTACTTTTTGGTTTAGCTGTATAAGCATGCAAGTCTTTAATATTGCTTGAGCCTTTTGGGGGGTATTTGTAATATAATTTCGTGTATAGACAGCCCAAATTAATTGAAAATCAAAATCTAAAAGTACAGGAGCAAGCTGTCCCCATGAGCTGAAAGCCAAGTCAGAGGTGAAGACCAGCCTGAACAAGCAGCTTTGGCTGGAACTCAGGGAGAAAAAGAGGGTTCATTACCTTTGGGAGAAGGGACAAGCAGCTCAGGGGGATGCAATAATGTTGTGAGGTCATGCAGGGAGAAAGAAGAGGCCAAAGCCCAGCTAGAACTTAATCTGGCTACTACTGCCAGAGACAATTAAAAAATGTTTCTGAAAATACACCAGGAGCAAAAGAAAGGCAAGGAGAATCTCTATCCTTTGTTTAAGGATAAACATAGAGCATGAGGAAAAGACTGAGGTACTTAATATGTTCTCTGCTTCAGTCTTCAGCCCTCTGAGCTGGAAGGCAGGGACAGGGACCAGAGTGAAGCTCCCATATTTCGGGAGGGAATGGTCAGAGAACTTCTATGCAACTTAGACCCACAAAAGTCCATGGGGTCAGATGGGATCCACCCAAGGGTACTGAGGGAGCTGGTGGCAGTGCTCATGGAGCCACTTCCCATCATTTCCCTGCAGGGCTGGCTCACCAGGGAGGCCCCAGGTGAAGCTGGGCAGTGTGACACTCCTGTAAGAGGGGCTGGAAGGAGGATGCAGGGAACCAGGGGCCTGTCAGCCTGACCTCAGTGCCAGGAAAGGCCATGGAGCAGATCCCCTTGAGTGCCAGCCTGCAACACGTGCAGGACAACCAGGGCATCAGCCCAGCCAGCCAGGGTTTATGGCAGGCAGGTCCTGCTTGACCCACCTGATCTCCCAGGACAGAGTGACCCCTCAGTGGATGTGTCTGCCTGGACTTTAGGAAAGCCTTTGACATCCCATGGCATTTTCCTCGTGGCTTGGACAGGGGCACTCACTGTTCTGCACTGGGTAAAAGACTGGCTGGGCCCAGGGAGTGGTGGGGAATGGAGCTAAATCCAGCTGGGGCCAGGCACCAATGGTGTTCCCAAGGCTCAGAACTGGGGTTGGCTTTTTGACATCTTCATCAATGACCTGGACAAGGGGATCGAGTCACTTTGTAGATGGCACCGAGTCTTCTGGAAGGTAGGAAGGCTCTGCAGAGGGATCTGGACAGGCTAGAATATGGGCCCAGGCCAGTGGTCTGAGTTTCAACAAGGCCAAGTTGTGGATTTTGCACTTGGGTCACAACAATCCCCTTACAAAAAACAAATAATTGCTTGATTCACAGTATTAATAAGAGAAAAGTACATACCGAGGTGTTCTGGTTCAATGGTCCAAAAATTTTGGATGATTAAATATCTTTGGGCGTTTGGGTCTTAAAAGTTATCATGTCATAGTTCCTTTCAGGTATTGACTCTTCTTGAGGAAAAAAAAAACAATTCAGAGAAATACATTTTGAATTTAAAAAAAATTTCTTTGACGTTCTGGTAAAAGTCATACTGACATCAGAGATGGAAAAGTGGCCTCTAATTCCTACTGTTTTATTCCATGTTATGATGACCATGATTCCTAGATCTGAAGTTGATATTTGTCACATGAAACTTGATTTGCTTGAGGTTTTCCATTTGTGTAAAAGTAGGCATTTATTTTTTTGCTCTATAGTTGATGTTCCTGCAGACGTTTCTAAATACGAGGTTTTTGGCATTGTCTAAGTTGAATTGGGGCTTAGCTAATATGTAATTTAAAAAAAATAATTCATCTTTTATTATTTCTTTGCACATCAAATAGTTCTGTTATTTTAATGGAAACCACAAGGCTGTTTTCAGCCGAGGAATTTATTAATCTAGGATATGGTACTTAGTTGTTGTTTCTTCTGCCCCATCACTGACAGGTAATTTTGCATGTTTGCTTGGAGCAAACAGAAGTCACCCTCTGGCAGTCTCTTGGCCTGATGTTTGGGACAACCACTGTTATCCAGACTCAAAGTCTATAACTACAAATGTAGAGATAATTCCAGTTTAGCAGTCTCTTCTGGTGGCATAGATCACCCTGCTTGCTCAGTTCAGATTTTTTTCCTTAACGTGTGCAGAGGAACAGTGGAAGCTGGAACCAGGCATTGTTCCAGATCATTTAGTTTATGCATTACAGAAGAACAAGACAGTATTAGAAATGAAAGATGCATATCATTATCATTCTACTTCAAATTAGTTTACTTGGTCTCATTCTTCTTCGAAAGGTAATTATGTTCAGTTTGATCACTGTATTTTGTTTCTGGAGTATTGTAAGGGGAAAATTTCCTTTGAATAGGAGACTGTGCCTTGTAGTGAACATTAGGAACAGTGATTTCCATAGAAAATGTATACTGTGATCTCCAGTTCCAGTATTTCAGATACATTCACATAATGTGATTCAAATTTGCATCTTGTATCAGCAAACAGAATCAAGGCTGCATCTTCAGACTTTAATTGGACATCTCCTGTCTGTCTGTTTTGAGGGCTTACCCATGCTCTTCACCTAGATTCAGTATGTAATATATAAATCAAGGCTAGTGATTCAAGATTGTAAATTTTTATTGTAAATTTCTTCCATATTGTGTCTATTTCTTCCATATTATATCTGCCAAATATATACTTGTTACTTGTTACATGGAGAAAAAGGTGGAATTATTTTTTATTTAATTCTGTGTTTTCTTATAAAACAAAGTTATTTTTCCCCAGTTTACTTGCTGTATGTGATATGACAACATTAAAGGACTGTTTGATATTAGGCCTTTGATCTTGGCCAGTAAGACAATGATGACAGTATTTGTATGTGATGCTTTTGACAAGTGTATGCAGGTTGGAAAGATACCTGTTATGACTTGTTAACATTTTCTTATCCCTTAGTTCATATTTCTCTTGAAAAAAAATCACTTGTCTCTTTCCACTGAATTTAGGCTGCTGAACAAGATCATAAAAATGAATTGGAAAAGGCTCAAAAAATAAAAGATGACATGGATGAAATTACGTGCCTCCTTCGAGGAGACTTCCTTTCTGAAAACCCTGACCAAGCAATTGGTCCCTGGAGTAAACATCCTGTCCTGGTGGATCGATGGAAGGGAATGAATCAGGAGCAGCTGATGGCAATTCGTCAGTTTCAAAAGGAACAAGTTCTGGAGAAACAAGTATTTAAGCTCACCTGTTTTCATGCTTTTTCTCTTTTCTTGGTTGTAATAATACTATAGACTGCTAATGTTTGTAGAAGAAAAATACCATTGTTTGCCCTGGACGTGCCAAAATGAGACTGTGTTTTCCACTGATCTGCATTTTACCCAAACTTTCAATCAGTCTAACTGAACATAGTACCTCTGAAGCACCCGGGAGATGTCCTGGAGTAGGCTGGAGCCCTGGAGTTGGACTGGGAGGAAGGTTGCTGAAGAGCCCAGGGCCAAGGGCAGCTTAGGGCATGGCCCATGATGGTCCAGCTGGGCAGCAAAGTCCTGCCCAGCCTAAGACCCAGGCTTCATGGTGCAGTGTAGGACCTGAGAGTGCCCAAGCTGCCTGCAAGGACTTGGCTGCTCCATTGGGGAAGGAGATCTGGGAGCTGAAGGTGAAAACAGGGCAGGCCAGAGCAGTCTTCTCATGCCCAAGGGTACCCAAGCAAGGCAAACAGAGCAGGTCCAGCAACCTTGCTCCTGCATATTTCAGAGGCCTAAAAGTTCATGAATGTAAGAATGTGATGGAGTTTCATTTCTACCATCCCACACAACTATGAGCCATGCTGTAAAATAGAATTTCAGTAGTAATAGTTGCTGCTCTAGAGGTGTATACAAGCAGGCAATCAAAATGAAGACATTTAGTCTTCTGTGGAGTCAAGAGTGTCCAGGCCTAGATATGGTGAAGTAGGAAGTGACTTGCCTCCCTCAGTGCAGAGGCTGCATTTATGACAGCTAAGGAATAATGTTTTATCTTTTAGTCCTTACAATACCATAGGCTATACTATATCTTACCTAGTACTGTTATTAAAGCTGAAGGTAGAATTGTCGTTTTCCTGCCTCTCCTGTTACTCTGAAATGAACCCATTCAAGTCGTTAAGCTGGCTGAAAATGAGTACAACCAAGAAAAGGGAGCTTTTTGCAGGCCTGATTTTTTGGTTCTGTTCAGTGGCATGTCAGACAAGAAGTGAGGCAGAGGAAAAAACCAGTTTGAGTCTACTCATGTGGTGTTCATGGCTCCCCTGTTATACCAAATTAGCCGTATTAAAAGCCATACTGATGTCTGTGCACTTCTTGTCTTAAGAAGTTTCACCTCTTGCTAGCAAGAATAAGAATGATAATAAAAATCTGTCTTGCTGCTCTGGGCTTTTACAGAGAGAAAAGAATATGGTCTTTCATTGACCATATCTTGCTTCTGCCTGGTTTAGAAATCCTTGCTCCCTTCTCCCCATTTCAAACGCTACCCCTAATCTTCAATAAAGGCCGGCAAGTTTGTTTGGACGAACGTACCCATGAGACTTTATGTCTACAATTCCATCTTTGAAGGAGAAAATGAAGCATTTTTCTCACTCCTGCAGAGAGCGAGGGAGCAGGAGCGCCGAAGGGACGCTGAATGGGACAGGCAGCGCCTGCAGGCTGCCAGAGCCCAGCTGCTCTGGGAGCGGCACCAGCAGCGGCAGAGCCGCGTACAGCGCCAAGACTTAGATGTCAGGAACGCTGAGCTCTCTCAGGAGCAAAGGGCAAAGTAAGTACCAACCAGCCTTGTTCAAATCAAACAACTCTTTAGCATTATTAACCCAATAGCTGGGCTTTCAAGGAGCTTTTTTAGTGGTTCTGTTTGTAACTTTTTAAATACACTTTTTAACAAGTTCATGCTTTTAAAAAAACCAACAATTCTTCTGAAGTGTGTCCTCCACTATTATTTAATCAATCTTCAAAGAGTAGGTTTTGAGTGTTACTGACTGTGATGAATGAATTAGGATCTGCAATTCTTAAAAGCATTCCACTGACAACAGACTGTTTATATAGATGGCAAAATAGAGAATAAATATAATTAGCTATGCAGAAAATCATATTAGCAGGTGAAAACCAGTACATGTTTCTTTAATTTATCTTAGTTTTCTGAAACAAAAAGGGATGAGCTGCCAGTTCAACAAACAATATTTCCATTATGTATGACAGAACTAAATGATTCTTTGACTAACCACTGGATGTCTTGATGGGCAGTTCTTAGGTCTGCTCTTATGGGAAAGGAGGAAGATAATACGTCATGAAAAGAAAAATTATTTGGTGTTCCATTTTTCCAGGGTGTTCTTTTTTTTTTTTTTTGGCATGAATACAAATACAGAGTCACAGAATAGTCAGAGTTGGAAAGGACCTAGAAGGGTCATCAAGTCCAGCTCTTAAAGGAATGGCCCATATGGGATTGAACCCATGACCTTGGCATTATTAGCACCATGCTCTGACCAACTTAGCCAGTCTCAGGTTCATACATTCCCTTTGCAAATGAATTTCCAATACATGATGCCTTCTTACTGTGAAAACAAAAGTTTGGAACTGTGTTAATTCAGGCTTTTTTACTGTTGAGATTTTTGGAGGGATATTTCAGGGAGAAAAAAACCTAAGTTTGCTGTATTGAGATGTGGCATATATTTTGCAGAAGTTCTAGTTACATTGAATTCCACTTCTAAGAATTTATGAACATTTAGGGGTGTTAATGCATTACATCTTTTTTTAGGTTTCTCAGCCTACTTCTGTATAATAGCAAGAAAACATTTACTAATGGCTTTTTAAAAAATTTATTTATTTCTAGGAACATTTATCTTAAAGAGGAAGAGTATTCAAATATTCCAACAGAAGAGTTTTATGCACAGTTTAATACAACCACCCGGTGACGATGTGGATAAATCAACATGAATTACACAGAAGTATGTAGACACATTAAAATTTTCAGTTGAGCAATCCCATGTTTTATTGGTTTTATGTGTTCCCTGCCCTGTTCAAAAACTGCAGTCAAACTAAAGGACAGATTTGCTAGGCCAGATCTCTTCTAAGAAAAGGAAAACATTGTAATAATTTTTGAACATGATTGTTGTTCTGAAAGGACTAGTAGATTTAGTAGTAGGTTGTTTGACTCATGTCTCAGGTTTAGCTGTAATAGTTACATCATTCATTCCTATAGGAATCAATATCTGTAAAGAAATCTAAATTTAAAATACAGTGCTGCTTTATGCAAGTTGGCCAGAGGGGAATGCTGCCTCCCATAGACCACAGGTGATGCCCTTCTCTGGGAGGGAAGGAAGATGACCTAGGCAGAAAATTTTGGGTTGGTTTGTTTGTGGTTTAGTTTTGGGTTTTTTGTTTTGGATTTTCTTAAAGCAAAAAAACCAGCCAGATACAAAGGCAAGAAAAAAGGAAGAAGTGGTCAAGCTGGTCAGAAACATTGCTTTTATTTTGTGAACAGTGGGAATAAGGAGGTAAGAGTTCCATAGTCATTGAGGTGATTAGTGCACTGAAGCATGGCACTGAAACAGAGTATGTGTTAGTGTGGAAAAGCAAGGGGAAAATATTCCTACATACACCCTCATGCTTTGGAAATAATGGAGGAGGTTTCAGGTAATGTGCTGCTGAAGGAGAGTGGGGACAATTCACAGGAGTGACAGAAGAGAGGAAAAGCAGGTGTGCACCAAACAAAGTCAAGGAGAAAAATCTCAGCTTGTGCAGGGTGATTCAGGGAACCCGTGTGCTTCCTGTCTTCATGGTTGCAGTATGGACTTAGCAGTTAGAGCCAGGCACTTGAAACATGGACAAGCACAGAGGAAGGAAATATGGAGAAGCAATGTAGGAAACTGACTGCATAAGGAAAGTGGATGGTGGAGCTAAGAAGGAAATGAAATCCAAAAGAGAAAGAGTTGTCGTGGAAAGGACTGCAAAAAGGGTCAGATGACCAACCCTAGGAGTCAGAAGATCTGAAAGAGGAGAAAAAGTGAGAGTCAGATGAGAGATTCAGCTAAGAATCCAAGACCTCTAATATTGTGAACCTTTAATAAAAATAGAGCACATTTATGAGAATAGATCTCGAACTGTAACTTGCCAGCATATGGGACATAAATCTGAGGTGAAAACATCCTGATGATGTTGGCTTGGAGTCCACTGATTGTTCTTTGTCTGAGCAATAATGGTAATGTTGAATGAACTTTGTGGTGAAACAGGTTGAAGATGCTTCCACCAAGCAAAGGAGGAAAGATGCTTAAAAAAACCAAGGGCTGAGGTAAACTTGAATGAGTTATTCTTATCTCTGTGAAAATAATGAAGAATGCCTGGTTCTTAAGAGGATTTTAAGATGTTTGAAGGAAGCATTTCCTGAAGGGGACTGTTCAAACAGGTCTGTTTGCTCAGCTGAAGTAGTGCCTTGTAGGATCACACTGATAAAACCTTGCTGCCTGATTCAAAATGCTAATTAAAGAGGAGTTTGGAAAAGAGCCATCACGTTAATGCCTTTAGATAGAGAGGTGAAAGAAAATCAAGGAGGACATTCAAATGATTAAAGAACTGCCTTTCAACATGATTATCTTGAGCAAAAAGATATGCCCCAATTTTAGTACATTGATACAATTGGAATTAATTGTAGTATGGATAGAAGCTAAGTAGAAAAGCAGTGTGGTTGAAATGACAGGAACTAAGGAAAGCAGGGAGATGAAGTTGAGAGGGGATCACACTTGCACTGTTAATAATGAGCTGGTAAGAGAAGTAAGAAGGAATGATATTGAAGGGATTCCAATGGGATAGCATTTGGAGATCCATTTGTCAGACTGAGATTCACACATGGCTGGATCTCTTTGGAGTATTACCTAATAGTGTATTAAATTGACAACCTCAGGAGTATAGTTATGTGTCTTAGAATAGACAGGCCATCAAATGGGATGGGTGGTTTAATATGCCTTCTCTAGTAGTTCTCATGTTACTAAAGTTGGGTTTGATCTGTGTTGGATATCTCGGTCTCTGACTTTTTCTTTTTTATGTAGAATTTTAGTTACCTGACAGAAAAAATGAATAAAGCATATGCTGAAAAGTTCATGAAGTGGTCTTCATTTGTCCAACTCGTGTGACTGGATGCTTGCAGATTTTACAACAGCTCTACTGTTCAGTTAAATTATGCTGGACCTCATCAGATGATGTTTGCCTTTCAGGAAGGATTATGTGTTTAAAGCCTTTTTGCATTACCTGTTTATTTGCTTGGAAACATTTTATATGAAGTCAGAGAAGGATAGGTTTCTCAGTTGTACTCTGAATAAGCCTTTAGATGGAAACTCGGGTAAGACTGACAGTTCAATAATTGGGTAGGATCAGGCATCAGTGAATTTCCTAGAAAACTTTCAGCATCATCAGTTGTATTTGCAAAAACATCCACATTCCATTCTACCTGTTGAACAGAATATAAATACCAGAGTATAAAAACTGAAATTTATTTTGGGTGTTTAAAAAGAAGCGCAATCAAGCTGTAGATAACATGCTTAATGTAAAGGGGAAAAGGTCTGATTCACTGGTATTGATATTTTATGCTAACTTCTATCTTGCACTGAAACAAGCCATGTTTTCAGTAGGTATTGTCACCTCAGCAGGTGGTAATAAAGAATTGAAATGCAGGAACTCCTCAAGCCTGTGTGGCTTTGTAACAAACAAGCTGTGAGTGGTATCTTCACCTTTTGAAACATCACTCCCTTAACTTTTACTGAGTTTTTGCTGGGTTTTGAAATAAGTAGAGAACATTGATTAAAAAGAGCTTTAGCTGATTGTAGGTGCTGTTTGAAAATGCTGGTTTCCATTACTGAGGTAATCTATTTTTGTGATATTTGTAGATATTTCTATTAAATACAGCAGTGAAAAAGACAGTGTCTTCTGTGTGATGGTATGATCAGCTAACTGGAATGAGTACAAATCACAGCTGCTGGGAGTAGAGGGATAGCAACCATTTCTTCCTAAAGAAACTTACATATATTTTCCATTTCTTAAGGAAGACTTTTTAAAAACTGTGAGTATGGCATAAGAAGTTTCTTACATTTATCAGTTCTTGTAATTATCCTTAGAAATAAGCACAATTAATTAGATTAAATGGTCTTCATGGAGCTTCACTGAAGTAATTTGGGTAAGATGCATGTGCTAGGACCTGATTTCAGAGAGGAAGTGATGATCAGTACCTATCATCTTTAAATTTGTGGGTTATATTCACAGAGTTTTCTACACTTCTTTGGGTCAACAGTTTGGGAAAAGACTAGGTATTTAAAGTTTAAAAAAGAAGGTACAGTGGTATATGGATTTCAAAATCAGAAAAAAAAAGTTTCTGAATGGGGAAAAAAATCAATTTCTAAATTAATAAACTACATTTCACTGATTTCCCAGGTTTTCTCCTGCAAGAGCAAAGTTAAGTTTTATTTGCAGCTATTACTGCAATGTTATTGTTATTTTCAACTTATCTAGTAAAGTAATGCTAAAAAACAAATAAAAGCACATAATGAAGAAAGCTAGGTCAGTCCAGGTTTTCCTACTGTAATTATTTTTTTATTTGCTTCACATACTCTTCCACATTCATTTCCTGAGCATACTGTGTGTGTTCCCAGCCCTGTAATACCAAACAACTGTACTTCAAATTCACACAGCACAGAAATATTCTGTATGAATTAGGGAGAAAATTCATGTTAAGTCTGTTCCAGTGAATTTTATGTGTCATTTCTGTCGTACCTTGTTGCAGTTATTAATGAAATTAAATGCTTTTCAGATGGCAGCACATAGAACCTGGGAAAATTGAATATCTAGTAGACATTCTACTCAATTAAAGGCTGATGATACAATGGGAGTATGAGGAATACTTCAGGTGACTATTTAATCAGGATAGATACTGCTTTTTGAAGGCAGAATTTTTTCTAAATATGACTTCCTAACAAGTTTGGCTTAGCTTTCTGGTTTTAGTTAACTTCATTAAATTGATTATCATTACTCTTCTGTTGCCACAGGTATGTCTATGTGTATATATATATATATCTGTGTCCATTTTTGAATTAATCTTTAAATACTTTTTAAAGACTTCAGCATACTTTTTGTTGGCTTAAATACTTTTCCAAATATACTGTCCATTTCTAGATTTATTACAAGAGTTATGAGATGAGGACATTGCTATTAGAATGTTTCTTGCTATGATGCTCTAACCCAGAAATGCAGTGCTGCTTAGCAGAATTGTAGTGAACTCTCACCCTGAGAAATCTCATTCCTGTGGCTTCTCATTAGCAATCCTGATTCTTCACAGAAGAAACCACAAAAATCTTGCCCATAGGAGAAACCACAGAAAATAAGCAGCAGCCTCTAGATGTCATAGTAGAAATTGCACAATTGCTGTTCACACAGCAAAAAATACTCATGCTGAGCTCCTTAGAAAATAGGGATAAGGGTAATTTTTTTTTTAAAATGCTAAAAAACAAATCTAACTAGATTATTATTATTATTGCCATTTTGCAATAATACAAGAGAGTAGAAATACTGAGGGTCCAGATGCATCACTGTCATACCAACTTGAACAAAACAGTGCTCCAGTGTGTGCTATGGCTTTTCTAATAGAATATTTGCTATTGCAAAAATACACTGGTTGAAATAAAATTTAAGAGTTAAATTAAATTTAGATTTGATTCCTTGCTTGAAAATGCTAGGAAGGAAGTGAGGATTGAAAAATAGAGCATATACAGAAAAAATTGACAGAAAGGAACAGCCAGCTACATAAAGATGTTATTATTTTAAAAAACAAAATATCTAATTGGTAAGATATCAGTTGCTAGTTTAATGCTGCCACTGGCAATTAAGTGATGAGATGTTTAAACACTGATGTCTTGAAAACTGGTTAGAATGCATGAAACCAATAACACTGCTCTGAAATCAGGATTAGTGGAGAAATTAGTGAATAGATAGATGAAAAAACAGTACAACTCCTCAACAGTTTAATAGTATAGTATATGAGAAAACTCAGTTAAAAGGACAGATAATAATTGGAGTTTGCTGAGTAGCAAAATGGGTAAAACAGGCAGTCTCAAGCAAACCTTCTAACTGGAAAATACTGTTTGTCTTTTCACATGCAAAAGGATCTACAGTCATTCCCTGGGTTCATGCTCCTGCTGGAATAACAGCAGAACAGTGTGGAACAATGACAATTTTGAGTTGTGAATTCTTGGGAGATGCAGGGCTGCTTGCCTCTGTAGTTACCTAAATTCAGCTCAGAGATCCAAGTACCAAGCCTAGACTCAGGATAACTGAAACTGCAGTGGATGGATGTTTTTAACCTCCCACAATATATGTGAGCATGTAATGTGTAAGTATAGATGCGTGCACATACACAGAAATGAAAGTGCAATTTTCAAAACCATCTGTTCAGCTCCTGCTGGCTTAAAAAAAAAAAAAAAAAGATAAAATAGTAGTTTTTTGGAAGGATGGCCAGGGCCAGAGTTCATTCCAACAGAGATCATAAGCTTATTTCTACAAAGAAAATGTTTTTTCCCTGGAAGCTTAAGGGACTGAAAAATGAGAGGTTCTGCCAAGGCTAGCCAAGTGTTATCCAGCTGGTGTAGAGCTGGGAAATAGCTTATTGCTTTGATGAACTGCATTAAAGCATGGTCTGCAGGCTTTTTCTATTTTTGAGACCTTAGTAGGATGTTTAACAGTTCTTCCAGAAGTGAGAGCATGAGTCATGTATGGCACAAACAAGTGAGCATACCTTTGAATGCTTAAAAGGGGTTAAACATAACCCTTGAGTGGAACCAAAATTTCATCCCTTATCTCTCCCTGTTGGTTTTTGGTTTGGCAAGCTATTATTAGCATCCCAGAGGGAGCAGAGCTATAGTTTTTCTGTAAGGTGATGGGATAGAATTTCACTGATACAAAGGTTAGTGGCAAGTTTCGTCTTAGACAAGGGAAAATAGATTTCATGCTGGTTAACTGAATCATCTGGGTTTTTAGATGTCTAATAAAGAAACAGAATGGAAAAACACAAAGAAGTAGAAAAACAATTAAGTAAAATACGGATGAAAAGCATGGCTGAATAAAAATCTGAGTAAATTTTGAAAGTAATATTTCATGCTTCCACTTTTCCCACTTTTGAGCCACGTAACAAGTAATTTATGAAAAAAATAGAGAAGCGGTCACTGAGGTTCTGGTCAAGATCATGGACACTGTTGGCTGCAGCCGTGATTTGAAAGGTCAGGTGTGTACAGCTGTGTGACCACTCTGCCAGGACATGGGAAGCAGCATGTACTGAGCTGAGGAAAATGGAAGGGGACGGCTTTTGTAAAGCCTTTTCTACTCCGAAGTAAGTCTGCCCTTCTTATTCTGTAGTTTACAATGTGTGTTGATGCATTAGTATTCTGCAAGGAGTCCGTGGTTTGCCACATACCTGTTACAATCTTTTCCTTGCACATTTCTGATTTAGTTGTTTATAGTTTGACAAGAAATTGCACATCTGCACGGGCTTCATTAATGCAGAAGGACACTTGGGAGACTTAGCCCTCTTACAGTCTGAATACCTTTATGAAACATGGAACAGAAAAGTCTGAGTCTCTTCTTGCATGATTATAATCAAGGTATAGATTGCATAGAGATAGAAGAATCTCAGGCTACCAGATGGGTATGTATTTCCAGTTACATTCCATGTTGAAAAAAGTGAAGCACAAAAAGGGAATATTATAGAAAAAGGGAGGCTCTCACAGGAATGTTCTCCTGGCTTGGGATTTTCTTTCCTCCCTTCCTCGTAAAACTCAAATTGTTAATTGTATGCATCAAAGAAGAAAATTATTTTGTATCCTCACTGAAGACAAAAACCCTTGCTGTATTAAATCTGGAATACAGCATCAGTTTTCAATTTGACCTGTATATAAATAGGCCACAGAACTGTGACATAATTCAGTTTATGAGGAAATGCATCAGGGTGGAGCAGAAAAAAGCCTTCTGTTAGACATAAGTAAGGCTGAAGAGATTTTAAAGAAATAGTACCTATTTTTCTCTTCTAGAAATGTGACTTGTGCTAAAGAGAGCACATTTTTCTTTTCTGTCAGATAAAACCCATGTACCCTGAAGTTAATAATTATAGCTCAACATACCAAAGGCTTGGGGAAAAAGAAAGGCCTCAATCTTCTCCTTCAGGGCCTTCCTAAGTGCCAGAAAACTGTTTTATTGTCATATTTCAGTACAAAAGATTAACTTATTAGAAAAAGTTGAATAAATGAGTATATGAACAATAAATGAGTATAACAAGTGTGACCAGCACAGCAAATTATTTCTATTTATTCTAATATTATTTGTTAATAAGATGAACTCTTAAAGATACCTGTATAACAATCATTATCCCAGGGCCTACAGACCTGTGTTGCTATGAATGTAAATGTTTATTCAGTTCTGCTCTGTGTATTAATTCATGTTTCAGTTTACTGGAAAATTTTGTAGTTTATAACTAGCTGCTGTAGGATTGGATTGTTGGTGTTCTCATGAAGGTAAATGTCAAGAGAAAGTACTTGAATAATGCCAACATCTCTACTAAAGAAAATTACTTTGTAGAGTAGGTCTAGCACATGAGACTCTACAGTGTTCTGATGTTATGATGCATTTATAGAAAAGCCTTAATTCATAAATGACCTTGTGGTATTTTAACTTATCCTTGATGATGCCATTTTGCAGTAAAATTCTCAGTCTCCCTCCCGTGTCACCTGACCACAAGCTGTGCTTTGTTCAGACCTGCAGCTGTGCTTGACAAGCCTGAAGCCACATGGAACAGGAGTATTGAACTGCTGTGTCCTTTCCCTAAACAGGTTGATCACCTTTGCTCTTTCTATCTTCTCCAAGCTCAACTTGTGAAATTACGAGAAATTTCTATTTGAAGACTTTACCTTCTGTTGAAACTGGTAAGGGATTCAGTGTGTGAATGGAAAGCAGGGAATGCAAGAGGAAATATGGGTTCTGTCACTGTGCAAGCCCTACAACCACAGGAAAAAAAGCAGGTCATGGGGATCTATGGACAAAACAGAAATATCAAACCTTCCCTAGCCCAGGTCTCTGAAAATACAAGACACAATAGGAAGTGCTTTTTTATAATAGCATCACATAGAACACTTTACTGATAAAGCCAGTAAGCAGCATGATAATACCTTAAACCTAGTGGAAGACAATGGCTGCTTAAAATAATAATGGCAGCTATTAAATAAAAATTATAGCCACTAAGAAAAAGAGCTAAGACAAGTGCAGACTGATGGGGGAAAGTTTATAGCCAGTTTGTCATAGCCGTAAACCCCAAACAGATTAAGGAATGACATAACATGGTAACATGATCCAATACCTTATGCTTTGCTGAGATTGTCCTCTGCCAAAAAATTCTGAAGTACCAAAGGGGGAATTTTGGAGATGAGAAAGAAAAAAAAGTTTGAATCTCAGAAAGAATCAGTTTGTGCAATAGTGCAGAACACTGGAGACCACGATTGCAAATCCTTGGTCTGCCACATGTCATGTCTGACCCGGAGAATTTTAAGCTTTCTCCAGTTTAATTTCTAGTCTGCAAAATGAGAATGATTCAATAGCAAACAGTATAAACAAGTATATAGATTAGATCTATTTTCTGTGCTCATTTTGAATTTGAAGCAACTATTTCACAGCACTACAGTCAAATGATAAAGTTAAATAATGGCATTAAATTATAAGGAGAGATAAAGCAGAAGAACTGACCAGAACAAAAGACAATAAATATACCAAAGATTTTATGTCACTAGACAGAGATACAAAATACATAAGACAAACCGATAGACAAGTTCTACTGGGCAACTGGTAGGGCTGAATATCTCAACAAATACCCACATACATCGAGCTATTACAGGTCTCATTATTTTTACTTACTAGTTTTGTAATTCTCATGGGCATCTTCAGGTTTTAAGTGACTTCTGTTTAACTGCTTTCTGTGCCACATGATAACACCAACTGCTCCTGAAATGCAGCCAACCTCGAGAGCAGTGCAGTTGCATTTGTGCAGAGTTGCAATCCAAATTAGGTGTGGTTTGGGTTAGCTCAGGTGTCTCAGCCACTTGAGCTTTGCACAGATACTACAACTGAGAGCACAGTGAATGGGCTGTCTTACTGAGTCTCTAATGAGGGTAGACAATGAAAATGGAAGGCAATATGCTAACCATTGTAGAAGGAAATGTTTGAAAGCAACACATAAAGTAAGGGAATAGAATCTTTGAGAGGGTTTAATAAAATCGAACAGTTTTCTTATATGCTTCTTGAGAATCTATTGAACCACTTTGGGCATGTTGTGAACATGATGATGTAAACAGTCATGTTGAGGGCTTAAGCAAATTATTAAGGACCACTGTGTGATCAATCACTAAAGCAGGTTTGGAACATGCATAATTTCAATCAAGGCAATGGAACTGTTCATACTCAAAGATAAAGTGTATGTCAGTGCTCCACTGGCTCAGAAGCTCATAGTTCAGTGGTAGCAGTTCAGCTATCTTCTTTTGAAGATGTCTGTTATGCCTTTCTCTTACTTCCCTCTAATGCATAAGTTACTACCAAAGGCGGGATATTATGGTAGATGGACAACTGGTCTCATCCAATAGGTTGTACACGTTCTTCTATTTTCCTGTGAAGAGCCAATTGTTGAACATTTTGTTTTCTTTTCTCTGTAGTGCATTGAGGAAAAAGGAAATGTGAGCCCTATCTTCTGCATGGTCAGTTTGACCTCTCTGAAAACAGAGGATTTGTTCCCACTGGGAAATGTCTATTACTAGACATATATATCCTAGGAACAGACACTTTTAAAAATGTTACATAGTATCCAGGTTTTTTAAGTAGCCAGGAAAATCATTTCATTCTTCAGCAGTGATGTCACTGGGCTTGTAGTCCAAATGGTGTTCTCATTCTTGGCAAGGAACATTAAACAAAGAATGTATGGTTTTCAAATGCTACTCAGATTCAGTAAAAAGCATTTACGCAAACAAAATATGTTGTTTTGTCTAGAAACTGTTGTTTATCTTTAGAATGGAGCCATGTTAATAGTTTTAATATGCTAAAATGTGCCTAGATCCATAGAATAATCAAATTCTGTTCATCTGCCTAAAAGCACTGTCATCCTGTGACCTGAATTAGGACTGTGCTGAAGCCTCAGGGCCTGAGTAATCTGTGCACAAACTAAGTATCATAGGTTTTTTTCATTCTTACTTTCTATGGAAAGTATAGTTGTCTTTATCAGTATTAGCTGTATTTTTTTGACTGTTTAGAGAAAATATATGTATTATACATATAATTGTCATCATGCTGCATTAATATACAAATTTACTGATGTCTTCTTTTTTTTGGAATCCTGAGGGAGTTTTACATTTAAGGGACATTGTGAGGTTTGGTTCGAAGTGTTTTATATCCACATCCAAAAGTATTAAAATCAGCTGTGGGATCTCAGTACTTTTGGTATCCTCTCTTTTCTTATCAAGTGCTTACAATTTAATCAAAGGATATTCTGGTATTGGGTGTGAACATGTAGAGTTGTCTTCATATTCATGTCACAGAAAATAAATGGAGACCAAAACTTTTGGTTGAGAGTATTATCCCTAATAGTAGGTAAGAATACACAAATAAATGTGAAGTAAAATGATCAATGTATTCTTGGGGTGATTTACTTGACTGCCAATGTGAATTTTCAGTTTTAGCTTTCCTGAGTTTTTTTCTAAACATTAATATTTCATTATAGGACAGTGTGCGGTGCCATTTTTGCAAGGAGCTGTGCTTTTGTACTTGGAAGTCCTTCCCAGGAGAATGATAGACCACTCTTGAGAGTATGGAAACTGTATCACTTACAGTTTGAGACAGGCATGAAGATGTGTGTATTCTGCACAACTTGCTTTTTAAAACTGTGAAAAGAAAAAAAATCCATTTTCTTCCACCTTTTCAACTTGTGCTTTTTGTATTCAGTGACAGACTCCAAGATCTAGTTGCTTATTTTCAGTTGTAATAATAGGCCTCTTAAACAAAAATGTCAATTTGCCCACGTCACATTCCAGTCCACAGACTCTTCCCAGTGATTAGGAAATAATAAACTTTCCTAGAGCATGATACATAATCTTTTTATCATCTATAATGCAATCTTCCTCATATAAATCTGAATCTTCTGTTTCTGAGAATCTGTGTGTGATCATTTTGGAGTTCACTATGCCAGTTCCTAATTTAGAACTAATATTTTTTGGAAAAAGTGCAAAATAACAAGCAGTGATGCTTGCTTCATATGTATTTATATCTCAAATTTGGAGTCTTGGTTTTGCCCAAGGTTATTCTTTCTCTCACTGGTTCCTTGTCATGTAATAATTCTCTGTCATCTATTTAAGTCATAACCTGAGATCAGATGAGGCCATTCAATGTGTCTATTGAATTTGGCCCAGTCTGTGAAAATAGTGTATGAGACAGAGATGTGTGAAAGCACTAGGAGCAATTTAATGTAGTTTTTAAAAGTATTTTAGACAATCTAGCTTTCGTTTTGTCTCTGTTTCTTTCTTTTAGCCTCTAATGTTTGCCCTAGAAGAAAACTTTTGATCTACAAAGATTATACCAGTTCATCTATAAATTGCTCAGCAGTTAAATGTAAAAGGAAGTTGCAGTAATGCAGTTCGAGTAACACAGAGCAGGCATGGATAATTTTGACGTGCCAAGGCAAAAACTGGTTTGCAAATGTGACAGTGTGCTGAAGAGAGCAGTGTCTGACACATTCCCCTGACACTGGCACCCTGGGATGGAACAAAATGCAGGAGCAGCACTGTGGGAAGCATTTGCCATTCATTGCTAAGGCACATCAGGTTTTCTATTGTGCAGAGAACAGTCTGATGGTGAGGTGTGGCATTTGTACTTGGGTTACAGTGTTTGGGTAGAGCAAGGAGGGATTTCTAATGGGATTCTTCACTTATAGAAGTTCCTTCTTAGGGAGAGTCTTGTCTTTTGGAAAATTCTTTCATCCTGTATTGTATGGTGCACTGAAGAGGTGGGTAAACTGAATTTCAAACGTGCACTGGAGGGAAATAAGCCTCCGTTATCAGAGACTGCCAAGTGCTCCTAATGCAGCAGTTTAGTAGAAGCATAACTGGTGCAGAATTGAGGCTTAGGCTTTGTGCTCAGGCTTTGAGCTCAGGCTTTGAGCTTAAAGGTTTGTCTTTCCACACTCAGTTCTCACATCTGGGTATAAAAGGTTATGGGGAACTGAATATTTACTTGCTGTACATAGAGCAGATATATTGGATGGAGAACAATGACATGGCTATTTGAATGGCACTGAATGGATGTTGGGTTTTGCTAATGTTTTAGAGCAAAAATATTTTTTGATAAAGATGTTTCTTTGAGATATCCTGCAAACAAATCTAGTCTTTAACTCACTGTAGTCACAAATGATTACAGTAAATTTTAAGTTAGAAACAACAAGTAAAAAACAAACACGCAATTTTTTTCTATGCCATGATGCTCAGTTGTATTATTATTTTAACTACTAAAGGCCAAAGAGTTCTTCACTCATGTGCACAGCTTTTATGGAAAAAGCCCCAGCAATTGCCCCTAAAATATTCTGATTTTCAGCCTGTTGCTTTTCATCCTGCCTTGCATCCGTGCTGACTGGACTTACAGTACAGATGCTGTAATTGGAACATCTCCTCTCTGTCTTGAGTAGTTTTCAGAGCAGTATTTTCCAAGTGTTTGTGACACTTACCATATGGTTTCCAACTTCAGTGCTGGCCAAAGCCTGGCTGTCACCAACAGACATGAACAGCACAGCTTCAGAAACTCACGTTCTTTATTCCTTGTGTCTTGCATCAGTTCCCTTTTGCAAAAACTCTGCACTGAATTACTCCTCATTAAAAGAGGAAAAATTGAAATCAAGTGTTCTATGCATGTAGAAGTGCTGCCCACGCACAGGGCAATGACCTGCATCTTCTCTACCAGCACTGTTTGTCCTTTTACACGCCTTGAATTTACTTTACAGTTCTTTTGATGAATGACTTAGCATTGATATTGATAAATGAATGAAAAACTGAAGATACTGAGAGGGGGTAAGTGGCTCAGCTATTACTACAAACAAGACAACTTAATTCTCTGAATACTGCCACCTTTCTGTTAGCCTGTGCTCCATTTGTGTGTTTACCTCTCACTGTAGTTTTCTGTCCTAAATTTTAATCAGGAGTATTTTGGTCCGTGTATATTTTTGGCCTGTAAAAGGCTTTCTGATTCGCATTTTGTCCTACGTGGTGGAGTTTTAAATAAATTTAGGTGCTAATTCATGTTGAATGCAGAAAGAATTAAATGCCTTTATAAACACAGCGACTCGATATAAATAATAATTAGAAATTTATCTAATACATTTGCAGTATCATGACCCAGACAGTGTTTTTTACTCATTGATTTTGCACCATAGGGAGCTTTCATGGATGGGCCTAGGAGACTTGATGTCCTTCAGATAGTAGAAAAAGTCTGTTTGCGTCCTGCTTTCAGGTGACTATGAGCCAGTGTATGGAGAGGATACAGGTAGTGTAGCTGGCTGTGGAACACTGGCTGTGGGTATCACTTTAAAAAGGTAACTGTAATAAATGACTTATTTTTAAATCAAATTCTTTCATAGGGAAAGAAAATATTCACAGTTAAATGCTGTGGTTTTCCTTGAAGGTTTTGCAAGGACTTTTTTTTTATCTGGCTAGAAAGGGTTCAAATAATGATACGAATTTTCTTCCTAGACAACTTTACTTTTTCAGGTTTCTAGGTTTTCCTAATGAGTTAATTAGTCCCCTTTTCGTCTGTGAATTCAAGAAAAAGAATGAATCATTCGACTTTACATTTTTGGTAAAACCTGTGATTTTGGCCTTACAGAATGAAAGTAAAAGCCAAGCAATCCAGTTTACCACTGATGCAAATGGAATCATTAAGGTTGGAAAAGATCTCCAAGATCATCAAGTCCAAATCAAGGGAGCTTCATAGAATCATGGAATTGTAGAATGTTAAGGGGTTGGAATGCACCTTAAAAACCATATAATCCCAACCTCTCCTACCATGTGCAGGAATACCTCCCACTAGACCAGGTGGCTCAAGGCTTTATCCAACCTGGCTTTGAACACTTCCAGGGATGGGGCAGCCACAACCTCCCTAAGCAACTGCCTTTCCTTCATTGCCACATTGCCCATATTTGTAAAACAGTACTGTTTGGGTTTGGAAATTCTAATTTGTTCCTGTTTATAATGTGCAGTGATCTGTTCCACGCAGAATTCAGTTATGAATTTGTAATAAAAATTAAAATGGGGAAACCTAACTCGATATGATCGACACAAGAGAATCAAGAGGCCTTATGGACCTCTGGGTGATTTTTCAGAGGATCAGTGCAGTTGTGGACCATGTTGTTTCCTGCATTTTGGCCACAATAACCCCCTGCAATGCTCTGTGGTGAGGACAGTGTGGCTGGCAGTGCCCAGGCAGAAAGGGACCTGGGGGCACTGGTGACAGCAGCTGAACACAAGCCAGCAGTGTGCCCTGGTGGCCAGGAAGGCCAAGGGCACCTGGCCTGGATCAGGAATGGTGTGTCCAGCAGGAGCAGGGAGGTCATTCTTCCCCTGTCCTGGGCACTGCTGAGGCCACACCTCGAGTGCTGTGTCCAGTTCTGGTTCCTCAGTTCAGGAAGGACATGGAGACACCTGAGCGTGTCCAGAGGAGGGGAACGAGGCTGGTGAGGGGCTGGGAACACAACTCCTGTGAGGAATGACTGAGGGAGCTGCGGGTGTTCAGCCTGGAGAAAAGGGGACTCAGAGGTGACCTTATCACTCTCTATAACCTCCTGAAAGGTGTTTGTAGTCAGGTGGGGTTGGTCTCTTTCTCCTGGCAGCAACTGACAGAAAAAGAGGACACAGTCTCAAGCTGCACCAAGGGAAATATAGATTGGATATTAGGAAAAAGTTTTTTACAGAAAGAGTGATAAAGTACTGGAATGGTCTGCCCGGGGAGGTGGTGGAGTCACCATCCCTGGATGTGTTTAAAAAAAGCCTGGATGTGGCACTCGGTGCCATGGTTTAGTTGAGGTGCTATGGCTGGGATGGACTCAATCTTGAAAGTCTCTTCCAACCTAGTAATTCTGTGATCTGTGTTATTTCAGGCCATAGTCTGTGTAGATATGCAGCACATTTAAAGGGGTCTGTCACTGAGAGATTTTAAGAAAATTAATCAGCACAGACCAAAAAAGAAGGTCCTTGCTTAACTAAACAGTCACCAAAATCTTGACTAAGGAGGATAAGTCTAAAATGTTGTTTTTACAATGAATGGTCATTTGCAAATTTCAGGAGTGGTCTGTGCTAAGATCTAGTCTCTTCAATGTACTCATAAAGTACATAGAAGCAGATGTGAACATTGAGATTAAAACTTTGGAAGATACTAAGTTATTCAGGATAGAGAGAAGAAGGTAGTAAAGAAGAGTTTATAAACTAAATGACCAGGCAATAAAATGGCAGCTGAAATTCAGAGTAAATAAATATGAAATCAAACACATGGCAAAAACAACTCTGGAGTCACATAAAACTGAACCAGCTGTTCCCACTCAAGAGCAAGATTCTGAGGTTATGATCTTTAGTTTCATAAAACATTGATTCATTGCTCAGTGACAGTCATAAAACCAAATCAACTGTTAGGCATTTTCAGGACTGAAAACAAAACAGAGAACACCATTATGCCACCATGTACCTTTATAGTTCCATCATGGTTTTTTGGATATTGTGCAAGTTCTGATCCCCTGATCTCAAAAAGGAATGCATTAAAACTTGAAAATATTCAGAGAAGGCAAAAAAGGTAACAAAAGTATAGAGTTTCTCTAGAAAGGATGGATTACTAGGCTAGCCATTTTAAATTCAGAAAAAAAGTGAATTAGAGAGCTAATAAGAAATTCACAGGATCCTGGATTTCACAGGGATAGTTGATGCAGGTCAGCTGTTCCCTGTTCCTTTTCATAAAAAAGCTAAGAACCGTCAAAGGAAGCTTACTTCAGAACAATGCAATATGGCAGTTCTTTATGCCAAGAGTAGTAGCCCCATGGAATTGCTCACCAGGAGGCATTGCAGATGCTCATATTTATGTGGATTTCAGGGGGAAGTGGATAAACACTTAGAAGAAGAGTCCACTAAAGATTACTAAACAGAAAAAAAATCCAGTAAGCTTAGGAAATTGTGTGACCTGCATTTAACTGGAAACTGAGGGACTTCTGAAGGAAAAGTCTGTTTTTTCTCTGTTGCTCTTCACTGAGCATCCACTTGCAGCTACTGGTAGAAAAAAGATACCAGTCTAAATGGCGCCCAGGCTTGAATTCTTGTTCCTGAGAAATGCAAATAAAATGTTTCTTTTTGAAAAACAATGAAGACCAAAATCACACAATTCAAGACCAAAAGCACCTGTTAGGGACATGTGGTACACTATATTATTAGACTGTTTAGGTATCCAAGCAAGAATTTAGATCTGATATTTTCATAAAACACAAAGGGACTTAATGACTTCCAAAATTAGTTAAAGGGACATAATGGCTTCAAAAACTGCAGTCTGGTTTAGACATTTTATTGTATTTGTTGTCCTTGAAAACTGGGGCATAAAAAACTATATGGCAAATATCAAAAGTGCTTATCACAGTAAAAATTACATTGACTCGGGCACTTTAATTAGGGATTTATGTCTTCTGTTATTTTTTTAAGGCTATTGATCTGCCATACATATTTTCAATATAGCGTGAGTAGAAACTGATGTTTCTGTTTTAAAAGCTTTGTATGAGAAAAAGGAGTTCAAAACCAGTTAATGTAAATTGTGATTTTCCAGGAAACGTGACTGTCCCACAAATATATGATGTTGTTCATTCAAGCAGAATAGTGCTTTCTTTATTTGCTGACTCATTGAGGCTGTTACAACACTCCAGAATGGGAAACCCTTTTGAAGGGTTATTTCTGAAGAACCAACTGGGGCTTGGGGTTTTTTTTGCTTCAGCTACAACTCAGCAAAAAATTATGTGGTTCCTTAAGGCATATATTTCACAAAACTACCCAGCTTAAAATCTAGAAGAATATTGCTGTACAAGATTATAATAATGCTTTCAAACACTTCATCTGAGAATTTATGTATGAATGGGCATTCCCAAAGCATATGTGTTAGATTAACATTCAGCCCACCACAGCCACAATGAAGTTTCCTTTAATGGATTCCAGGGATTTAAGAAAAGTATATTTTACATTATTAACTTCAGCTCAGTTCTATTAACAGTAATTAATCCTCTTTTTTGTTCAACTTCATGAGATTTATGCAAGTTTAGGATTTTGAAAATAATATTGTTATATTAGCATAAAGCTGCTAATGAAGGGATAAATAGGGAAATCATTTTTCACTGTCTATTCAATGAAAATTCCCTGTCCATCCAAATGCTAGCATGCTGTCTATCATTAACATACCAACTTGATTCACAATTAAATGAGGCTTATAGCTGGCACCCTAGGATGCTGAATTCACCTAGACTCCTGCTGACTGATTATGAAATTAATGTATTTTTATATATGTACAAGTATATGTTATATCTAGCAATACAGTACAGCATTTCTGACAAAATTAGGGTATTTCTTACTACACTAATTCTTTTGCTTATGTTATTTGTTGTTTGCAGTATATATTGACCCCAAATAACAACAACAGCAACAACATTCTGTAAAGAAAGCAAAGCACTTTAGTTCTTAATGTCAGACTAACATGCAATGAAATAATATCATGTTGTATGCAACAGCCTATTTCTTGGTCTGCCTACCTAGTGAATAAAAAAGTGCAAGAATTCAAATTTTTAAGTTGGAATAAGGGTATTTTTGAAGCTTGGAGTGAAGGAGGGAACATTCACTAAGAATTTTGCTCCCAACATCAGTGCATCTAGGACTCAAGTCTAAATTACAAGCAGCATAGATTATAATTTTGTTATTTTAATTTTTCTCATCCTTAGCTATGATAAACAATTGTTGTAGCCATTTTGCAGGATGGCATTTAGATTTTTTTTTTGTATTCTAGTGTTTTAGTTGAATCCTCAGACAGATTGCATCACTTCCTGTGTATTGGGCATGCATTCATTCATTCCTTCAACCAAGTTTTCTTGTTCAGTTAAGAGATTTGTACTGTGGAGCTGCACTTGTGTTTAAGTTCCTGCTGCAGTGGAGATTTGTTTGCTGAAGTAACATATGCCACTTTTGACATAACCAAACCATTTCTGTCTTGCCAACAGATGATATGTGTTTGGATTCAGGCAATTTGCCAAAGAGGCTCCACTATATTACCTTTCTTGCACTGTTTAAAAGTTGCCCTGAATACCTCAGAGGGGCTAGGCAAATCTGTTTGAAATTTAGATTCTAAAGGGGCTGTAAGGGGCTGGTTTAGGAGCAATGAAAAATTTAGTCTAGAGAAGAAATTGCATTCCCTTGTTTTCTTTGCCCCACAGGAGAGATTGGAGACCTGTGCCTGTGTGGGTATCTTTCAATATGAACTGGATGTAGTCTGGGAATTATATTTCTGATCAGCACAGCAGGTTTATTTTCTCTGTTCCTCACTGGGAAGCCAAACTGGTTGTTTAGAAGGAGACACATTTGGTATAAACAAAAACACTTCTTTTGAGATGTTTTGGTCTGTTTCTTCTTTGCTTTGTACTTCAGGAAGTTTGGGAGAGTAGTAAGAATGCGACGATGATTTTCATTCTTTTGATAATCTCAGTGTTAATTTCCATAATGAATTTAATGTACAACTCATAACTAATTATAACTACTAGTCATGCTTTGAGCACTCTGGGTGATGCAAAGCCAGACATAGAACTCCTCCCTAACTATTGAAGAGGAGAAACTCTGAGCTTGAGAGAGTACTTGGGGCACTTCCTTTGAGACCATGAAATACCCTCTAAGAAAGCTGGGTAAAAACATAGTGTCCTTACTTGCATGTTCTGTGCAATTGTTACAAGAAGATGCCAGTTTGCTTTTCTCCATTTCACTTATGTGGTTAGGCCCTCTGAGCTCTTCTGTTTGGAGACTTTATATGAATCCAACACAGAAACCAGAGGTCAAATGAACAGAAGAATTACAGAATAGTTTTGAAACAACATGAAGATGACTCCATGTTAGAATTCAGCTGCAGCTTCTGGTTGCACTAAGTGCAAAATTTACATTGATTTTGTTTTAAGTGAAGAACTCAATTTTTTGGTGAAAGTTAATTTAAATGCCATCTCCCCTTCTCCTGAGCTGATGCTTCCAAAGAGATGTAAGGGATATACCTTCCATAAAGTGGCTGCATGGCTCCTACAGCACATTGCAGTATGCCAAAGACCTCTCTAACAGGAAAGGGAGCCAGAGTCTCTGGTGTTACCTGTCAGAATAATTATAATGAGCTACAGATCTAGTGACAAAAAGTGATCTTGAAAGTGAAAATGGGATCTCGCTATTTAAAACCCTTTTTTTTCAAACACAGTGTATTTCAACAGTGATTCAAATGTGGGTCTTAATATTCAGAAGACCATGAAATTAAGAGTAAAAAGAACTTACATGTTAATAAAAAGCATGTTAAAATAATAATTATATGGTTGGTTAGTACATGCATGCATATTAACTGCCTGCTAGTTTTCATTTCATTTGAAGGGCAGAGTATGTCTAAAGTAATCTCCACAGCAGAAAATGTTTCACATAACTTGGTTTGGATCCTGTTTCCTATGAGGTAAGGAGAATTTTGCAGTAGATTTCAATGGACTCAAATTCTTATATAGTTATTTGAGACAATTCAAAGGAAATGAAAGAAAGCCCCAACTGTTTTTCTGTCTTACAATTAGCTAATGACTAACACGAAGCACAGGGAAAAGGATAATCAGGCTCACAAAATACTATCACTGGGAGCCTGCCAGAATTTGTATGTGCAATTACATTGTTTCATTCTATTGTAGGAAAAAAGCCTTATAAATTTGAAGTAAACATTTCTAATGGAGCACAAGTGTTAGGATCTTAGTTAAATAATTGGCCAATAGTGAGTGCTATCTTGCAGTTTCAACCAGTTGAAATGCATTGAGAATTGTTAGTTGACTTCAGTGGTCTCTGGACTAAGTTTCATGTAAATGTGCAGAACAGTCTCAGTTATTTGTAATTTGGTAATTTTAGTTTTTAAAGACTAGAGTTCAAATTAAGTATTTGTGTTTTAACACAGTGCTTTAACCCTGTTTATTCATTTAGTGCAACTGTAATGTGGTTAGCTCAGTCTTTCTACCCTTGAAATTAATGGCAACGTTGCTGCTGATTCCAGCAGCAAAAGCAAATCTACATAAATAAGTGCAATTCCCTTTACTCCTTCCCTCTCCAAATATTGTATTTATTAGAGAAAATTAATTTTGAAATGTTAACTAGTGATCCTGCTGAAAGACATTTAACTCCTTAAATTTAGTTTTTAAATGTCAGATCTTAAGAAACAAAAGACACTGATTAATGCATTTCTCTTTTCAATTTGTGCTCATGCTGAATCCGTGGCTAGAAGGGAGATATTTACGTGGTACTTGGTATGTTACAAACTCTAAGAGCTTTTAGAAAGACCTATATTAATGTAATTTCCCTGCTTAAATATGTCCTCTGTGCTTTGCATGGTACCAGTTAAAGCTGATTGTCATACAATGAAATGAAACAGCCCAGTGAAACAGGCTGTTGTCAGATCCCACATGATGAATTTTAACTTCAGGCATCTCTGTGTAAATCTCTCTGCTAACCTGTTCCCAATTAGTGACATCTGGGACCAGATTTTCTTGTATTTGAAGCAGAGCTGTAAGAAGCTTTTACTCTGGGGAAAAANAAGCAGAGATTTAAAAAGCGTTTTCTATGGGGAAAAAAAAAAAAAAAAAAAAAAAAAAAAAGGGAGATGGGAAATGTAATAACAGAAAGAACTTTAAATCCAAGTCCTAGATACGATTTTACAAGCAGTGTCAAATATTTTTAAGTTTTACATCTCAGTGCAGTGCATTATACCATGAAGAGGTAAAGTTCTGACTTTGCAGTGATTGGTGTTATTCCAAGTCTAAGTTTCAAACTTTAAAAGTTTTGGTGGGGTTTTGTTTGTTTGGTTGGTTTGGGGGGTTTGTTTGTTTGTTTGTTTGTTTTAACTAAAGAGATGAACTACAATATCTTTGAGGACACACTAATAAACTTCCTGCCTTACATACAGAAATTTGTAGGCTCCTGCACCTCTTATTTTCCCCCAAGAGTTGGCAATTCTCTTCTGTTGCAATTTGTCACAATTTTTATGAAAAGAGTGGAGCCATGACCCATGAGATTGAGAATATTGACATATAGATATTTGTGCTTCCATTGATTTTTTGGTTATGATATCACTTTTGTTTTTCTTCATGACATGGAAGAGTTTTTAAGCTCTGTATCTGTTCAGTCTTTCCCTAAAATTATGGTTGGAATGTAGGAATCTGAAGGCAAAACCATGTAACTTGCTGGTGTACAAAAGGTCCTTTAAACAAGAATTTTTCATTTTGAGAGACACTGAACATTAACCTCCTGAGCTTTTCAGCTGAAATTGGGGATATGTTGAAGCAAGAACCAGGCCAGCATAACAATGTATGCATAGATACATAAATAATCAAAAAAGTAAATGAAACACATGCTCAAACTTGGCACTTTTTGTGGTGTTTTACTAGCAATTATGGGTGCTTTTCATAAGCATTAGGGTCAAAAGAGAAGGTGGTTGTGTTTGTCCCAGAAAACACATACCCTGTTCTTGAGATAAATAAGAGTGCCTAGACACTTTTTTATCTAATAATTCAATATCTAAATTAACATCTAATATTAATTCAATATCTAAAAGTAATTATACATGCTATAGTGACAGTCCCAGTTCCATGTTGCAAAGTGCAAAACGTATTCCTTTGCTGAGTCCTCTGAAGTAGGGAGGAGCACAGTGAAAATGCCTCCAAATAAAATACAACTTGGGTGGTACATGGGAATGCCAAAGCCAAACTTAGTAACATAAAAATAAAACACATAAAAACACATAAAAATGGGAGCCCGACAAACCCACATTGCCTGAGCATTTTCTTATATTCAAATTAAATTTTGAAAAAATATATTTTGAAGAGTGTCCTATGGGACAGACAGAGACAGAGAGGAACCATTGTGTGTGCATTCTGGTTTTCAAGTGCTCATAATACAGAACTTCAAATTGCTGCAGACTGATGTGTAGGTTGCTTATCTGTGTCTGTTAATGTGTTGGTTCTGCACTGCCTGGCTTTTGGTTGTGGGGGGACCACAGAAGTGGCTTCTGTGAGAAGCTTCTGGAAGCTTCCACCACGTCCAGCAGTGGCAGTCCCTGATGGCTCTGAGGATGGACACACTGCAGGCCAAGGCTGGGCCAGTGAGAGATAATGGTAATGCCTCTGTGATAACAGATTTGAGAAGAAAATCAAAACAAAAGCCATCAGTCTGATGAGAAGCTGATTAGCAACTCTGACAGCTTAAAGTATTTTATCTGGTGTCTAAGCTAAATATTAATTATACTGTATGAGGAGGAGCCAGGGAATGTAGGAAGAGAGCACATATTAATTCTTTAGGCTTTTATTAATATTTCATGCATCATTACTACTGCTAGCTGCTGTTTATATGAAGGCAATATCTAGGGGTCTGGTTTTACAAAAGTCACTCCACAGTGCTAGATCCTCCAGGAGGGACCAGGTAATGTCCATGTAAGCAAATAAAGGAGTGATTCCACTATGTAGAGCCATGACTGGAAGAGATGACTTTCAGCTAAAATGCAATGAACAATCATGGGGATGTGACAATGTGTTAATGTGTTTGTAATCTCCTGAAAGTCCCTGCTCTTGTGTCTTCAGTCATGAAGAAAATGAATGTGGGATACATTTGCCTGAGATACAAACATGCTCTTGTGTGTATTCTCCATGAAAGTTCTGGACAGAAACTGAATGCTAAGACTGCTAGCTCTTTAAAAAGAACACTCATTGCCTCCTTCACAGAATAAATAAACTCAGAATATAAGGGGGAAATTTTCTTTTTTTCTTTTGAAAATCTACGTATGATTGACATATGAAAGGAATGCTGACAATTACTATTTGGATCCTCTTCCTCAATGTTTAGTTGAAGAGAAATCTGGCAGTGAAAACTCCAGCATGAATTTTTTTACTAGAAACAGAACAGCAAACCAGAAGAGAATTTACAGACATTTCTAGCAAGGCTGGCTTTACTAAGAAAGGAAACAGCTCACTGTGACAGGCAGTGAAGTGAAAAGAACCTAAGATTCTGTGAGCTGTCAGAAAATACAGAAGGAGGCATGAACAGCATATGTGTGGAAAAGATTCTTTTGACCCATGATGGAGTCTGGCAAATGCTGACTTCAGAAATCATAGTGAAAGATTACAGTTCTCAACATACATTTCAGAAAATGAAAAACATGAGTGGACATTTTTTTTTTTAGGACACTTTATATAACCCAGTTCAATAAAGAATTTAAGGGCATATATAAATTAAGGTGTATGAGTAATCCCAGTGAAGTTAATAAGCCTGTTAAATCATGATGAAGTGTTTGGCTGTATTGAAATCAGGCTACATACCATCCCATGGGAGCAAGTCCTACAGCACTCCAACAGAAATATTACCAGTTTCTTCAGTGGCAGCTCCTTGCAAAGTTACAGCTATTCTTAGCTTTGCTGCTTCAGAACAAACAGCCCAATTTCTTCCAGCTATGATCAGAACAGCAGTACTTGAACATCTACTGTGAAACTTTACAGAGTTCAAAAGAAAAGCAGCTAGAAAGACTTTCCAAGGGGGCACAGAGAGTTAGTTGATGACCACTAACATGGACCTGCATTCTGTGTGCTTAGCAGAGGACTCTAAATATGGACCATCCTCAGCAGAACTTATAGAGAACTCTCCACAGTTTTGGTGCACTATCACAATGTTGCTGAGTTTTCTGTTCCACATTAAATTCAGTTGCTTGTGGTTTTTTTTCCTATTCGAATACAAAGTCATCTTTGTATTTGGATAGGAACAAGGAAACTGAATGGTTTGGTTTAGTAAATGGTTTGGAATAGACATATTTTTAAATCACAGAATGCTCTGTGTTGGAAGGGAACTTACAGCTCATCTCATTTCACCCCGTCAGAGGCAGGGACACTTTCCACTACCCCAGGTTGCTCCAAGCCCTGACCAACTTGATCTTGAACCCTTTCAGGGATGGGGCAGCCTCAGCTTTTCTGGGGACTGTGCGCCAGGGCCTCACCACCCTCACAGCAGAGAATTTCTGTCTAATATCCAATCTAAACCTACTCTCTGCCAGTTTGAAGCCATTCCCCTTTGTCCTCTCACTCCAGGCCCTTGTAAATAGTCTCTCTCCATCTTTCGTCTAGGTTCCCTTCAGATACTGGAAGGGGCAATTATGTCACCCCAGAGCCTTCTCTTTTCCAGGCTGAACTATCCCAATTCACTCAGCCTTTCCTCACAGGCTATAAATCATCCTTAATTCTGATAGTTTCAGAAGATACAAAATAATATACTTATATTTCAACAAATTTTATATATTTTAGTGCATTTTTAATGAAATGTCAGACTTGGAGGCAGAATGTTTCATCAGTGTTCATTTAATAAGCTTGAGTTTCTTTTTGGAAATAATAATAAATTGCTTGATTTCTGTAAAACTGTCGGTGAAACCACCAGAATATGGAAGTCAACATAGGTGCTTTCATTTATAAAATGAGGTTTGTTTTACTCCAGGGTAGAAGTTTGGGGATAATTTATTATGCTAGTTTTGTCATGAGGATTTGGCAAATTCTCAAGAATAACAGCTTTTGTAATTGTACAAAGTCAGGTCAACATGTAAGCAGTCTGGATTAAGGTTTTAGCAGAGGCAGGCCAGCTTCCTAACCAACCTGGCTTTTCCTTGTAGGGAAGAGTTAACAGCAGTATTGGCCCCATTGAAGTCAGTGGGAATTTTGCCAATGATTTCCTTAGAGCCAAGCTTTCACTTGCCTTTAGCAGAACTATTAAATACAGTATATTGCATAAACTGAGATGAATAAAGGCACTTCTTTTTCTGGATTCATGTAAATGGTTCTGCAAATGCTTTTCATACAACCTATCTGCTGCAGGAGAGTTAAGACACCATTTATATAGACCCCAAATACACCTATTTGAAAGAACTCTGTTTTCTGACTTGCAATGCAACTATTACTGACATGCACAAGTCAGATCTTCATAATGACAGCCTGTAAATTTGTGGAATATTTCAGAAGTAGAGTACAAATCATGGAATAACTATCCAGCTATTATTACAGCTATTGTTGACACAAATGTTACTGTAATACAGACTATATAGGATGCTGCTTTGAAACAGGGGAAATAGAAGTTGAGTTGAAACTGGCCCAAATTACTTTGTAGCACAATCTTGGGAAGCTAATGGCCTAAAGGTTGCTAGTTTCTAATTCTTATGCACCTTGTTTAATTTTATGGAGCTCAAAATCTTTTACAAAGCAGGTTATCCCTATAGACAACATGAGGTGCCAAGAGTCCATTATTTGGCCAAGAGATACCTCAGAAGCCAGAGAGAATGAGCTAGAAACAGAATGTCTGTTAAGTCTGCTGTTTAGTAGATATTTTCCCCTGGATAATTAATTCCTAAGTACTTAGGACATCCAGGGTGTGGGGGGTAATTTCTGTGAGCAGCCTGGATGTTTTTTCTACCTCCTTTTGGTGTAAGTTGCTGCTGTCTGTCTGTCTGCCATGTCCTATTATCATCTGTTCACTTGGGAGCTGTTCTTCCCTCCTGCAGGACTATCTCATTGACCCAATCCCAAACTCTATGACTATCTAAAAGAAGAGTTGTGAGATCAAAGTCAAAAGGAATAAGAGTGTGATGAAAGGCTAGTCTGGAAAAGGAAGATGTAGTTGTTTCAAGTTCTTTCTAGCTGGAACCAAAACTCTCTTGCTTCCTCTGCTTCCAGAGCTCACCCAGGAGCTAAGAAAGGAATGATGGAGCAGTCCCTGACAGACAGAAAAGCTCGATGTTATCCAAAACTTGGAGCTCTCCAAAGACTCTGAGCCAACCTCCTCATCCACACAGGCTGTGGCTAATGATGGAGTATGTACAAATGAAACTGGCTGTCCTGAAAACCACAGAGCACACGCAGCATGGAACATGAAGTTCATTCAATACTTGCGTTTTGCAGCTGTACATAGATCTTCTGATCCATTCACCCTTCCACTTAAAACCTGGTGCATACAAATTTCACACATACCAGGTATCAACCAATTTCTGTGGAATTGTGCCAGAAAATATGGTAAGCTTGTAATATTTTTATTCTAAGCAGTTTGCTATGCTACAATAACTTTTAAATTTGTGTTTATTAAGGTATCCTCTCGTAGCCACTGCTCAGAATTGTGTCAGCATTTTGTAAATGCAAGCCACACTCCCTGTAAACAGTATTATTAACATGTGTTTGTATAATCAGGCCACCAAGAATGATCTCGGGTTCCTGGGACAAAGACATTTTCAGCCCAAGGCTGTAAAGTCTAAAAGATGTGGTACATGAGTAAATAAAGTTTGAGAACCTCTGATAAGGAAACTGAGACTGAGGAAAAGAAACAGTCTGCCTGTGAAACTGGGGGAGAAGGAGGAAATGAGTATGCATGAATTTGTTGCTGAGTTTTATCAGTGTTCATACTCTCCACTGACTGCCTGCTTACATTATACTGTTTTAAATCACAGTTTCTACTGGTAAGATAAAGGTTTTCTGGCAGGCTGAGACTGTTTGCAGATGGTTAGGATGGGTTCTTGTTTATTAGAACTATGCAAAAAGACTTGTAAATAATACAGCAGATTCATAAAACAATGAAGAAACAGCACTGAATGCTGCAGATCTTCGGTGATCATGAGGAAGCAGAAAACTATTCCTGGTTTGAAGCTAGTAGGTACAACTGACTCTGGGATTTTATTTATTCAAGACTGAAATGTTTTATATTCACGTGTGTATTTTCTGGTGCCCAAAGATCATTGGGTCACATACTCGGACATTACTTTATTTGACAAGGGATGGAGTTCAGATCTGCCAGGGTTATCAGGAGGGGAAGTGGCCTTTACCAGAAGAGCCATTTACTTTATTGATGGATTTTCCCCACCCTTTATAATGAGATTTTATTTGGACTGCAGCTAAAATAGCAACTGATCCCTGCTGATGTTGGATTTGTGAAGGATCCAAGCAGAGTCTAAAGCAGATGCCATTGTCCCCTCCTATGTGTGTGTGCATGACTCAGACTGTCTCCAGCTTATCCAAAGGATCCCAGCCTTCCTAGGGCTCAGCTCATGGAAAACACCTTGCAGATCCACACATCAGGCCAGCTCAGTGTGTGGGGACATGAGAAAGTTTAGAAGGGGAAAGGAAATTTATGGGAAGTGAGAGATCTGAGAGACTGGGAGGATGCATCTCTACAAGGAGAGGCAGGAAATGCCCCATGAATGTCAGATTTGAGTTATTCCTGAATTCTACAAATAATGCCACAAGGGAAATTATATGGATCATCAAAGCATTCCTTTATGTCCAGATAAACTCCCCCTGCTGCCTTAGAAGCAGTCCCCATACATATTAATGGACAACCAGTGTGTGTTCTGAGTGTCCAAGATAGCAATAATAGCAATATCTATCTCCCTAAATCAGACAGGAGAGAAAATGTAGGCAACATGTAAAAAATGGATACAAACTCCAAAATGGGCAAAAGCTCAACATGCTTAAAAGCAATGTTGTTGAAAAGGACTCAGGGTTATGAGTCCCAGCCTGGAATATTAAATTGATCCATGCAAAGAGGGAAAAGAGTTTTTGTCTGTAAAGGAAAGCTCTTTAAGATAAGCCAAACCTCTTCTGACAGTCTTTAGGCATTTGAAACACAGAGTCCAGGTAGATTCCCTGTGTTGGATAAAAGCATCTGTATTTCTTGTATATGCAAATGAAATAGTGGCTTGGAGTACTGGCATCCATGTAATTATACATATGCACATATATATACTATGACTTATTTATGTATTTCCATGTAATAAAATTTATATAAAGAACAGTCTAAATTTAGGATTGTTATGAATGACATAGTAATTATTCCAGAAGGAATTCCAGCTCTGCCTTTAGCTACAAGATCCTATACAAGCCTGGTGGTGGTGTCTGGGTGGGCCTTCTTGGAGGTGCAGTTTTGGACTCGTAAGGCAGCAGAGGAGACACAGTTCTCTCATTTCCTTTTGTTTACCTAGGCTGGGAGCCATGTGGTATGGATGTTCTGTAGTTTGGGATTTGAGGATGGGGCTGTGCCTGCATCCTGATTTACTCCAAATTAATCCCTGGCAAGGATATGGAAAGTGCATATGGAGTGTCCCCAAGTGATACTACCCTAAGGGGCTTTAGTGATCAGTGGTGATGCACAAAGTGACAACTTCAACATGAATACAAGCCCAGAGAGCTATTAAAAACTAAACTACATTGATTTAGACTCAAGATAAGCAAGCAATTGTTATCTGTAATGGCTGTTAATCTGTAGCAGTTTCAAAAAATAACCAGTGATTACTGTCCATCCATCTCTGAAAACTCTGCTAAGTTTTTTTTTTTCTTTTCCTGCTCCAGGCAGCAAAGAAGTCAAATGTCAGTTGTACCATGCTCATACTAGTGTTTGGAACTAAGCTGAGTGGTCATTTGTACTCCAATAGCCATGGATTTGCCTACTGTGCAGTTTGAGATCTTATATTTACCGTGGGAGATGGTAAAAACCACATGAATCCTCTTAATCCTTGTGTATCTGTACCAATCAGTGATGTATTCTTCCTATTAAGTAGGAAAAGAGGCCTTTGTATGCATCTTTAATGCAGCACATAACAAGAGCCAATATGTAGCTTTATTTTCTGCCATAGGGCCCAAGGAGTTTCCCTTTACAGTTAGAAATCTACAGTTAGATTTAATTTCTAGGTGAGTCTAGTAACTTCCTTGCAACATTCTTCCTGAAAGCAGGAAGGACAGTGCAATTTCATTTCCCTCTCTTTTTGCTCAGGTTCTGGGACAGATAGGTGGAGTGGTAAAAAACCCAGGCTTTGGGAGTTGCAATAAAAGAGATGAGCTGGGAGGCACAACAGCTGGGACTTCGGGTCAACTTTGTTCATTGGACAGAGGTTGATGCCCTCATGGAGACTTAATCAGGCCATCTCAAGAATTCCTAAGTAGCCAAATGGGAGCTGTCAACCTGCTGCCATAGATGGCTGGATTTGATAAAGTAATTCTAAATTCTTTGTCAATCTACTTGCGTGTATCTACGCTCAACAGGACCCTTGGAAACGACTTGTGCAATGATTTGTTACGCTGTCACTACTCATTAATCTGAGCTTCTGCAAACGATTTTTATTCTTCTGAAGTAGAAACAAAACCCTCATTAAAGAATTTGTTTGTTTTAGAGCTACACAAAAGATTACAGAGCCTTTACAAACAGATATAAGAAAAAAAAATGTGGTTATGCAAAATGTTTCCTCTCGTAAGCCCTTGCTTTCCATTGACTCCCAGGACCTCTGGATTGAGCCTGAAGTGCATGGCTCAGCTCGTTACAAAGCTTGGGGTCAGTAATTGGAATCACATGTACTCGAGGCCTCTCAATCTGGCTGTAGGTGAGAGTGCCAATTTATAGTAGAAATGTGTATTAAGCAAAAAAAACCCCACCCCAAACCAAGGGAAAACCTATTGTCAGATCTGCAGATGACCATAACGATGATGTTTTCTAGAAATACTTCTTAAACTTTTATTTAAAATTGCCTCATTTCTGGTATAGTTTGTGGTGGCAAACTAAACAGGAACAAGGAGTTCTTACTCTGGAATAAAAATGTCCACACATGGTGTTAATCAGGGTAACTCCATGTGTGGACAGGCTATTATGTATGACTTTACACTGTTTTAGGCACGCTGGGTGAAGTTCTTTCTATCCACCTTTAATCCATTAGGGGAGGTTTGAATGAAGTGAGTGAAAATAGGGCAATATTGGGCTGAACCCAGAGTTTCTATAGAGAGGGGATTCCTCTGGTTCAGCAAACTGGTAAGAATTTTAGACAAGGTGTAATCTTTGTTAGGCGTCTCTCCCAGCTGTCTGATGCATGAAAAATGGTAGCTTGGAGCTTGGAATGACACACTGGCAAGGTCTCACTGTAACTGATGCAAAATCCTTTTAAACTGAGTTAGGGCATTTTACGAAGAGAGAGGAATTGACATGCTTATGTAGAAAATCCCCAATTAAACTCTCCCCCCCTCCATCCTTTTTCCCATTTTCCAGCCGTCCTTTCCCAATAAAATAGTGAGGAGAAAACCAACCAAAAAAATCCCAAAACAACAAAAACAACAACCCACACAAAACAACAAAAAAAACCCCCACCATAAAAAAATCAAAACACAACCCCCTCCCTCACAGCAGTTAAAAGCAGATGATGTGGGCATTTTGAGTGTGGATGGAGGTCAGTTCTTGGATAAAGCTTTCTGCAGTATATGTGGGAGGCACCACCAGAAGGGTGTTGGAACCAGGTTCAAAAGGAACAAAAGGAAATGGCCCTTCACACAGTCACTGGTAAATCCATGAAACCGGTTGCCAAAGGGTATTTCGGATGATAAACTTTTACAAGAACTCATGGGGAGAGTTCTTGTACTCTCATTTCATGGAATAGAAACTCACTGAGGGCTACTGAGTACGCACAGACCACATTTCACAGAGGAAATGCTCCAAACTCAAAGGAGCTGAAGGCTGTGAGGGTATTTGGGAAAATTATCACACGAGTTTTTCTTATTCATGCTCTTCCACTACTTTATCATTATGGCTGAAGACAGGCTATTGAGATAGTTGGACTCTTGGCCTTATGGCTGTATTTATGTTCTTGTTTTAGAAAATATTTAGAAAACTTACAAATAACTTGGTGCAGAAGAAAACACACATTCAACTCTTACTGCCTTAAGCACTTTTTCCGTTAGGACATTTTGAGGAGAGATACTCAAAAGTTGCATTATTGAGTAGTTACAAGAGGAATAGCCCAATCAGAGTCCACGTGGCACAACCTCCAAGTAAACACACAATGACTTCCAACTCTTTGTTTGTGTAAAATCGAGGGCAAAGTATACAGGGGTGTTGAACTCTCTGTGTGTTTCCATCCCCATTTGCCTGCAAATATTATCCCTCTGATTATCTTAAAGATCTCAGCAACAGCATTGCCAACTGGGTCCTTTGGCCACTATCAGTGTTTGTGTTCCTGTTTAAATAAGATAAGGAGGTTANAAGATAAGGAGGTTTAAAAAAAAAAAAAAAAAGGGAGAAGAAAAAAGAAGGGAGGGGAGACAGAGCAGAGCTGCCTCATTTGGGTTGAAATTCTCATCCTGACTACTTAAGAGGAGGGGGAGGGAAGAAGGGATTTTTATTTTCCCCACTGAATTTCGTTGAAAGATTCTAGAATCTCTCTCCTTTTTAAGATCTTTTTTTTATTGACAAAAGCTCTGTTGGGGCAAAATCCACGGAAATACCTATAAGGGGGGTTGAATATCTTCCCTTTAGAGGTTAAACCTCTGCTAGGTGGTTTCTTTTGTTTTGTTTTGCTTTGCCTTGCCTTTGTTTGTGGCTCTCTTGGAACCGAGAGAAGTCGCTGCACTTCTCCTTCGCAGAATCAGTCACGCCGGCCCGAGGTTCACGCTGAGGATCTGCGGCTCAAGGGAGTCACTTTCAGAGCCTGTGGGGGCGGCGGGGTATCAGAAGCAACAGGGTTCGTGCCTCCGAGCTCTTGCAGGCTGTATAATTAAGCGGGCAGGCACTGAATTAAATCTTTGTAAAGCCCACCGAGCGGGGGGTTCCTGCGAGCTGTTTCCCAGCCGGTCTCAGGCGGCTGGGATAACAGCAGCGGCAGCGAGGAAAAGGGGGAGCCCGCCGGACGCCGCAGGAGCGCCGAGCCCCGCTGGGACCCGGCGCCCCCCGCCGATGGACACCCTCGGCGGGGCCCGGCCGCTGCGGCTGCTGCTGCTGCTGCTGGCGCTGCTGCCTCCGCTCCGGGGACAAGGTAAGTGCCGGGCGGGACCCGCTGCGGGCTGCGGGCTCCTGCCGTGGGGCTGCGGGGCTCCCCCGGGCGTGCCTGGGGACGGGGCCGCCCTTGGGGCCCCCCTCGGGGCCCCCTTCTTTTCTTCCCCGTGTCCCGGGACGTTCCGGGCAGGCTTTAAAGCGCCGCTGCCACGTCCAAGTGAGCAGAAAGGCGTGGTGCGCACCGGCCCCGCCGCTGCCCGCGCCGGTCCCGCTACCCCCGGGCAGGGTCGGGACGAGGCTCCGCCGGGACGGGAGAGGGTGAGTGGGTTCGCCCGACCGACACCCGCACCGGGATCCAGCGCAGCTCGGTGGATGTCACAGGAATCGCGACATGTCGGGGCGGCCACCGCGCGGTGCCCCTCGTCCCCAGCGAGAGGCGCCCGGCGGTGGCACCGCGGAGTGATGGGTCCGAAACCGGCGGGCAGCAGAGCCGCCAGCTCTGATCTGCCGGAGACACAACTGCGCCCGAAAAACATGGGAAACTGCAGCAGCAGTTAATTGGAATCCCAGAGGAGCGGGAGGAATAGCGAAGCGAAGGATGCGGGCGTTCTGGAGACAAAATGTGGAGCGTTCGTGAATGATACCGTGTGATGTGGTTGGTTTTGAAAGCGGGGATCTGGATCCGGGCCATGACTCCTTTTCTGTACTGCACGCTTTTCCTGATCTCTTAGTACTGTGTGAAGAGAGGATGTGAACTCAATTCATTGTAGCAATCTCATGCAAATCTTAATTTGTAGGGGATGACAAAGAAAGTATTTGTCCTATGGTGATAATGAATTTATCACAGCTAACAGGTAAGTGACTTTTCCATTAGAGTAACCCCAAGGGGTCCATTGAGGTTTTATTACACTCCGGGCAAGTACTTGGAAACACATGGTCTCTGGCCTAGGCAGACAAAAGCCGGTGAAGTAAATAATTTGTTGCTATCACAGTGTCTTGAGTCTTGGATTTTCATATAGTAGAGCACTCGTCACAGATATCCATCAAAATGCTTGCTTTTGATAAAGAGATTGTAGCGTTCCTTTTAAAGAGGGACAGAATAAGATGATCAGAAGAGAACCATTCACCTCCAGAATCAATATAGCTCCAACTCCACCTTAGACAACAGAGTGCATCAGCAAAACTCTGGCTTTGATGTATCACAGTGAGCAGACATAGTAATTTTAAGCATTCAACATTATTGTAGAACATGAAAAAATTAACTTTGTAACCTCTCTACATTTAACCATTTAACTTTTTAGAAAACTAAGAAGTCATTAGATCTATGAGTTCAGCTTTTTGATTTTTTTAACACAAAAATTGTCAGTAAAATGTATATCAGGTTTTTATTCCCAAATTAGAATCCATACTCTAATTTGACTGAGAATTTCTGTTTCTTAAAATTTAACAGTACACTGGATAAAATTCGATTTAAATGTCTGAAAGCAGGTGAGGGTCCTTGTTTAGGAGATCAGCATTTAAAGAGTTGACTTCGCTTGGGTGAAATAATTATTGAATATTGAATAATAATCTGTGTTTTGGAGGTAAATGAAGTAATTATATGGTGAGGTCATATTGTTGAAGTCTTTGGGGCAGGGCCTGTGCTCCCCTGCAGTCTGGAATAAGGGGTTTTGGAGCAAAGAGGAGTTTATTATGTGCTTTAGTGATACAATTGCCAAGTTTCTAGGACAGCTTATTTATGGAATACAGTTTTCTTCTAAATTTGTTACCATCAGTTTTCTTAATTGCTTTTCCTTACTAATGAACCATCAAATCATCAGTAGCTCTTAAAGTCTTCATTCTGAAGAAACTGAAGGGACTGCCTTCAGGGGAACTGCCCAGTGCACAGTGAATATAGGTATGTACACCATTCTTTGCAAGAGTAAGGATCTTAAACCCTTAAAACATTTCATGATGCAACTTTGTTCTGCTGCAAGCATGGCATTATTTAACACGTATCAACTACCATAAATCAAAGAAGATGAATGACATCACTACGGCCAGTCAGTGTATTAATAGTTCATCCTGTAGCTCTCTCTTTGGCACATCTTGGTACTACAGGCAGAGTTTTAACTCACTAAACATCTGGAAACATGTCTATTCAGGGAGAGCTTAGTGTTGTAATAAAAAAAAAAGTTCCACTGACTTTGTGGAATGAGTTTTATTTTAAGATTATGATTTTTACATGTGCTTTTATAACAGTACATTTGTAAGAAGTATATGGGTGGAGGTAGGACACATGAAAGGCTAAAATCTGTGCTTTCTTGCATGCTATCATATAGAAAATCTGCCCCAAAAAGTCACATACTACTAAAACATGAGTGCTACCTCTAAATTAGCTTTTGGTTGAGTTTTAAGAGGCCATTTTCAGAAATGACATTTTATTGCAATCAGGAGAAGAGCAAGATGTTAAAGCTCTTTGTTTTTCATGTGTGTAATTGAAAGCAGACGTGTTAGTGAAATCCAAGTGAAACCCCCATAAACCAGCTTATCAAGTTACTGCAGTATATTTATATTGTTCTGTTAGGTTTCAGGCATTATCTGAGAGTAGGTCAATGCATTTTCACAAGTTATTTATTTGCCATCCTACTTTAGCTCATTCTGCAAGTTTCATATCAACTTTACATGTGTTTTCAATAAATAGTTGTGTTAAGACCAACTTGTTCTACAATACTATTTTCTGAAATGAAAGATGGGCTTTAGCCCTCTGGGACTTGACTGAAATAGTTAACTGGGACCATGAATGATTCTGAGTTATGGATACTTCTAAAGAAGTAGGTGGTAAAATGAATTCAGTAAGCAGAAAATCTGGGTTTACTTGATGTAGTAAAATATCTGTAGAGAATAAAAGATGAAACAGAGAAGGTCAAGAAAGAGAGAGCTGAAATCCAAATAAAACAACTTCAGGGCGCAGGCAAGAATTTTAATGGTAACATAGAGTGGGTTAGTAGGAAAGAGATAAATGAACAAAAGCTTTTGTGAAAATGTAGCAGAAAGTGATGGTTGACAGTTACAGGAAGCAAAGAAAATGAGTAAAGTTAAGAGATAACAAAGTAAGCAGGTAATTTTAGCCAAAATAGGCAGAAGCTTTTGTGAGCACTCTGTAAATGTTAGGCACTCGTGTTTTTGTGTAGGTTCAATGGAAGGAGATAGGCCAGGGGTGAGATTTTAATAGTTAAGTCATCACACAGTTAAATTGGGAGGTTGGATAGCATTGCTCCAAGACAAGATGTAGAAGTGGAAGCAGAAGGTTGAGAAGATTGCAGGGTAAGAAAGAACAGAAAAATTGTCTGCAGAGAAATCTGTGAAGAGGTTGTCAGGAGCAAGAGAGAAAACGTAAGAAGAAGCCACAACAAGCAAAAAGCCTAAAAAGGAGAGAAAAAGTCAGTACAGATCAGTGAAGAGTTCTAGAAAAATGCCTAGAATTACTGGCCATAGTATTTTGTGAACAAAAATTAACTTAGAAATGCTCCAAATAAATAAATAAGTGGAGAAGGAGTAGACAAGGACCTAGTAAGATGATATACTGAGTGATTTACAGTGACAGAGTATACAGTGAGGGGAAAACTGTGACAGTCACCTGCCTGTTTATCAGACTTGGCAAGGCTACTTGTCCTCTGGTAAGACACAGGACAGAGCAGAAGAAGTTGTGTTCAAAGTCTTCTCTGATCAACAGCATGCAGCATGTCTTAAACATCTCCCAAGCTTGTACTCTCCTCAATATACCAACAAATCTTTGGCTAAGGCAGCTCATGAAGTTTCTTCTGTTCATGTTTTAAAGCAAGCAACGTTTCTATTTTCCCCCAGCACTAAGGAGTACTTTGTCTCTGATTTGTACCTATTATAACCTGCTTCAGACTTCGAAGTTTTGAGAAATTGCCTTTTGGATTTGAAATATGAGCTGCTGTATCTTAAGAAGAAAATAAATTTCAAGATTCTCAGGGATTTTTGTTCATACTCTTTTCAGTTAATCAATTGACATTTTTCATTCAAAGAAAGCTGATGTAGTTTTGGATGCTGAGTAGACAGGTATAGGAAGTACATTGTTTTCTAGATTATGGTAGCACCACAAATGAGTGATGCTACACAAGGGTGCCGTATGTTCCCCAATAAATGGTTCATTTTTGAGTCTAGTCAAAATCTGGATTGAGACTTTAATCTTAGTAATAAAGCAATATCAGAAAAGATCTTTTTTATCAGTGCTGAAGTGTGCAGGTGTAGAAACACTTTGTGTGGTATATTCCAGCTTTTTAGGGTGTTTCCAAGGATTTATGAAGCTTTGGAAGGATATAAATGCTACTTGCAGTACATCCATTGGAAATACTGCCACCTTCCATCTTTGCTCTTGTCACTGGCTAAATTTCAGGTACTGAGTACTTTTAATATAAATGCTTAGTCAGAGAATCTGGGACAGCTAGGTATTGATTTGTGGCTCAGTATAGATAAGTTAAAAATGAGGAAAGTGTCATGTAAGAGTTTTAGTAATGTTTTCTCTAAAACGAAACCTTCCTTAAAGCATTGCTATATAATTATATGCAAAAAAAAAAAAAAAATCTGTATTTTCTTCCTGTTTTTTAAAGTCTGTGGTTCCTTCCGTACTTGAACCTTGACCCATTGTGCTATAAATTTTATCCCATCTGCTTAGTGTTTCCTGACTATTCTTTAAATATGGCAATACTAGAATATCAGAATCTTTCATCATTGTCCATTTTTTTAATATTAAGCAATAAACCTGCTGCTTACAGAGTAGATACATTTTACCTCAGCAGTATAGAAGAACATAGTAATTATTGTTAATTTTCTAGTCAGATGAAAACACAGAAATCCCAGTGTGAAAATATTTTTCCTGTCATCATTTTACAGGAATAGCAATAGAAATAGAAATCATTTTAAGGCAATAGAAATGCTTGAGCATATATGTTTGATATTCTGAGACGTGCTGCTCTGTCACATTCTCATATCCTTATTTAAGTAGCTTTATTTTGGATCTATACGTGTACTTGGACTCAATCCAAAGCTCTTTAAGGTCTACCTAAAGAGTATAATTTACTGGAGTACATTTTGGGTCATGGCCTTTATACAAATGAACAGGACTAGCGATAGGTTAATTTTAATACCCTAAATAAAACTTTCTAATCGCACAGTTTTTCATTATTTGAAATGAGAAATCAAGAGAAGATTAAAATTTGCTCTTAAATGAGAAAGCCTTATGTAGCACTTTTCCTATCAACATCCTGTGAAGTTATTTCATTATTTGCATGATTTTCTCACAGGGGGAGAGTGGAGGGCAAAGTTTAGCATGTGTTGGTCAGGCAGAGCAGTTGCAGTTCTTCCAATTCTGAGTCTCTTTTTGTATGTCCTTGCATGTCATCTTGGTGAGTCGGGATTCTTCAGTCCACCTGTGTCCATCAGAGCTGGGAATGCACCATCTTTTTTCATCTTCTTGTGGGTATCTAAAATCTGGGACAAAAACCACATGTACTAAGCTGTTTACACAATGCTAATTCAGTGGACTCCAAGTTTCTCTCAACACTTTCATATCTTCCTGAAATTTTTAGAGTCTTTATTCTTTTAATGTCTTTTGATCTTCAGCCTCCTTGTGGAAGCCCAAAAAATAACCTGCCTGGAAAGATGAAAAAATTGATGTTAATTTGTTCCCAGAAAAGGCATCCTCAGGGAGCAGCAGTCTTCAGGCACACAGAAGGTTGGGTGTATAAGAGGTAGTAACAACAGAATGAATTGAAATGTGCTTTTGGAGTGAACAGTGAGAGAATATATTACCAAAAAATTTCTGTTGTTGCTGAATGTGTGAGATCTTGTATGAGCACAAGAGCACATTGCCTAGACAAGTTTGGGAATCAGCCTTATTTGATGCTGATTTTGAACAACTACATAGAACTCTGACCACAACTGACTGAATTTTATCAGGTCTCCCTGGAAGTAGTGAGTAAGACAAGATAACCTCCTGAGGCCATCTACATCATTATCTTTTCTGACATTTTGAGATACAGATTTGAATATATAACTCTAAGATGCCTTGTTCCTGCAATAGATGGAGTTGTCTTTTCTAATTTTTGGTAGCCAGTTGCCTACTTTCAGAAAGATTTTTTTTTTTAGACCTGAGACATAATAAACACCCTGCAGTAAAGCATGTGCTTTCCCCACTAAGGACATAATGGATGTTGCAGCATAGCCTTGCCTCCATGAAGCCTGTCCTCCTCACCAGCTACTCCCATGGAAGGTCTTAAGAACTTGTTTTATAAACTGCACACAGATATGACATAAAATGAGGTTTGGCTGTATCTGAAAAATCCCCCTAGCTGCGTGATGGTCATTGCTGCTGCTACCAGAGTCACATTCCCTATAAATGAGTGTTCTCCAGACCTAAAAAATTTCCAGTAAAATGTTGGCCGTTTTCAAACCAACCACAAAACACACTAACATACCAGGCATTTCCTTTAGGGTGCTTCTGCTTTAGTTACTGTGCTAACACTGGGTTTCTTCAGTGATTTCAGTTGTCCTGAAAGAATCACCCTCAGCTGAGAATCCATCTGAAAGTAAGGGTTCATACCCTTTAAACATGTTTAGATAGGATGTTGTATTTTTTCACTGCATGTGAATTGTGAGTGATTGCCTATCAATCAGCCTGTAAAGCTTCAGTATGACCTCTCACACTGGAAAGAGGGATCCAAAGTAATGGATCCTCTGTGAGGGACTAGAGCAGGACAGGAAAGGGACAGCTGGTGAGGAATGCAGCCTTGCATCCTACAACATATGCATTGGAGAATTCCTCCTGGCCCCTGCTGCTGTGGGTGTTAGGAGAGAGGGTGTCCTGGCTCCAAGTTTTATGCTTTTATTATGCAGTTCAGGCTGTCATAGTCTGTAAGGGACCCTGTAGGAAGAACTGAGTGGAATGACTAGGAATATCTTACTGTCCAAAGATTACTAGTGCCACTGTTCAGCTGTGTCTGTTCACTGTACCCGTCAGCATCTTGGTGTATTTGATGTCTTAAGGTGAACCAACACTTCTCTGCAGAAAAAGAAAAGCTCCTATTCACTTTGCTTCTTTCTTTTCATATGAAATGGAAGAGGGGCATCTTCATTCCAACTCCATTCTGAAGAGATTCATCACATACTCACATTGTCTCGGATGAATGGTAATGCTGTCCTGCATTGCTCCTTTACTTCCAGTTCAAACTATTTGTTTCAGGGAATCATGGGGCCAGATTTTCTGCTGTACTTCTTTTCCTTTCATAGTTTCAGGCCTCCTTCACCCTTTCCCCTACTCTGTGTGCCCAATCCCTAGGTTTACGCACAATATGAAGACACAGCAAAGCTGTATTTGTCATGTTAGTCTATTACCAATTGGACCTTTGAAGTCAGCCAGCTTCCCTCTTGTCTAAACACGTCTCCAGGTCTATTCAGTGCCTTAAGTGACCAGTCAGAGTGTGTTTGCATTGCCAGAGACAGCATTTCCACAGTTTGTTGTAAGAAGAGTGAAAAATCAAGAGTACATGTCCCAGCTGCCAGCACTTAACTGCTGTCCCTGCTAGAAAAGCAGCTGACTTTGTCCACCAATGACAGCCAGGTGTCATTGTTCAGGAGGAATTAATTTGGGGTAGTAGATCAGGCCAAGCACACTTTGCTTGTCCTCAATGTTGAGCAAAGGGGAGCCCTGGTTAAAGGGGTATGCAGTTGCTGTAGTTTTGTGAGAATGCAGATGTAAAGGGAGATTGGAAGACAAAGGTTGTGACTCAGTATTATGGCTGGACAGTCTGTCATTCTGAGGATCAAATGCTGTAAGTAGATTTGGAGTTTTTTCCAGCTGGCAGTTAGATGGATGAGCCTCACTAGTGAGAGAGTTTTCTGGAGAGGACAAGAGAGGTTTTATCAGAAAGCTACACAATGACTGTTGAAAGTGGTTTTCTTACTGGAAACCTAAACCAGTGTGTGCCTGTTGTAATCACGAGTTCCAAAAATTCTTCATGACATACTGTTACTGAGACATGTTGGATTAGTGCTGAGCTCTCACAGGGTCTGTTGCCTGTATCCTCATATGCTGAGAAGTGATGATCATGTATTGTTATCTCACATTCCATAGTGCTGAGCCTCTTACAGAGTGAAGTGAGTGAAGGGCAAGATCTGCACCACATTTTGCAAACATAATCAGTTCTTGTGCTTAAAGGATTATAAACATCTTAATAAGAAGTTTGATTTGGACCCCTTGACCCAGTCTCGCTTCCAAATCCATACCCAACTACAGCTGGGCTGGGAAATTGAGGAGTTTGAGGACCACGTCATGGACTGCCCTGAAGAATGGGCAATCCCAGCTGGCACTGGCTGGGTGAGCCCACCTGGGCTCAGGTGTCCCTTTGGTTTGGTTTCACCATCAGGTTGATAACTGTTCCATAGGTCAGCACCAAGTAATGACAGCTATCCAATCCTGGGCTGCATATAGACCTTTCCATTAGAGGCAACTGTGCAAAATAGCTGCTGTTGTAGATTGGTACCTAAAAAATCTCTCTTTTTGATCTAGCTGGAATGCTACTGCTATGAAATTTATCCACTTCTTTTTACTTCTGCTTATAATTTGCACAAGAAACAATTCAGGGGTTCTCATTCCAGGAATCATGCTTTTGGGTAATGTTCTTCAGCTTATTTTTCTTTTGCAGAAAATATTCACTGCAGCAGCTGAATAAACAATTATTACATCATAGAAGTCTAAGGTTATGCAGATATTAACCTCATTTCTTGCTTTGAACTCCCACAAGTTATGGCAATCCTGTTAAAATTAACAAACTACCTTTTTTTAAAAACAACCTTTGCTGGTACACATCATGTCTGTGTAAACATAATTCAGAACTAGTGCATGAATGCATCCTGCACACCTAATGTTTGAATAGTTTTGACCTTAATCATGCCCTGTCTGATAGATTTTCTTCATGACTTCTTCTGTAAAATTAGAAAACTTAGTTCCATCTTAGTTCCAGCTGTGTTTCTCCTTCCCAAGACTCCTGAAATCTCTCTCAGAATCCAACAAACCAGGTATCCATTAGAACAAGCATCCTAGCTGTTACCATACTAATAGACCTCAAGTTCTTTTGGGTGCTGTGCTGCACATGATTTTGTACAGGAACAAAGTAGTAATAAAGCTGCACTGGATTTTATCCAAAATAAACTTGGGATTTTCTGAATGAATCAGTTAGCATGCCAAATTACTGTATCTGATGTAAAGGAAGTTAACATCCTTCCCTATTAACAGAGCTCTGGTTTATCTTCATATTTTTCTGTCTTGTGATACCAGAAAGCTGAACCAGTATTCCTCAGTTTTATAAAATGGATCTGACAGGGTATTCTTGCATGTTACAACTTTCCTGTAGCATTTCTCCCTCCAAATAAAAGGGCACATTTAATCTGAGCACAGATGATGTCATCAGCATTTCCCATAAGGGCTTTGTCTTTAGGATTGCCTGAGATTTCTCTGGCTGATTTACATGAAACATTGTGCACTTGGCAAAACTGTTGGAGCACCAGGTTCAGTGGAGCAGTATTGTTATTCCTACTTGATCATCATTGGCACTACAGCTCTGAGACGTGCCAGGAGCCCACCAGCTGAAGTAAGAGAGACGTGGTTACAGTCAAGAAAAAAAACCCCATTCTTGTCAGAGAGATTCCTTGAGATGTCGTAATCAGAGTAGTTTCTACCTTCTGCTTCCCACTGCCTGATTCTTTGCCCACCCTGCAGAACCAACTCATAGTTAAGAGAGGCTGCAGAGTGGTCACAGCCCCTCTGAAGGCACCAATGGCCTCAGTATGAACTTTTTGCTCAGAGATTTCCAACTGGGAGCCACATGAATGTGCACGTGTGTACAGTTGAAACAGCAACAAAGCTGCAGCTGGGAGGTGGTAAGTCTGTCCTGTTTCTAAATACTCATTGGCAACTCTTAGTGCCCAAATAAAATCATTTCTAGTGCAATCAGAAGTTGACGCCCGATATGTGAGATGCACACTTTGAGATTTTCAAAGAGTAGGGATTTGCCTGTGACTTACCATTTTTAAACCAAACTGCAAAGCCAAGAGAAAATGTTTTTCACTGTTTAATTGTTACGTTTTAGAAGAATGGCCTTGAGGGTGGAGTGCTTTTTTTACTGCTTGTTTTTCACTTCCCTCTATTCTCAGGAGATGTTTGGCAGGATCTTTAGAGGATATGAATTGTGATGTCACCAAAACAATGGGCCTGGAGCACAGTACTCCTTCAGCAAACTCTCCATGGTCCTTCTTTGTCTGGATGCACTCCTTCAGACGAGCTTGCTTAGCTTGGCCTGCTTTGAATTCTTGGGTTATTTGGTTGGAGTAGAGGTGTGTTGCCAGGGCTTGGAGGGAAGAGCTGGTGTCCAGAGCCAGGGATTGTCCTTCTGGGGAGGAACTTGGCTAAAGACTCATTTGTACAAAGCCCTGCAAAAACCTACAGCCAGCTCTGCATTTCAGTTAAATGTGTATCATTTTTCAACACGCTTAAGATTGATTGCAGACAGCAGCACTAAAAATAAGGTTATTTGTAATCCTTTGTATGAAATGTGATGCATATGATGTTTGTCAGCCAGAGGGCCCCAGACAAGAGTCCCTATTCCCAAAGAAGAGTTTAGACACAAATGCATGGATTTCAGGCAAAGAGTTATTTACTGGGCTGGTTTAATCCAAAGCATTATAAATTGCACTTAGCTTTCAGTCATTGGCATGAATTCTGGACACACTGAGGGATTCAAGAGAAATATTGCCTTGACATAGTAATGACAGAATTTTGACCATTATTTTGGGTAAGACTGGAAGAATGACCTGGGTCATAGAGTACAGAGCACTGTTATAAACTACCATTTAAATGTAATTCTGTTTATAAGTATAATGATTTTCTTACTAAAACATGTTTGGCTTACTTGGTCCCATAATTTTGATTGTTGTTTACTGTAATAATACTGTAACACTTGTTGGCAGGAGCCGTGTCCTTTCACAGGTTTTACTTATCTATGCCTTAAATGATCTGTGTCTCCCAGTTTCTCTTCATTAAGCAGGACTTTGATTCCCCTGATCATCCTCCTAATCTTTCTTTACACATTTTTCATTTTGATGTAATCTTTCCTAAGCAGGGAAAGCCAGAGCTCTGTGCAATACTACAGAGCTTTGCACTGTAGAATTGATAACTGCATTAAGAGTACCTACCTCAAAATGACTGATGTCACTGAGTACAATGTACAACTTCATTCAACTCTTTAATTTTTGCTTTGAATTATAATCACTAGTTGGTAATATAGGTTGTTCCCTAAAAAAAACCCCAAAACAAACAAAACCCCCTGAATTGCTGGAGGGAATTATCTTCTCTATATGGTTTCAGCTGCTTTTGCCTTCCCCACATGTTAATATCTGCCAGCTGAGCAGACACAAACTCTGATGTGTGTCAAAGTAAGAGTGATCAAGAACAGTTTAAATATTTCAGCTAATCTTAATAGCTGCAACAAGTCAGGAGGTGGGTATGTAGACAGATGGAAGGTGGCTGTAATGGCCCTGCATCAGGAGCACCTCAGAGTGATGGCTTTGTAACTGGTGTGGCCAGAGGAGACAGATGCTTGTCCTTACAAAACAGAAAGTAACTTGTGCAGGAGATCTGCAGAAAGTAATGTGTGAAGATGTAGTCTTGAGCATAATGTGGCTGCCTGTTGGAATATGGTCATTTCAGATGTGGACCAAAACTAAGGATGAGACAGTCATGTGTGCTCCCTATTCTGCCACCAGCTTGATGTGTAATTTGGGCAAGTCATTTCATCCTTATGTACTTCATCTTCTCCATAAAAAACAAGTACATGAGATTTGTCTTCCTCTGTGCAACAAGCAGATGGAAGGATCTCTGTTATTTTTCATTTAATAATTCGTCACAGGATCATTTAGGTTGGAAGGGACTCCTTGAAATCCTCTAGAGTTTAGGCACTCTCACAGTAAAAGAGTATTTTCTTGTGTTAAGATGGAACTTCATATGGTATAATTTGTGTCAAGTGTCTCTTGTCCTGTCAGTGAACACTGTGGAGAGGAGTCTGGCTCCCTCTTAATCCCTTCCTCTCACATATTTATAAAAAACCACCAGATCCCCCCCCAAGCCTTCTGTTCTCTGAAGAGTCCCAGCTCTTCTTGTCTCTCCTCATATGAAAGGTACTCCAGTGCATAGACTGTCTTGGAGGCCCTGCACTGGACTCAGTACAGCAAGTCCACATCTTTCTTGAACTGGGGAGCCCAGGACTGGACACAGCACTTCAGATGTGGTTTCATCAGCCCTCTGCAGGGGGGAAGGATCCCATCCCTCCGTGTGCAGCCAATGTTCCGTGTGATGCAGACTAAGATGGTGTGGGGCTCTGTTGCTAGGAAGGTGCATTGCTGGCTTGCAGTTAGCTTGGAGCCCACCAGGACACCCAGGTTCTCCTTTGCAGAGCTGTTCTGCAGGTGTCAGGTCCTCAGTGTGCACTGCTGCATAGGCCTTTTTCTTCCCCAGAGCCAGGACTTTGCATTTCCCTTTGCAGACCTTCCTGAGGTTCATGTTGGTCCATTTCTCCTGCACATTGAGGTTCCTCTGGACGGCAGCACAACTCTCTGGTGCCTCAGCCACTCCTGCCAGACTTGTGTGATCTGTGAGCTGGTGGAGGGTGCACTGCTTCCCCATGGCCACAGGACTGTCTGCTTACCTAAGTGTCCATTGTCAGCTTGTCTGTGATGATGTTATAGGAGATGGTGTTGAAAGCCTTGCAGATGTCGTGGCAAACAACATCAACTCCCTCATCTGCTAAAGTAGCCACCTCCTTGTCAAAGGATGTGAGATTATTGACTAATCATATGCTTAATCTTCATGCTTAATGCGTGATACACTCTTCATTTGTTACACAAGGAGCTGTTCTGTGTTCAGACTACAAGATAATTAATAGAAAAGTGTGACTTATGTTTTATTCCAAGTTCTGATACACCTGCTGTGCAGTGAACTTTTGCACTTGGAATATGAAGCAAACCTGTAGTGCTTTTCAGTTCATTAACAGTATTCAGTTTTATTAAATTAAAAGCTTGCAAAAATATACTCTACACAAATAATTGTCTTCGCCGTTGTTTTCCCCTTAGTTTCAGTGCTGGTGTAAGTTCGTAACAGGATTAATTTTTCTTTCATGTATTAAGTGATCAAAATGCCATATACCTTTTTGTTCTTCTCTACAGTACTTTTGCATTTACAGACATACTTCTGAGTAAAAAATTGAAAACAGATTAACTGGATAATAACTTCAGAAAAAAAATGGTTCTGCAAATTTGCTTGTAATGAGATTCATCTGTTTTTCATATCAGATATTTGATTTCTCCTGTATTCTTCAGGATTTTAAAAGGTTGCTGGTTGCTACTGCTGCTTTTGATTATAAAGGAGAGCAGTTCCAAAGATCCTTTTATTTGGCAGGACTATCTGAACTGGTTTCTGCCAGTGTATCAGTCCCTAGGCTGTGTTTTTGTGTGGAAGGGTAGGAGAAAATGAAGTTTACTTCACCAGGGAAGGAAAACCTCCAGCACTGGGCTTTATTGCAAGGTGCTGACAGGTGCTTTGTTTGGCCGTGGCTGCTTTTGGTACGGGTGCCCTGTTCTGTGTGTTAAGTCAGGGAGGGAAAAGCTGACTTGCTTGTGTTTGGTTGGGTTTTTTTTAACTGGCAGATGCAATACCATGTTTAAAGGTTGTATTAAATATATTGTGTTTTTCTCTCTTTCCTCATTTCTGCAGATCTGTCAGTGGAAGAATGCTGTGACAAGGGTGTTGAATGGGCAAACAAAAACAGAATATGTGCTTCTCTGCCGTTAATATCCGAGTCCAGAGAATGCAGGTACATAGTTACAAATTATATATTAAAACACAGTTTATACTCTAATGTGCAACCATAGGAGTGGCAGGTATTAAAGCTGACTTACAAGATGAAGCCCCCAACTCTTATGTGGCATGGACTGCCTCTTACTGAGGGGTTTTCCCACTGTGCTCTGCTCATGGGACTTGGGCTCTGCTTGCAGTCAGGACATCTCAGTGTGGCTGCACTAATGTCACCAAGCTGGTTGAGAATCTGGCCACATTTCTGGGCAAACGTTTATAAAGAGGCACAGCAGACCCTGCACATGACTAATTTATGGTTTGAGTAAGTACATATGTGTGTGTGTATGTATGTGAGGCAGCCTGCTGTGGTGCTACAATTGTTCTGCAGCCCTTAGCCGACTTCAGCTTTAGAGTGATTCAAGGAGATTCCTAGTTAGTCCAGCTTAGGAAAGGAGCCTACAAGAAAGATGGAGAGAGACTATTTACAAGGACTTCACACTGACAGAGAGTAGGTTTAGATTAGATATTAAGAGGAAATTTTTCCCTGTGAGAGTGGTGAGGCCCTGGCACAGGTTGTCCAGAGAAGTTGTGGCTGCCCCATCCCTGGAATTGCCCAAGGCCAGGTTGGACCGGGCTTGGAGCAACCTGGGATAGTGCAACGTGTCCCTGCCCATGGCAGGATGGGTGGATGAGATGAGCTTTAAGGTCCCCTCCAACACAAACCATTCTGTTTTCTATGATTCTATGAAATGTATCTGACTGTAGAAAATAGAACCCTTCATTAATACACAGATTTCTTAATCCTACTAAGAATTGATAGGGTATTTCTGTTTGGTAATCTGCTAAGTGAAATAATGAAGGCAAATGTTTAATTAAGATTTTGATTCTACTGCATCTCTTATGTTATTGTGGCATTTGTAATTTTTATGGCAGTGATAGTTTGCATTATTTTTGCTGTTACATGCACTTGTTACCTTTAATTAGTGGAGCTAATAACTGGTAGTTTAGAGGCAACTTCACAGAGAAATTTGTATTTAAAACACTTTACTTTGCTTCCCTTTACTCAAATGGTTTGCAAAGTGATTTAACCTCGGTAATTGTAGAAGTGTTGGGTTGATCTTTATTACAGAAAGAATGTGTCCCAGGGAAGTCTATCCGTGTTTTCTGACTTTTGCATTTATACTGGCATCTAAAGCAGTCTCTTATGCAGAAGAATTGTCAGATAGGAAATAAATGCCAATTTAGGAAATACTTGAAGAGTCATAAGAATTACAGAGAAAACAGAGGCAGGAAAAACAGGAAACCAAGTTTATTGAACAATCTGCGAGTATCTTGGTGATTTAATCATCATTTGATTAATGTGAGTTGAGATTCTGCTGTAAGCAATTTATTCTTCAAAAGATTTTCATTTTAGAGACTAGGACTTCATAGGAACTGGAAAAAAAAAGCTCACTAATACTTCATCTAGATTTTGTGCATAACTGAGATGTAGTTAAGAAAATTATCCTTGTGAATAAAAGGCACGTATTCTGTAAGAGCACGTCTTGATGGAACCCTAAGTTGATAAACTCAGTTTGGTTGCATTTATTCATGACTGCATGCTCACCCTGAAGCATGGTTTCATTCTGAAAATGATTAAGTAAAATTGGCACCTTTTTAACATCAATATTATTTTACTCCAATTATGATTGCAAACTGTCATGTCTGTGAGAGGTACAGAAAAATCACTTTAGGGTGCCCTTTCAGACACAGAGGCAAGGCCAAATTCTGCTCCTAGTTGCTGGTAGCCAGAATGAGCACTGAGGGAGCAGTTTCTTTTTGCCGGCACGAGGGTAGTGGCACTGAGGTTCTCCATTTATTCCTGCTGCACAAAGACAGGAACAGACCTGGGTTCTTTGCCTTTGCTGAGATCTAGACAGGTGAGAACAGAGGACTGAGAAAACAGGATTGGTCACAGATTTTCAAAAGAACTTGGTTCCTGCCTAGACTCCTGCCTGAAGTGGGAGCTGCTGGGGGCCACATGTCAGCATTCCTGTGGTTGTTTAAAGCCCAGCTGGGATCTCCTGACCATCTGGTGCAGTGCAGTGTTGACCATCTCACTTGAGTGCTCCAGAAAAGTGGGGGGGATAGAAAGCCATATCACTTGATGCCAGAGGGAGTTGTTTGCCCTACGTATGTCAGCTTCAGTTTGCAGTTTAGCAGTTGAACATAAGGGGAAAACACATTCTTAAGTGAGCAGGTTTGTTCAAGTTCCTGAAATAAAAGAGATTTTTTGGAGTTACTGCAACACAGAAGAGAATGCATGTGAGTGCTTTCACCAATATGCTTTACAAGAATTTCCATGCTGGTTTTGAATCATCTGCTTAGAATAGTAATAACTTAGTGGTGCCTCACATTCAGTCCCTTCTTCCAAGGAAGCCTACTGCTAGAGTCTCTTGTTTGTGTGAGGAACCAACTGCCTTACTGAGTTAGAATTGCATCCCTTGACTGTTTCCCAACCACTTAAAATACATCCATAGTAATTATAGAATCATGGAATGGGTTGGTTAGAAGGGACCTTAGAGAGGTCCAGTGCCAACCCCTGCCATGGGCAGGGACACTTTCCACCATCCCAGGTTGCTCCCAGCCCCATCCAGCCTGGTCCTTGGACACTTCCAGGGATGGGGCAGCCACAGTTTCTCTGGATAACCTGTGCCACTATCTCACCACTCTCACAGGGAAAATGTCCTCCATAGTAAAGGAAGAATTGGTTTCCAGCCCTGTCATTCTCTCATCTGCTGTGCATCCCAAAAACAAGGTGCCAGTTCTGGGTTCCAGGGTATTTGCAGTATTCTTCTCCCAAAGTCCCCTGTGGTTCCTGAGGGTCTTGTCAGCTGTGTCAGTGTCACTTCCTGAGTGTGGTGTGGTTCAAACTACAGACATACTTCCTTTTTTGTCCTACTCAAGGTAAGCCAGATCCTGTGTGCAGTTCACAAGTTCCAAAGATCCCTCTGGCTGCTCTTACTCCATTGTGTTTAAGCTGAAACCAGGCTCTGGGCCCAAGGTCTGCAATCTCTTACTGTGGTTTCTTGCCCCACACATGACTTTATCTCATTGCACTATCTCTCTGGACAATGTCAGTGTTTATCTCTGTCTCTTTGTGACTCAAATACAAGTGTAGCATTTTAATGGGCAATATCTCTGGCTGTCATCACAGCGAGTGTTTTCCCATTCATTCATTTCCTCGTGGTGTGGTTAAACTCATGGCAGCTGGAAAGAGCTGCCATTTACTTTTGGAACTCAACCTTTCCAATAAGTCCTCTTCCCTTCTAAGTGAAGAGTTTCCCCTGCACAGAGCTCTTAGCAAGTGAACTTAATTCCCATGCCAGAAACAGTCAATCTCCACATGGTATTTGCATGCCTTTAACAATGTGTAGCCTTTCTGGAATTACATCAGGAATAACATTATTTATTAGCGTTGCAAGAATGCAGACTGAAGAATCTAAGGCTGGAAGACTTAGCTTGTTTTTGCAAAATCATTCTTTTTAATTTTGATTTTTTGTCTGAGACCTTCTACTGTACATATGAATAGCAGTGACATAGCTTGAAGGAAGTAGAATGAGATAGAGGGTAACAAAAGTAGATCAAAAAGACATTGTTTTCAGAAAAAAAGTTAAATTTTAATGCTTTTATGAAAACAAGGGAAATAAAATATAGGTGATTATGAAATTTGTGCTGGTTTAGCAGTGCATCCTCTAGACAGGAAAACAATAAATATGAAAATATTGTGGATGTAAGTGGGTGTGTACATTTTCATTTGGAAATTAACTCCATGAAAATCAGCCACATTTGTTAAATTTTAGCAGAAAGTAAAAGTGAGAATATAAAACATGATTTCTTAACTTGATTTATAATCAAATTATCTAGTAGTGAAGTAACTTTTAGATCAACATCTGAAACAACAAATAAGGATTTTTAAAATGTCTTGGTGTTTTTTGTTCACTAGTGAGCCATGACTAAAAGTCATCCTTCAGAAATACATGATTTTATCTGAAATAGCTTGAATAAATGTCAGTTATGAGGTCTCATGCTCCTAAAGGTTCATTATTTAGTGTTATACAATATCTGCCATATTGTGAATACCTGCTTGTTTTCAGAAAAAAATCAGTGCAACTTGGCTGTAAGATTTGGGCAATGAAGTGTGATTTTATTGTTGTTGTTCTCAGAATGAACAAATGGTATTTTAATCTAGTATCCAATTAATGTTTAATTCCTTATTACAGTTGGCTTGGACCGCATGACTTAGGAATACAGCTGTGGGAAACATATTAAGAAAGCTTCTTGTTTTGGTTGAAATTGCATGTTTTTCAGAGATTTCACAGAGTTGGCTTGTGTTTGAAAAAACAAAGCCACACCAGGAATCAAACAGATCTACTGAAAGACTGCTGTTGTTTGTTTATTTGTTTGCTTGTCTGTGGCTAGCATATCTAGCTCCTCAGGAGAACCTGGAGGGCTAAAGAGGCTGGAAAGTTTCAGCTCCCACACTCTTGGGCCTGGAGTTCAGTTTTTAGAGGCTTCCAAAGCTCTGAAAGTCAGACCACCCCAGAGCTGGGCAGGGAATGGAAATTCTTCTTCAGAGGGAATTTCAGCAACAAAAAAGTTACATATTCTTCCAAACTGGAACTAAATCAGATATCAAAGACTTCAAATATACTGCCAAATAAAGTTACTGTCCTGGGCTTAACTTCTTGCTATGATTTTAGAGTCCATTTTTGAATAATTTGTTCATGAAATTATTCTGGTTTTTGTTCCTATGCATTGAAATATCATGGCTGTTTTTGTCCAAGTGAGAACACTACAGTCAGACCATTACTAATCATGGAACTGTAGAATTCTAGAGTTGTTTCGGTTGCAAGTGATCCATGTACAGTCTAATAAATAGTAACTGGAATCTTCTTGGATGTATCTTGACAACCTGGTCTCACCCGCATGCACAGAGATGCACAAGCTGAGCCCAGTACCCACATTCCCCCTGCTTTTAGTTGCCTGGCTTTAGAGCTGAAGGAGTCCCTCATATTGCCTGGGAAAGGTGATCCTATGGTCCTGGAGAGCAGGAAAGCTGCTCCAGACAGGATGCATGATAAGCCACTTATCTCAGGTGATGGTGGGAGAAGCTTGTAGTTCAGTAGTTCCACTAACCCACTCATCTTCCTGACATTATCAAAATTTCCAGCCATGGAATAGAGGACTTTTTAAGAGTAGAGGGTATTTTTTCTCTGTTTCCCAGTGCCTGTAACAGAAGGTAGTGGTGGAAGAGCTTTACCCACGGAACTACCGAGCAAAGCAGAGTAACACATAAAAGTAGGGTGGAGAGAGGAGAGAGGTCTTCACTGGGCTTTGTTTTCACGTGACAGTAGCAACCAGACTGGAGGAGTTTGAAGCCTCCTCATGCAGGTTTTTTTTTCCCTGCAGGATCAAATTTCTATCTTTTCCACTGACGTTGAGATAAAACAGAATGATTTAATGAGCAGTGTAATGACACTAAGTTTCCTGCACAATTTTATCCTGTCTCCTCTACACAGCTCCCTGCCCTGTAATACTTTTCTTTCCCTTGTCTTTCTTTTCCCCTTGCTTGCAATACACTCTGCTGTTTCTCACTGTGACTTCCCGTGGTATCTTCATTTCTCACCATTATCTCCAGGTGTCCCACAGAACAATGCTCTGATTTTCCTTCCACATGCCATACCTGTTGGTTTGGGCCAGTAGGTGCCAGGGTAGACTGGGATTGCAGGTTCTCACAAGATCCAGGGCCTGACTTCTCCCTTCCATCAGACTCCCCAGCCACCAGCTGTCACAAAACATGCCAGAATGCAGCCCTGAAGACCTTGAGCCCTGAGGCAGGTGTGGTTGAAGTTACCCATTGGTTTAAAAAAGCTGTTAGGACAGACTGCAAGGTAGATCAGCAATGAAACTGTATTAAACACGTCACACAGACAATCTGCCTCCTCCCAGAGAATATCTTTGACAGTGTTCCCACAGAAACTCCTTTCCACATAACCAGTGTGAGTACTAATTGTCAAATCTTGCATCATCTGTTCTTGACCCATCTGTGCCGTTGTTCTCCCCTTTTTTCCATGCTGCTGGCAGCATGACCCAGGTGCAGTGCTGCCGCAGCCAGCTGGAGAAGCAGTCCTGTTCCGACGGCGTTGAATTTGCCAACGTGCGCCAGGAGTGTGACTCACATGCTGCCAAAAATTCCACCTGTGAAGCCGAGTACTTCAAGGTGAGACATCAGAGGTGATCCTGTTTGTCTCTAAGAAGTGGGATTGAGGTTATTCAGGGTTGACCCTGGAGGTCATCAGACTTGGTTTGCTGTACATGAACAATTTTTTCCCGCCTGCGCCTCGTGTCTCTGTTAAGGTTGTTGGCTTTGTCCTTCACTTTGAGGAATGGAGCCCTGTTCAGCAGAGCAGAGTGTCACATTGCATTTTAGCTGAGGCAGAGGGGACAATGCAAAAGGATGGAAAATCTTGAATGAGTAATTGGCCAGGAAACTACTTTTGCGTGAAAAGGGGACATCAGTGTTGTAGTGACAAATGAGGCAGCTAATCTTTCCTTTGAATCCAAAATTTGGGATTGGAAAGAAGATAAAAAGACCATATTTTGAAAGCATTTGCCTTAGCTTTTACATATAGAGGAAATAGGCATAGGAAATGGTGGGCAGAATTTTGTCCTCTGGTTGTTTGGAAGCATAGTTTCTCTAGCCTTGGGAAAAAAAGATGCAAAATTAATGATTAATCTTTAAAATTTTCATCAGAAAAAAGCAATCAATTTCTAGACATGGTGCTGGTACATGAGATGTAGAAATTATTTTCTTGAAGTTTGTACCACAACAGCCCTACAGAAAGGAGTGCAGCTTCTAGAAATTTGACCACCTTCAAGGTACTTGGACATTTTCCCCAAAATTTGTCTTAGGTGCTTTTCAAAGCTTTAGATACATCCTTATCTCAAAAGTTTTGTCATGAATACTTTGGTTGTGTGTCATAGGTGAGCACAAAGGTTTTATTGCTTTAGGCTGTTGAAAATATTTTTAAATTTTTTTTAGGTCTTTAAAAGTTCTGGAAAATTCCTCTTGAGTTATTAGTGGGATTTTTTGGCTTAGCATCTAATGAATTTCAGCAAGGGAGAGACCTCTTGTGGACAGATATCAAAAGCAGGATTCACACAAAACTGACGACTTAAATCCAAACATAAATAATAAGAAACATTGTAAAACTATTGTCAACCTTACATGATCAAGAAACCTTATTCATCTAAGGAACTTCAAGTGCTTCCTAATCACACCAAAAATAAATCTTCAAATTTCTCACATGTAATTTTACTCCTTTATTCCTTTGTTTGAGAAGGCAGTCAAGGATTGTGAGACTTCAGGTAGGACACAGCTGTCTACTGTCTATTCAAACATGAGGAGCAAGGCATGGCTTTGAAGCTCCATGGGATTTTGCCTACGTTAGGGGGAAAATGTGTGATATTATTATTAGAGTGACTTTAGAAGCAGAGGCTTACAGGCAGTGAAAGGGTGTAATAACAATTTGATTGTTAGGTTTTACCATCCATGAAAGCAGTGAAGGTTCTAGCAAATAAGTTAATGGTCATCACAACTTGCTTCCAGGCAACTGGCAGCCTTTGGGTAATGGCTGCAAACACATCAAAAACTGAACTAATATGAGGGTTAGACTTCACTCCTGACTGAAGGATCAAAGGCTTTCAGAACAGGCCAAGAGTCAGGAAAACTGGTGTGAAAAATGAAACATGGTGATTAATTATGCCAGGGTCATGCTATGGTAGTTCCATGATATTTTGTGTCTTGGAATTCCAGAGTGGGCCATGAACTTGAGTTAAAGTTTCCTTACCACTGCTATGCTGTCCCCTTTCCACAGTGAGAGAACTGAAAGTAAAGGAGACTTTCCAAGTTTATAGGTGAAATATGTGGAGCCATTTCCAGGACTACAGAGTCCTGGGTGTGCTCCTCATCAGCTTCTCCGTGTTCTTTCGTGAGTCAGTCATGAAATGCTGGCTTTTGAGACTGGCACTGTTGAAGCTGCGAGGGTCAGTAGGAAAACTCAGTTATGATGAACACCTGTTGACATGGTTTGACACTGGCCAAATGCCAGGCACCCACAAAAGTCACTCACTCACCCTTCCCTGCTACAGCTGGGCAGAGGAGAGAAAAATTTAATGAAGGATTCATGAGTTGAGATAAGGATGGGGAGAAAACACTCCAAGCGAAAAACAGGCTTGGCTTAGAGGTACAAAGTGAGTTTGTTACTAACAAAATGAGAGGAGGATAATGAGAAGTAAAATCAGCCCTTAAAAACACCTTTTCTTCCCCCATCCCCTCCCTTCTTCCCACAGACAAGGCAGGGAGACAGAGTGTGGGGATTCTGGTCATTTTGTCACCTGAGATGTTCTTGCCCTGCTCAGGGAGAGGAGTCCTTCCCCTGCGAGACCGTGGGGTCCTCTCCCACAGGAGACACTTCTCTGTGAACTTCTCCAGCCTGGTTTCACTCTCACTCTGGTTTTTGGGAGCAGCAGTCCTCCCAAAAACTGCTGCAGTGTGAGTCCTCCCATGGGCAAACAATCCTCCTAAAGCTGCTGCAACGTGAGTCCTCCTAAAACTGCTGCACTGTGGGTCACTCCTCATGGGCTGCAGCCCTCCAAGGACAGGCTTCTCCAGCCTGGGAGCAGGGCCCCCTCTCTCCATGGGGTCTCCCACTGGGTCACAGCCTCCTCCAGGCATCACCTGCTCCAGCATGGGCATCACCCCCAGGGGCTGTGGGGGGATCTCTGCATCCCTGTGCATCCCCAGGGGCTGTGGGGGGATCTCTGCATCCCTGTGGATCCCCAGGGGCTGTGGGGGGATCTCTGCATCCCTGTGGATCCCCAGGGGCTGTGGGGGGATCTCTGCATCCCTGTGGATCCCCAGGGGCTGTGGGGGGATCTCTGCATCCCTGTGGATCCCCAGGGGCTGTGGGGGGATCTCTGCATCCCTGTGGATCCCCAGGGGCTGTGGGGGGATCTCTGCATCCCTGTGGATCCCCAGGGGCTGTGGGGGGATCTCTGCATCCCTGTGGATCCCCAGGGGCTGTGGGGGGATCTCTGCATCCCTGTGGATCCCCAGGGGCTGTGGGGGGATCTCTGCATCCCTGTGGATCCCCAGGGGCTGTGGGGGGATCTCTGCATCCCTGTGGATCCCCAGGGGCTGTGGGGGGATCTCTGCATCCCTGTGGATCCCCAGGGGCTGTGGGGGGATCTCTGCATCCCTGTGGATCCCCAGGGGCTGTGGGGGGATCTCTGCATCCCTGTGGATCCCCAGGGGCTGTGGGGGGATCTCTGCATCCCTGTGGATCCCCAGGGGCTGTGGGGGGATCTCTGCATCCCTGTGGATCCCCAGGGGCTGTGGGGGGATCTCTGCATCCCTGTGGATCCCCAGGGGCTGTGAGGGGATCTCTGCCTCCCCCATGGATCCCCAGGGGCTGCAGGGGCACAGCTGCTTCCCCATGGTCTCACCATGTCCTGCGGAGGAATCTCAGCTCCAGCCCCTGGAGCAGGTCCTGCCCCTCCTGCACTGACCTTGGTGTCTCCATGTTGTTCCCCTCACATTTTCTCACCTCCTACTCTTCTCTGTCCAGAATTAAAACTGCCCCACTATCCTTGTTTTGATTTTCTTTTAAATCTGCTGTCACAGAGGTGTTACCATCATGTCTCAGTGCCCCAGCCTTGGCCAGCAGCGTGTCCATCCTCAGAGCCATCAGGGACTGGCTCTGCTGGACGTGGTGGAAGCTTCCAGAAGCTTCTCACAGAAGCCACTTCTGTGGTTCCCCCACAACCAAAAACCAGGCAGTGCAGAACCAACACACCAGTTAAGAAAACACTTGACACTTTCCATCTCTGGATCATTTTGGCTGAGGCATAGAAATATAAATTTTTCTCATTACTTAGATGTTAAATCAAGATGCACTGTGCACAGTTAGAATAATACAGGTTGGAACAAATGGTTCAGGGCACACAATTATGTTAATTGAAGACACAGTGTCTTACAGATATTGCAAGATTTGGCAAGTTCTGTACTTGAAGTTTCACATGAGATGGAGACAGAGGTTTTTCAATTGGTGGCTCAGCCTGAAAGAAATGAGGAACATAAGGCTATTCAACACTTCAAAAAGGGCAAAATTATTGATCAGTCTTTAAAAAAAATCAAGAGAAACTCTGTAACTCCCCATATGAACATCTTGTGACAAGATAACGAAGTAGACTGAGTTTTCCAGCAGAAGCCAGTGAGGATACCAGAATTATATAATGTCAATATTTGTCAAGACAGCAGCCTGTTCAATAACTTAAATAAGATTTGATTATCAAAAATATAAAGGTTTAACTCAAGTAATGAATCTTTAGCTCACTTTCACTGTTTGTCTTCTAATTTATGGTTGGGAAATATTGTCACATTTAAGAACTCTGAGAAGAATGCCTCAGTGAATTGCTTGATATGTTGGAATAAATATTGAGAAATGTTGCAATCATCAAGGGTTTATTTCTAAAGTCATCCAAAAAAACCCAGAAAAGATGGAAATATCCCAGACATAGTAGGATGAAACTGGAGCATGTGCCACTGGATGGAAGTAGTTGGAGAAAATAGGAAAAAAAGTGGGTAGTAGGAATCATCTCACCAAACAAGAGTAAATAAGGGAAAATGTGTATCCTAGAGATTGGGAAGTCATGAAAAAAACACCCCAGGAGATGAGGCCACCAGAGAGGAGTTCCAGCCCTTACAGCAGTCTGCAACATGGAAAAGCTTCTGTTGTGTGTTTAATGACATCGTACAAGATGGAATACTGACAAACTTCAGGATGCTATTACGGTCTTGCCTTCATGCTGCTCTAAGTTCTAAAAGGGCTTTTCAGTTCACTGCAGAGAGAGAAACATGTAATTCCTTACAGGGGAAAAAATACAACATAGGCAGGGATAGACATCTCAAAGTAATGGAAAGCATTTCATAGTTGCCTTCTTTTCAGCACGTGTGGTGCTTAAAGCGCCAAACTATAGAAATTTAGTTGAAAGTTTAGTTATTTTGTATTCCATTTGTTCTGCTTAATGGTGGAGGAAATTTTCTTCAAGCAAAGTAGAGTCTGGAAGATGAACAAAACTAATTTAAAAAGCTTAAATCTGCTTTCATGTGACAGTAGCAATTGGCAGACACCAGTTCCAGAGAACCAAACACTTTTTCTGCTTTCTGACATCAAGGCAGAAAACTGAATAAATGGGCAGCATCTTCTCAATTTAAAATAAAGGAAGTCTCCACTGGATTAACTTGTCCTGTCCTTGCTTCTGTGGTGTATTCCAGGGCTGCAGTTCCACAGGTCTCGAAGAGGTGGATAATGTTTTACTCCTGAAAGCCATGTCAGGACAGTGATGCTTTTAAATAATGTCTGAGTATGCTTTTCAGACAGAAATACCTCCTTTATGACCGACTAACACAAACCTTGGATGAGGCGCTTCTTTGTTCAAGGAGGAAATTGAGTAAGCAGCTCCAGTCAAACTGAGCCCTGCATTTCATTGGGTGTATCCCATTTTAATTAAACTGGACACAAATGGGAAGCAGGGGTGTGAAGAATTCTGACTTTTTGGTTGTTTGAATCCAGGCTGTGCAGGTAGGGAGTAATGAAATCCCATATACATGTGGGGAGTGTTGTGGTCCTCCACATCAGCTTGCACACACCTTCACACATACACAGGGTTTCTGAGAACTGGACCCAGGTTCTGTGCTTGACCAGATGCAGAACTCATTGAATTCCACAGCATGTTAAGAAATCCAAGCCCGAGTATACCAGGAGTTCTTAAAAAGTTTGCAGAAAAATTTCTATTGGTGCCAAGGTGAGATAACTACTGACATTATTGTCAAAGGTCACGTTGCTTTGACTTTGTCAATATTTTCGTTTTCTTTTAACAGACATGTTGTTACTGTTGTTTGCTGGGAAAGGCTGCCCAAGTTCAAGGACAGAGTTGTGAACCCAACCCAAAGATAGGATATCAGTGTGGAATTGTCTTCAGAACTTGCTGTGGGAAAGGTCAAGAAGGCATTGATCTGTCCATCAGTGATTATGCTCCTAAAAAAGAGCCAGGTATTTCATTGCATACTTAAAAGAGTGAGACACAAAATGATACTGGGTGCAAGGAGTGTTTTCCCTTTAAATTATTTCTGTTGGACTTCCTCTAATTTGACATCTCATCTGAATAATTTAATGATTCATGTTTTGGAGCTCATTTTTTTTGGCTAGTGATAGCTGAAAGGCTGTTGTTGAAAATAAGAGGAAAATAAGTGTTGAAACTAAGGTCACTTAGTTTCTGGTGTCAGAACTTGAATGTACAAGAGCTTATTTTGGCAAGTAATGATCTTGGAAGCTGAATATAAGCTATTAATTTTAATGGCATTTTGCCCACTGCTAAATGCTTAATTAAAATGAAAATCAACAAACAATTCTTTGAATTGTGTTGAAAAGCTAGAAAGCCTTTGCCAGCTCAGCAGAATGCAAATATTGCCATTATGTGAGAGGCAAATGCCCACAAACGTCATCCATTGGAAATGTCTGGACTGTCTGGAACAACTGAAGATCTCCAGGAAGTGTGGAACCTGTTTCTTTTGATATTGCCAAAAAAGAGGGGTACCTAGATGGCAGCAGCTCTTGACACCCTTCTCCATATCTAGTCCACAGAGCTGAAGAGGATGAATCTGCACAGCCTGACCCTTATAGACCTTCATTTGGTTTTTTTTCCCCCCTTTTCACTTAGCAGACAGACCTGAAACTGCAGACAAGTCATGCTGTGTGGTGTTGCCCCCCTCATGGGCCACTGAGCACTGCAAACACATCACCTGGCTGGCAGATCACAAGCAACAGATTCTGGGGGATGTCATCCTAATCAGTCATTTAAACTCAAGCCCCATCACTAAAGCTTGCACTGGTCTGCTGGAGCAGCATCTTATCAGACTTGTTCCAGGTCTTTCAAGCCTGGTTTCTCTCAGTGTCCCCCTTATCAGGGGGAACAGCTGGAAATGCCCTTTTGGGCAGTTCCTCTGTGTGTGCTGTTGTCTCAGGAGGGGAATTGCCCCCATCCATCAGCACTGGCTGAGGTGACTGGACTAGCAGATCCCTCATCCTCAGACGTCTCTGCTAATAACAGAAATTTGCACACTCAGTGTACCTGTATGCCATGAGAAATATATCATCTATGAGAACTGAGAGCGTGGCTTACAGTATTTCCCTGCTTGCCTTTGTGGGCAGGTGACACAAAACAGCCACAAGTATGGTTATTGTGGCACACATAAGAGCCACTCTGCATTGCAAAGTTGGGGCTGTGTCCACAAACAGGGCAGGACAATGTTCTCAATCAGTTAAGAAACAAGCAGGTGTTTGAATATACATCAAATAACCCTATTGACAATAAAAAAAAATGCCTCTAGAAAGGCAGAGCCAACAGCACAAATAGACACTTTGGTTCATTGTGAAGGGGAGATGAGGCTCCATTTTGCAAGGCATATTTTTGGACTAGAACCTTGTGTTTGTGTTTGCCATAGCAGTGCTTGAAGGGCATTCTGCTGCAGGAGTAAAGGAAGCTGGCTCTCCAAATCACATAAAGTGCTGTCCACAGGTTGGACTTGAAGATGTTGTAGATCTTTTCCAACCTAATTAATTTTGTGGTCTCTGGTGTTGTGTCCCCAGAGGCCTGTACAAAATCCAACCAGGCCAAACTGATTTGATCAGCTCTGCATAATTGAAATGTGGCCCTATGGCTTGAGGATTCAGTGAAACAACCCAGCCTCATGCCATTGCACAAACATTGCTTTCACATCCTCTGTGCATCACTTGCTTGTAAGTGACTGCTGGTGGAACGGGCCCATGGACAGACACTGAAACAAGCCCAAGTTTCCTAATCAATAAGCAGAGTATTTTGGGATTGTATTTTTGCACATTACCAGCCTACCTTTGCCCCTGTGTTCAAAGAGAAGGTCCATTAGCTGGTTATTTGGGGGACCAGTGGGCTCATGGTGTGTTTGTCCCTTGTATGTCCTCATGTGGAGAGAACTCTTGGGATACCTACAAATCAAAACTCTCCAGTGTATATAAGTATATTTGAAAGAATGCTCTAAGTATGTACCCAAAAACTTAGGTGTGGAGTTCTTTTTGAAATGAAGTCTAAATAAATAAATGAGGTTAATCTGATTTTTATTAAATCTCTGAGTGCCCCAAGCTACTATAAAGTCAGTGGAAGCCAAGCATGCCTCAACAACATGCCTTATGAAAATGAGGTTAAGCTCTGGTTAAAAGCCTGACATTAAGAATCTGCATTTCAAAATCTCAGTCCATATGTAATCCATGATCACAGTGTGACTTTCATATTGAATCAGCCAGATGGAAAATTCCCCATGGCCATGAGCATTTGAATGTCAAATTTAAATAAGAAATAGCTGTAAAATAGATAAATAATGCTTTTTAATTTTGTTCTGGTTTGTCCAAAACTCTGGTGTGAGTTCCATCCCAAGCACAGTGTTTTACCTTGAGAAGAAAAGTGCTTTCTCCTCTAATGCCTATCTCTTCTCTTTTTAGTTGAAATTTCAAAGGAGGAACTAGACCAAGAAGATCCTTATCTTCATGATGGCTGCAGAGGTGAGTCAGGTGACTGGTCCTGCTGGCCAGCTCTTTTGTGATTGCTTTCAATAAAATGAAGCCAAATTAGATCTAGAGATTAGCCAAAGCTTTTGCCTAAGATAGTTATGGGTAAAAAAACCCATGAGGAAGAGCCTTTCCAAGGACTAATGGGCCATTATGTGATGCCTAAATAGTTCCTAAATACAGGGGAGGCATTGTCTCTCACAGAGGATTCCATCTTATCCATCTGAAGCTGACACAATACATTTAACTTCTACTTAACTTCTGGTAGGTAATACCTCAGAAGTGTCACCTTTGAACCTGTGGAGTACTTTGGATTCTTCAGAATACGGTGATCCTATATTAAATATGTGAATCTTTTATTCTTCTCTTGGTGTTTGAATATGAAATTAAACTTGTTTCTGTTTGAGATGCATCACCTGAAAAAAAAGACAGACAAAAGTGGCTATTGTCCTGATTAGTCATGCTGCTCTGCCTCCTTGGAAACGTGCATTTGGAATATTGTCCTGCTAAGTATTCTGATTTACTGCTTGTCACATGTGATTTATATGTCTATAAACCTAAACCCAGCAGTGATTCATTGTTTTCTGCCAGCATTTCAGAGCTCAGAAATGTATTTAGGATAAAATCAATTTACTAGGCTTGTAATCCAGTTGAAAAATTATTTATTGTGCTCCATGTTCTACACCTGTTACACTCTGGAGAGAGTGGGAGTATCTACCAGGTCATTAGTGAACCAGAGTCAACAGTGCCTCTCCTCCCTGACTCCAGTTGCTAATTACAAGAGATGACATAGAAGTATGTGTTACATATTTGCCTAGCATTATTTCTTCATGTAATCAGTTGTGGTATTTCTTAGTTAATCAGCTGCCTGCAGGAGATGGATTGGTATTGCTAATTGCCAATTGTCAGTTCTGTCTACAGTATATTTTTTGATAAACTTGACATGCCAAAAGTACTTGTAATTTTCTGAACTTTAACAGGGGAAACTTAAATTTCCTAGGCAGTGGAAATTCCAGCAATTTATTTTGGAGCACCTTCATGTTACGTGGGGAAATTAATTCTGTTCTTCTAACACTTCCACTAAAGGTTTTAACTGTGTCAGGATGGAGCTCACAGTATTAGCAGAGATTCAGAGAGCAGAGGTTGTTGATCTCAACCACAAAACTATGGCTCCACCTAATTTTCAGTGATGCATTAATGGCCCTGTCCTCGTTAGAAATTGTTTCACTTAAAAAATTATTTATAAGGTATTATGGCTGCAATTGCTCACATGGATTGTGCCTATTTCACACCTTTTGTTTAATACTTATCCAGCCATTGTAAGAAACAAGACGTGGGTTCTGTTAGTACTAAGAATATCTGCAGTCTTACAACAAATATTTGTTGTTGGAAGTATATAACCTTTTCTCTATTTTTCAAATATGAAACATTTTTAATGTTAATTTCTATTTCAGCAAGATCAGAAAAAGTTTTGAGCCAAATTTTGGGTAAATTCTCTGAAGTATTGTCTTTCTGTTTGTCAGAATAACCCTTCTTGTATTAATTTTTAGAGCTTTCATTGCTTAGCCCTTTCTTTCTTTGGTATATGTGAATATACATCTTATGAAACTTCTTTTCTAAATAAATCAAGCATCCTGTAAATTAATGGTATATTTCAGTTCCTGTGAGGAGCCTCTTAATTACATGAGACCTTTTAACATATCCATTAGGTGGAGGTCCTTGCTCCCAGCAGTGCAGAGACACAGGATCCAGTTACGTCTGCTCCTGCTTTGTTGGCTATCAGCTTCAACCAGATGGTATCACCTGTGAAGGTAAAAGAAATAAAGCCATTGTTTAGATTATAAACATTCTTGTTTTAGAAGAGCAAGAACAGATACAAAGGAAATGTCTATCAGTAGCTGTAAAGTAGAAAGTCACAACTTGGCTCAGAGAGTCCCTCAACCATATGTTGGTGGGATGCAGAGCAAGGTGAGGATTTCTGGAAGCTTGCCTCATTCATAGAGTCACTGTAATCTGACCATGAAGTCACTGGGGTTGGAAAAGACCATCAAGATCATCAAGTCCAAAATAAACCAAACACTGCCAACTCCACCAGCAGACCATGTGTACACATCCCAGCTCTGACAACCTTAGACATGTCTGGAGTCATCAGCTACTACTAGATTCAATCAGATGATGTTGACTCCTTGCTCTCACTCAGTTACCCTTCCTCTTCTTAAGTACAGCGAATCAGCAAGTCCTGGTACCAACAGGGCCCAGATATCTTTGCTGGCTCACGCCCTGGCAACAGCTGTAGTGAGTGTGAGGCCAAATCCATACCTTTGCATTCAGATGCTCAGAGGAATGTTTGCTTGGAGGTGTGCCCGTAGCTAGCCTTGATCTCAACTCTTCCCATCATCATGCTCCTTATTTACTCTCTCTTACCCCTTTTTAAATAATTTTGCATACTGTAGATATTAACGAATGTATCACTGGGACACACAACTGTGGGATTGGACAGACCTGTGTCAATACCTTGGGATCCTTCCGCTGCCAGCGGGACACGAGCTGCGGAACTGGTTATGAACTGACTGATGACAGTCGTTGCAAAGGTGAGTCCTGTGCAGAGAAATGAAAATCTTCCAGGCTTAAGGTCAAAAATAAGCACATCATCATGTCACACTCTTTGGCTTTTGGTTGCTGTGACAGGTAAAATAATTATAAAAGAAAGGCCTCATAAAATCAGGCCTGCTCTGCTAAATAGCCAAAATTAACCCGTCACTTCTGCTAAGCAATTTGCAAGTTCCCATGTGAAAACAATGTTACGAGAACTGGTTTGCATAACAACCCATTCCTGGGTTGATGCACCTGCAATAACAAGGGATTTGTCCCATGAGATTCCGTAAAGAAAGTATGTAAACAATACAACACTAGAGAGATTTTATAGGCAAGTAAAATACCTTTTACTAACCAATAGATTAATTGGCAAGAAAGCTATTAACCAATTAAAGTGGCACATGAAGTCTGTAAAAACTGTATAAAATGAGTTGTGAAAATAAAGAATTGGCTTTTCCTTCATGAAGATAGTGGGGTCTTGGCTAACATACTGCAATATTGGTAAATACACGTGTAACTGAGAAACACACACTTCAAGGGCAGCAGTTTTTCCACCTGTGTCCTTGCAATACACAGGTCATGCAGCTGAGGGCTGCTGCAAAGACTTCCAGGAGAGATAACTGTATTTCACACTGGCAGTTTGTGTTGCATGTTAGGAGGTGGTCTGGGGAAAACAGGTGATTATGAAACCCAGTTCAGTATTAACCCAACCTAAACTTCAAATGGTCTCCACGCTCATTTTTTAAGTCCCACAAAACACTAGGGCTACTGTTGAATCAATTGCATGAATGAGAAAGCTGAGGTATCCTGTTGCTGGAGAGTTTCTGTATTTTGATACCTTTGGGAGACTTCATCCCATTGCCAGGTGGCAAACAGTAAATTTTAGTTGCATTATGTGGACAGGACTACATTCATGAGTGAAACCTCATTTATCTGCTTTATGTGAACAATAATTTATTCACAAATACTTATTGTCTTTTCTGAGCTGGAATAGAATATTAAAGTAAGCAGAAGTCACATTTATGTGCATTTTAAAGTGTGAAAATGCAGGGATATTGCAAGCCTTAATATGGATGGGAATCAAGGCCAATTAATTCACTTATGAAAGAAATGAACGATATCTGCATTGGATCTAAAGTTAAAATTAAAATTGCACTTGGATAATTAAATCTTCCTGACTTCAAAGCTAAGCACACTGCTGAATCAAGGCTGAGCAGTGCTGAATGTGATGCTTTAGGTACTCTATAATTGTTTTGAATCATTTAGTTGTGAGAACTAAACTTGTAAAGCATGGAATGCACAGACGCACGCCTATACACAACATTAATAATGAAATCATAAAGAAGGCTTAGCCTACCTGGTTTTACTGAGATCTTTTTTGAGGTAGTAAATCAGATTGATCCTGGGTCACAGAATTCCAGGAAGGTGTGCTGAGGATTAATCTATGTGATGACTTTAACTATGTCTTATGTTTTAAATGCAATGAAAAAAAAACCCTGTCGAATTCCTGCTAACCATTTTTTTTTGTGATGTACCAGATATTGACGAGTGTGAGACTGGTACTCATAACTGCCCCCCCGATTTTGTCTGTCAGAATACTCCAGGATCTTTCCGTTGCCGACCCAAGCTACAGTGCATGAGTGGGTTTATACAAGATGCACTAGGCAACTGTATTGGTAAGGCATGTTCTTGTCTTGGGGAACACTCAAGTGTTGCCTGGGAGAAAAGTAGTTTCGCTGGGTGGGTTCTGAGCTGCTCAAGCTACTCCTCACCTGTGTGTGTATTGCTCTGTCCTTGATCCCACAGGTAAGAGTGGCAGATGGAAGCCATTTAAATAAAAGACTTAAATATTAGGTCGCTGTTTTTAACGAGATTGCATTACCTAAGGTGGTTAGCTGCTTAAGTCTTTGGGTGTTTTATCTGAAACAACATTTGTAAAAAATTGTGATATATTTTGTAGAATTCTATCCAAGAAGTTTTAGCCAAAGCTGTGCATAGAAAGCTGGCATCCTCTGCAACACCCTTTGATATTAGTCTGCTGGGTTTTACAGGCATGTATGTCTTTCCAGACCTGTCCCACATTATAACCCATCAAGAATCTTATTGTGTATGAGAAAGACAGGACAGTTATAACATACTGTGAAGAGTTTTAAAGACTGATAACAATCAGGCCAATGCCAAATTATGTCTGTTTCCAAGACTCCCCAAAACCAGCATTATAACCTTCACATAAATGCATTAAAATTACTGGTTTCCAGCAGACTCTATATGGATTTGTCTAATGTGACCTACAAATCTATCAGTTATTCCCTGGAGTATTATTTTCAAGTCTCAACTCACCTTTAATTCCCCCATTGGCATAGCAAGTCTTGGACTTGTGGAACTGGCCGAGCAGCAGCAGCTGCCAAGTTGCATTCATTATCAGCCCCTTGTTCTCCTGTAGTGTTGAAACCTGACACTGGAAACTGACTGAAAACAAAACTGCAGCCTTTAAAATGAGGGGGGCCAGTGCCTGTGCACAGCAAACCCTTTGAGGGCTCACGCCTGCCACAGGTAGTGCCAGGTTTTGATTAACTTGCTGTCATGGGCATCAGTAAAGCCACATCAATTTGCAGCAGCAATAGTTATGGCCCGTAAAATGCATTTGCTCAAAATATTTAGGAAGTTTCACAACCTAACTTTGTGCACTGGGAATCAAATCCTGCTCTATGTGGAGTTGAGGGGATTTTGTTGTTGGATTTGTGATTCTGATCATCATGTAGAAGCTAAAAGCTCCACCAGAGCTCACAGAGTGAGGCAGAACTGGTTAAGCTGGTGAACTGAATTGTTGATTAACCCTTTGCATGTTTAGGAGAGACTTTTAAAGACTTTGGATCAAATACAAGTTCTACATCAAATTTCCACTGCTTTTCAGAGGTATCTGTGGCTTTTACACCTCCCCAGTCTTCACTCTGGAAGCACGGTATCAGTGAAACTAAATGTCATGAATAGCTGTCCCCCCTGAGGCAGAACTTTTTTCTGAAGGGTTATATAGTGAGAGCATCTTACCTTAAACCTCTTGAGACTGGAAGGAGTTACAGTGACTTGTGCTCTTGTAGATATCAATGAGTGCCTGAGTACCAACATGCCATGCCCAGCTGGACAGATCTGCATTAACACTGACGGCTCCTTTACCTGCCAGCGAATCTCACCCAGCTGTGGCAGAGGTTACCATCTCAATGAAGATGGAACAAGATGTGTTGGTGAGTGACAGTTGGGAAGAAAAAGCAGTTTTAAGGAAATAAATCACATATTTAGTTTATGTTTACCTGTTGCTTGCACTTTGCCCCGGTTTTTATCATTCCCACAGTCAGTTCATGATCCTGTTCTTTCCCTCATGGCAGTCCCAGCAAGTGAAGAATGACAAGCATCCACCCTCTATCCTTCATAAAACTCATGAAACCCTGTATTTTGAGAAGAGGAGTTATGATTATTATCCCCCACAAATGGCATTTGCTGTGACTGCATCAATGGAACAATGTTGTGTGGTCCCAAATCTCCTTAGCACAGAGAGATAACACAAGGTCAACCTAATGCCCCACAGAAGCCATTCAAGTAACACTGAAAGTCATAGATGCCTTTAGCTGGCTTTCAGCTGAGGTGGTTTTTGCAAAGAGAGGATTTTTGTATGTGTTTTCAATTTCTGTGAGTGCCTTATCAAAGCACTACTGATGATTCTGGATCTCAGACCTCTTAGACTAGATGAAGATATGATCCACAAATACTGAGTATGCATAATAAAACAATTTTGCACCTGAATTCCTCCAATGATTGCCTGATTACTTCATTGCTTTCCTCCCAAGTCCATCAACATTAGAGCTAACCTGCTTTCGTACAAATAGTTTGGATTTGTGACTCTGATCTTGTAAAAGCTGAGAGCATGATAACATCTTGTTTTCTGTTTCAAAACACTTTATGACCACCAGGGGACAAAAAACGATATGTTAACGTGTTGCTCTTCTCTCAGCTTGCAAAGTCAGGAGTGTCCTTAAAATCACTTTTTGTTTTAGATGTGGATGAGTGCTCATCCTCTAACCAGCCCTGTGGAGAAGGACACATTTGTATCAATGCCCCGGGCAATTACCGCTGTGAGTGCAAGGCTGGCTACACTTTTGATGTCATCAGTAGGACTTGTATTGGTAAGTTGCACCTTCAGCCTAAATATGTACAGCCATGGCACTCACAAAAAGATTCTGTGTAAGGAATGTTACTGCTCTGTTACTTACCCTCTGTCTTCAGAATGTAAAATTGACTGCTATGTTATTTGGCTGACTCTAAAAACATATTAAAGGACTTCAAAGGAAGCTGTATTAGTATTGTCAACACGTTTTCTGCTGTCCTGTTAAAAGGTAAGGTTGTGAGAGTGTGTGTAATTGCTTTCCAATGATACTTTTATAAGCACCTACAGCAAAAGATTCCTTTAGAAGATTAAAGCAACTTTCTTCTGTATAGATCTAATCCAATTATAGTCTGGGGTGCTTCTAAATGAGCATTTTGAGGACTTCTTCTCTCTTTAGTACGAAATTTAAACCTGGAAAATATCAATCAAGCTTTTATAACCACAATCTAGTCCAGACTGGTACTGCAGTGAGGCAGCCAATCCACAGAGCTGTCTGTGTGTTTGTCCTTGCAGATATCAATGAATGCAGACGCTACCCAGGCCGCCTCTGTGCCCACAAGTGTGAGAATACTCCTGGTTCCTACTACTGCACTTGTACCATGGGCTTCAAACTTTCAGCTGATGGTAGATCCTGTGAAGGTACGTCTGTCAGTGCTTTGGTTATGGAGTGTGAGAAACAGCTCATTTCTCTTTCAGATTTTTTTTTATTTTAGCTTGCAAGAGTGCACTGGAATGGCATGAGAAATCATCACAGTGCAGTCTCTTGACTACATGAACGCTTCTGTTCTAAGTTGAGGCCACTCCAGCCCACAAATTGAATATATTGCCCTTAGACTGGATCATTTGACAAGGACAAGGTGATGCAGCCTCAAGCTGTGCTGGGGGAGGCTCATTTGGACATCAGGAAGAATTTCTTCACTGAAAGGGTGGTCAGGCATTGGGAGGAGCTTCCCAGGGAGGTGGTGAGTCCCCGTCCCTGGAGGTGTCCAAAGAATGCCTGAACGTGGCACTCAGTGCTCTGGTCTGGGTGACAAGCTGGGGCTTGGTCACAGGTTGGACTCAGTGATCTTGGAGGTATTTGCCAGCCTGAATGGTTCTGTGATTCTGTGATGCAGTGGTGTGTGGTTCTGCATTTGCTGCACTTTGAAGGGTGGTTCAACTCAATCAGCTTCAAAACCTTCAAAATCAGCCTTGCTGATATCCAGACACAAAAATGTAAGTGTTGGCCTAAAGATTCCCTTCCAGTCTCATACCTTGAAGTACAGTAGGAAATCATAGCACAGTGCAAATTAACCCATACTACCAGACCCTGTTCAGAGTAAGACACTCAGAACCCTCCATTTCCAGGTTATTCAGTGACGTGTGCCATCCTTTTTTAATTTAAAAAAAAAAAAATCAAAAAAACCTACCTTCCAAAACTTCGTCTTATTCCAGTATCAGGAGCGACGAACATTGCAAGAAATTTGTGGTTCAGGTGTATAACTTTGCATTTCAGATTTGAATGAGTGTGAGAGCAACCCCTGTAGCCAGGAGTGTGCCAACGTGTACGGCTCCTACCAGTGCTACTGCCGCCGCGGATTCCAGCTCAGCGACATCGATGGCATTTCCTGTGAAGGTGAGCTCCCTGCTGCTGCACAGAGGGAGAGGGTGGGTGGGAATTCCTTGTTGTTGCCCTAACAAACGTGAGCAGCTCCGTGTAATTTTTTTCATTTTCACATTTCTTAGGTATTTTCTGGTGAAACCGTATTTAATGAAGGGTCTCCAACCCCTGTCCTTTTCTAGAAGCATCTCTTTGCATGTGTGGTGTCATTTTTGCTGTTTACACTGAATTGTTGCTTGGCACACTTTTTTAACTTCACAGAAATTTGTCTTTTTCCCGAGGAACTACCAGAATTTCTAGTCTTCAGCAAGTGGAGATATATTTATATGTTACAAATGTAATAAATGTTAGTATTGTATATATCCTCTTTTTGTGGCTGGTTCTGATTTAATGTGTTCTCAAATACAAGGAGGATGTGGATGTGACCTTGTGGACAAGATCCTGAACTTGAACTTTGATCTCCAAGACTTACTAAACAGTGAGGCCTTGGGCAGAACACCTAATTTTGATTTCCTTTTTGTAAAGACAAGGATAAAACTATTCCTCTCCCTCCATTTTATAAAGCACTAGAACAGATGTCACTGTGAAGCACTTGCTTTTGTCTATTACTTTGTCTCATGGGCTCTCATATAGCTTTTAATTTTCTTCAGAGTTCCATTTATTCCTGAAAATCTTTGCTATTTAGATGTTGTTGGCTAGAGCCACACCCATCTGATGATCTTCTTCATTGCCCAGAAATTAGAATCATCAAACTGGGTTTGAAGCTCATAGCAGGAGCACTGTGCATATGCACTGGGTTGAACGCCATGAACACATAGTAAATTATTTGCCACAACGTGACATGAAAAAACTTCACGAGGACACGGCGATGAGCAAAGCAGGAAAAGCCCCAAGTTTATTTACAAAACTCAATTTTATACATTTCCAAAGATGCCTGTGGATTGGAGGATGAAATCCCATCTCCCAAACTACATCAGTCAGGACAACTGTCAATCAACTTTCTCCTTGTACTTAAAATATGTTAACAACAAAGGATAGTTAGGAAAACAAAGCCATTGTTTATAGTAAAAAGTGTGAAAAAGTAAAAATTCTGACTCCAATATGAAAGACAAATCAGAAGGTCTAGAAAAATTCTCAAAACCAGGGTGACAATTACTGGTGTTTTTTTTCTTGCAGATATTGATGAATGTGCTTTGCCCACTGGAGGACATATCTGTTCCTTTCGATGCATTAACATTCCTGGGAGCTTTCAATGTACTTGTCCCTCCACTGGGTACAGGCTGGCACCCAATGCACGCAACTGCCAAGGTGGGTTCAATAACTGCAGGGAGACCCCACTGGATTGTGGAATTCTGACAAGTTCTAGCAGTTTTTGGATTTTAAAAATGCCTCTCCTATGACATTATAGGTAATGCAGTACACATCAGCTAGACATTTGAAGAAATCAGTCTTTTATAATATATATACAGGAAGTTTTAGTTACAAAGTAATGCAGTAGAGACTACTTTTTAAAACACTGTTAAATGATTATAAAAAACTTTTACAGTGAAGATTCCAATGGTAAAATGCTATGAGTTAATTTAGCCATTGAAAGGAAATATCCTGCTGTAAACATGTCCGCAAATATTTAGGTCTTGTCCACTTAGTGGCACTGCTGCTCTTCCTTTTCTTCTTCTTGCTGGTTGGTTGGGTTAATGTTCTTTTTTTGTTCTTCTGCCCTCCCCTTGCAAGCCTGTAGCAATGTTTAGTTGTACCCCACGTTCTGTGGTATCTAACAGGATACTGCCATTGTCTGGCACCTGCAAGGAGAGGAAAAGCACGTGTTTAATCCACTCCCCTGTTTCCCTTTGGCAGATATTGATGAGTGTGTTGCAGAAAGCCACAACTGCTCTTTCAATGAGACCTGCTTCAACATCCAGGGCGGCTTTCGCTGCCTGTCTTTGGAATGTCCTGAGAACTACCGCAAGTCAGGAGATACGTAAGTACCTTCTTTCTCAAGGTCAAACAGGTTTTGGTGGCATCACCTCCTCAGTGTCATGCCACTGCTGACTGGACACACAGCAGTTTCTAGCACATATGTATTGTGTTGGCAGGCCTACCCTATGTTTTGCACACTCAGGTGTGGTTTCTTTCTTATGCTCCTCTTTCTCTGAAGAAGATACTCCCTTAAAAAATGCCACGTGTCAGTGGTTTGCACCGTAATGATCCCCAGAGCCATAAGCAGATAGTCTCTGTCTGGCTCCCTTGCAGGCAGCCTGATAGGAGGGCTACATTTGGCTTTGAAATCCTTGGCTTTTATTTCAGAATCACACATAATCTTTCCTTACTTTCACACTTCAGCTAAAGGGTTCTTTGTAGCTCCCTCTCTGAACTCTCACCTGTACTGTTGCAAAGCTTTGCAAGAATGTCTTAATTTTGGTACTACCATTTAATTGAATCACAGACTATTAAGGGGTTAGAATCGACCTTAAAAATCATCTAGTCCCAACCCTCTCTGCCACGTGCAGGGACGTGTCCCACTAGATCCAACCTGGCCTTGAGCACTGCCAGGGTCAGGGCATCCATCTCACTGGCCAACCTGTTCCAGTGTCTCACAATAAAAAAATTCTTCCTAATGTCTTACATAAATCTCCCCTCTTTCAAATCGTATCCAATTTTCACCTTTATTAGAAAACCTGGGAATCCTAGCAAGGGGTGTGTGTTAGCTGCAGCTCATAATTGTATCTCTAACCTAGCTCAGAGATGGTCTGTGCATTCTGGTGTAGAAAATAGGAGACAGCTCGGGGAGGAGGGGCAGCTGGCAGCTCTTTTATACCCATCACATAGTGCCAGCAGAGAGGAGAAGTTGTTGCAAACTCTCAGTTGTGTAGCTGGAGTTTATGTCTGGTGAAGGTGATGCTTTGCCTCCTGTCCTGTGGCTTCCTGGCCACCCTGTACTCCAGCAATTCTTCCAAAGGCTTCATGGTCCCCCCGTGTGCCCCACACTCAGGTAAGTGTGTGCTCCACCAGGCAGGGAGGAAAGCTGACAAACCACATTTGTCACCAGCCCACTGTTGCTTTTCCCAGTCAGTGTTGGTTGTGGCCACCATCTGTTAGACAGACCTGAGTACTCTGTGCCCCCTCTGTGGAATGAAGCCAACACTGATCTTCATCTCAGGGATTTTGTGGGGATTAGCTAGTTTGCATTTAAGCCTTAGTCTTTGAAATGTCATATAAGTGGCACAGCAGATGTATTTGATCAGAATGCTGGAGAGGAAGTTGGTGTAACCCCAGCTATTTATAAAATATGCTTGTGTTCTGGGAAGGGTAATAGGAATTAAATTTTAAATTATATTTGTCACATCAGTGACCAAGTAGTGCCTTGTGATGCAGATGTTCTCTTTATTTGTAAGACTGTGGGTTCATTGGTATCCTAATTTTAAAAAAAGTGCAATGTGCAATGGGCCACAAGGCAGAATTAGCAGATTTCCACTCTTATGGACATTCCTGTGTTGCAGAGTCCAATTTATAAAATAAACTCATACACATATTCCATTTCATTTTCTCTTTTACCTGTGTTTGACTTCACTGACTATTTGAGCTCTATGGGGTCTTTTGGGAAAGCAGTAGAATGTCTGAATTGTTTTTCTGTGTCTAGGTTGTTGGGCTCTATAATGGCTTTCTCTGCCTAATTCAGACCTACTCACAGGGCAAGATCCTCCTGATGTGCTCAGGCTATAATTAGGCTGAGTCAGACACAAATCCTGCAGCTGCTCGGTGAAATTCTAATTATTTTAATTCCTTGAGTTATTATCTTGTTGGATTTATTAGGTTTTCCCCCTCTACACAGCTACAGACAGTTACTAAATGTATTGTTGAAAACATGCTTGCATAAAGCAAAGAGAGTGTGAGTTCACTGTTATCACTGACCAAGTGCAGTGGGTTCCACAAGTGCTCTCACACTTAGCCAGGACACAAATGTTATACCAGTGGGCTGGAATCAGGATTTATGGGTGGCATTACCTGGTGCTCACTGGGGAGCACATTCACAAGACAGCTCTTTAGCACCCTTCTTACATCCAAACTACTTTACATCTCCCTGACTGAATCACTTTTGCATACACACCCCAGCAGGGCTGACAGCCAGCATATCTTTGTTGCCTTCTGCATGATAACGACATTAAATTGCTTTTTCACCCAGGCTCTAAAATCAAAGTAGTTGGCTTCTTATCACATCTAGTACAGATGCTATTTTTTCTCTCCTCTTTATTCAAAACACATTCCAGCTTCACCAACTTGGCACATCATAAGAAAGACAACGTATTTTTCCGTTCCCATCAAGCTGGCACCTCAGGAAATTTTTTTACTGTGTTCCCCATTATTTTCTTTGGAATAGCTGTAATTTAATAGGCCTCACTCCTGTAAATCCAAGTTTCTTTATTCTTATTTTTCCTAAAAATCCTTATTGAAGGGCAACAGCACTCAGTGATCCAGAAGCTTCTTTACCCAATACCTGTCAAGCAGAGGTTTTTGCATGGTGGCTGTTGCAGTGGTGATTGCCATCAGGTGAAGTAATTGCAGTATCATCCCAGGCCATGGGCTGAAACCTCAGGATGCTGCTTAGATACTCTGAGCTCCAGGAGGAAATGGTCTGTGTTATCTTCCCCAAAGACAGCAAAATGCCTGGCCTGATCTAAATGGTGACAATTTTTATTGAAGGACTTATCTCTTTTACTTAAATTCTGCTTTTAGTTTTTCATTGATCAGTCTATAGGCTTGGTGTTTTTCCCAGGACAGATAAGATCTGCTGTTCCTCATAATAGAACTTAACTTGCTGCACTGCCTTGCCAAACCGTTTTTATTTTCAAATTGCACAACAATTAACTTCTCTTCATATGGCATTGAAGTCTAACATTTGTAATATTTAAGCCAAGAAAAATAGTAGAAAAGATAAAGAAGCATTTATGTCAGCATGTCAGACGTGTGCTGCATTGAGCCAAATGGGGAACTATTTGTATTTCCTAGATATCTGCATATTATAAAGGTTGCCTGGTGCTTATCATTATTAGGACGTATTTTTAACTCCTTAAAATTTTGCCAAAATGTAACCAATGGCTTAAATTTTACCTGCCAAGTGTCTGACACAAGCTCAAATTTTGGCAAATTTCAGCCAGAGCAGTTCACCCATTTCCAAGAAAAAATGTAGAGAGGAACATACTAGTATGTGTGTTTTAAAGACATTTTGGTAATATTTTTTTTAATTATCTTAACAGTTTGCTGTTATGGTATGGAGCAGAAATCTGAAATTTGCTAGGAAATTGCTTTTGTGCTTGCTGTCATCCTTACCAAAATCCTCTGAAACTTTTGAAATTACAAATTTTGTAAAGTTGCATTCAGCCTTTTTTTTTTTTTCATAAATCTTAGGAAATTAAGACCTTGATGGGTAAACTTAATCCACTCCTCTATGCCAAAATAGGCTCAGATGTACCTGAAATCTTTCTGAGAGTTCTTTATTTGACTTTTGCTCCTAGTCTTGAATGATAAGGATTTCATGGCCTCAGTAGCAATGTGTTTGGCTATCTGCCTCACTCCAATTTAATTCTTCCTATCAGTAGAGGGGTCTTCTTCTTCCAGCAACAAAGAGTTCACTTCTGATTTAGTGGTCCTGAGCTTCCTATTGGTCTCCAAAGCAGTCTGAGACATGCAGGTCTAACTCCACAGACTGTCTGAGCCACACAAAGCCACAGGAGAGGAGCCCAGTCTGTCTGTCCTAGGCCAGGCACTGCCTGCTTGGACAACTCCTGCTTGGACAACCATCCCCAACTCCATGGATAAGTGAGCTGTCTCTAGCATGGGTGAGAGAGGAGCCAGCTTGGTAAGAAGAAAATGAATACTTTGAGATAAGGAGGCTGAATGTAGAGAGGGAAGGGACCTGAAGGTATGTTAGGGTGAGGAGAATGAGTCTGGGAGATGCCTCAGGCAGGTAAAACAGGGTAAAACTAGAGAGAAAAGGGGCAGCCACAGGAGTCAGGACCTTGTGGTCAAGGGTGATTGGTTCCAGGGTACTAGTGACAGGACAAGAGGACACCTTGTCCTCATCTTTCAGTGAATTTCTTCACTGAAATTTGATCAGGCATTGGCAGGCGGTGCCCAGGGAAGTGGTGGAGTCCCCATTCCTGGAGGTGTCCAAGGAATGCCTGGACATGGCACTCAGTGCTCCGGTCTGGGTGACAAGGTGGGGCTTGGTCACAGGCTGGACTCAGTGGTCTTGGAGGTATTTTCCATCCTTAATGATCCTATGATTCTATTCCAAATTTGGATGAGGACCATCAGAGGAAGGATGGCCACACAAAGATCCTGAGGGAAAGGATCTGTGCTTTGGGTCTAGGGCTGTGAGGTGGAAACTGAGAGAACTAAATGTCAGCCAGCAGATAATGGAGCAAGAAGAGGAGGATTGGCACTGGCTGAGTAGACAGTTCTGATGCCAACTATTTGAGCAAGCAGCAAGGGCCATGGGCTAGGAAGAAGAAATTAGATTAGACAGATGAAGGAGACAAGGTGGCTCAGTGCTGAGGGCAAAGAGAATATAGTTCTGTCTCCTCTACAACTTCAAATGTCCTAGGGACTTTCCATCTCCAGACAGGAGGAGCATACAAAGTGCTAGTCCATCCTCACTCCTGCTCTGCTGTACCCTGTTTTCCTTCCTGAAGTGGGGCTCCAGATTCTTCTCTGTTAATAATTGTCTGTGAAGATCAACCATCAGTTGGTTTAGTTCCCTTAAAGTTCTGGTCTAAGACAAAAACCACCTTCCCTGCACAGCTGATCCTTAGCCTCAATGTCCATGATGTGGCAATGGCACACTTGGACCTCATGGCGTGGTGCAACCTGCTGGAAAGAAAGGCACACTGATGATAGCATGAGCAAGAGCCTTTGCAGTGGAATATGTTCTAGGAGTCCTGGAAGAATGTTACAGCTCTGGAAATCTACAGCATAGAATGTGTAGCAAGAGTATAATTAACCAATATGACTTGGTTAGTTTTTCAGCATGCTGAGTTCGTTTCCCTGCAGGAAGTAAATCATAAACCCATAAATCTTGCCAATAAAAAGTTTGTTTTCCTTCAGTACATGAGGAATTGTTGCATACCACTCAGCTCCTTTGAGCACAATGGAGTGAAAACCTGACTCAGAAATTAACATGAGGAAAGATACAAAATATTTTTCTCATTGTTTTTCTGTTACAAGATGTTGCATTTATTATCTACAAACAGAATCCCTCTAGTTTTGGTAGTTTTCTTTTATCAGTGTTTGGTACATTAAATTCAAACTGGGGCTAATTCTTTGAAACCAATATTTCAGCCACATAAATAAGAGAACAGAGTAGAAAGTGAGCTAAAATAAATGGGCTCAAATTCAGGAATAAGCATTTTAGCAGCACTATACACTTTTGTAGCCCATGCACCTGATTTCAGAGTTTTGCAAGGACATATACAACTGCCCCTGGGCTGTGGGCTGGTTTTCTCTGGCAGCACTTTCTGCCTCCTCAGCACTCTCCTCTCCTGCTGGGCCCCTGGGCTCTGTCCCGTGGCTCACAGCAGGGCACAGGGGCTCTGCAGGCAGCTCACCTGCCCCAAGGAGCCACAGAGCTGCGTGGCACCCAGGGCTTGGGCTGCTCCCTCGTGAGCAGCAGCCTGGTTCGTTCCCCCACCATGTGATTTCCTGCTGCCCACTGAAGGTCTAGAGAGTACACTGAGGTTGAAATGCTCTTTGCTTCTTGCCTTCGTGGTGTGTGACCCCAGAATGAACTCTGGTTCTTGAAAGCAACAGTATTTGCTATCTCTCCTTTGTGGTTATTTGATGGAACAATTACTGCACATTAACTGAACCTGCAGTGCAGTGTGCAGTGTATACCACCACAACGTGAGATAAAAGATGATGAATTTTGAATAATTTTAGCTCCTATCTGCAGGCACATCTATCTTCACAAATAACTTTCTGAATCAACAGAACGTCCTTTTTTCAAGTCTTGGAAAGCTGGAAGCTTTGGGGTTTTGTTCTCTTAAAAAATTCTGGCCATAATTTAAAAATGTATTTTGCTTTTATAAAATAATAAGGCAGAGCATCTTTATGGGACTGTAGGTGCTCATAAGCCTGTACATGCTTCTAAGAAGTTTTACTTGAAGAAAACATTTCCAACTAAGGAATTAACTGTCTCAACTTGCTCCATGATTTCAGCAAAACCAAATAGCCTCACGATTTCAACAACACCAAGTCATTTTCCTTAGTGGAGTTATTAATGACGTTTCAGAAAAGAATGCAGAGCTCTCCATACCTGAAAATACTTCAAGAGTATCCACAGTTAATTAGCTGGCCATCCTGTGAGGACTTGTGCATGATCTTTAAACACATGAATAAAATTAAGAATGCATTCAAATCTTCAAAGAATTGCTTCAAAGAACCACTTATGTTTGCAAGTAGTATTAAAAGAAAACATGCAACACATTAATTGAAGAACTGAGGGTTCTTTTAATTAGTCTTCTTGAAAGTGCTGGTTTTGCATATAATGAGAAGTTCCTGGAATTCAGATCACCATGCCTTGGCAACAAAATGGGGCTTGCTTGTGAACCACAGTTCTGTTGGTAGCAGATACTGCTGATAGGAGTTCAAACTCGTGTCAAAATAAAGTAATGAAAATGGACGCTCAGATTTACTTGAGGTGCTAAGAAACAAACCATGCTTTTATGCTGAAGCATTTCTTGGTAAAGAAAGAAATTGCTTAGGTTCCAAAACTTCAACCTGTGCACCAAATACTGCTTGGAGTGGAGAGACTCTTGCACATAATTTAATTGATTTGTAGTTTTGCACGAGGCAAGTTTGGAGCTAAATGCTCAACCTGATCATGATGAACTTTTGCAAAGTCATCATCCAGCTGAGATCGTTGTTGTCTACCTTTGCTTCCACACACCTGCCTGAAAGGATGTTTGGATATCTGTGTGATGATTTGGGCATACCTTTGATCTGAAATGCATACAAAATGACCTAGTATGCAATCCTTCACAGACTTCTCAAGCCCACCAGGTACCATGACATGTCAGATCTTCATTAATGTGCTTGTAAACTATAACACTCTTAAACAGCAGTGACTTGGATGCCCATAGCTGTCTACCATATTTTCTGGACAAAGTTCACTTCTCTCTGCAACAGAATACATGAAGATTGTGACTGCTAATGTAGAGGTTTGTTGTTCCCTGCCAGCCTGTATGGGTGATCTCATACTAGCACTCTGGATTTTTCACAGTGACAACTGTGCTAAGGGAATGAAAGAACAGAGGGCAAATTCCTCTCTCACCAGAATCATTCCTGTGACTCAGGGCTATGTAGGAGGGCAATGAATGTCTAGGACACGTGCTGGAGACATCAGGCCATTGGATCTTGTTTTCTGGGCTTGCCTAGATGGGTGTTGGACTGACTCTGGTTGGTTCTGATAGTACAGAGGAATAATGTGCCACATCAGCAGGAAAAGGTTCACCTTCAGAGACCAGCTCCTTGGACATTCATGGTTTTCAGAATACTTCACTCAGTCTTAAAATACAGCCCGACATCCCGAGTAGGACACAGACAACTCCCTAACCACTTAGAATCTCTTCCTTTACTGAACATATGTTGAACCAGCAAAAGAATAAAACTTGGAGGGGAAAAAAGTGCCAGTGTTCTCCCTAGGAGAGCTTGGCTGACATAAATGAAAATAAACTCTCACCCCCGCTGAGGTGCCAGACTTGATCCATCTGTGAGTGCAGAGCAAGGGCAACACTTCTGACAATGGCAGCGCTTCTCCCAAAGCTCCAGCTGCAGGCAAGTTCATCCTTATTGAATCCATATCCCTTTGCAATATGAGTGAGGTGCCAGGCTGAAGAATGGATTCAGGATGCAAGTCAGCCTGTCTTTTCCCACCCCCACTGCCCCTGCTCTCCCTCCCACTCACTGAATGTGCTAATCTTCCTCTTGTCTTGTGTTCTCACTTTTCTTGCAGTCGCTGTGAGCGCTTGCCTTGTAATGAAAATAAGGAGTGCCAGAGCCTGCCTCTGAGAATAACCTACTATCACCTCTCTTTTCCTACCAACATTCAAGTACCCACCGACATTTTCCGCATGGGTCCTTCCAATGCTGCCCCTGGGGATAAAATTCAGCTGTCCATCACCAGCGGGAACCAGGAGGGGTTTTTCACCACAAAAAAAGTGAACAACCACAGTGGCCTTGTGGTCATGCAGCGGCAGATCACAGAGCCCAGAGACCTTCTTCTGACAATTCAAATGCGACTTTCCCGCCGTGGAACTGTCAACACATTTATTGCCAAACTTTTTATCTTTGTTTCTGCACAGCTTTGATCCCTAACTTACAGTCATCATTGGCTACTCTTTCTCTTCTAAGAGTAGCTTCCCCCCCCGCCAGTTTTAATAAAGTTTTAGTTCATCTGTTGCATGCTGCACTTGCATTTTATTTGCCATCATCATTACAGTTTTCCACTTTACCCTATAACTCAGCATCTTAATTCATAAAGACTCTTCTATGTACTCTGCATCATGATACAAAGCAGAAGTTGATGTCTAAGAGTTCATTACCTGAACCTGCTGAGGACTGAAAGCTATTAATTTACTTCACACAGTAGGGGAGTCATCTGATCACACACATTTACATATGTTTACATCTAAATTTTCCAAAGGTAATAGGTATATATTTTGAACTGTCCCAACTGAGACATCTCTAAAAAATTTCATCAGTTATGTGGCAAATAGTGTGCATTTTCTGAAAAATCTGCTAAAAGGGCATAGCTTGGACCCTGAGGACCCCTGAGGTGCCCCAGCACATGGGTCGGTATGAAAGTGTGCAGCCAGATTCTCAAGCTGTCCTCTTTATTGTTGCTCTCCTGTATCCTGTGAGCTAATGCTGACTTCCACCAGGTACAAATCCTAGTTCTAGCTTCTAAGGATGGTACAAAAGCTAGTCTTCTCTAAAGAACATGTATTTGAGAGATATTTCATCTTTCTTTCTGTGGAATTTTTGCTGAATGGAAAAACCAATGACAGCAGAACAGCAATCACCTTCATAACAGCATTTAGCTAATAGCAGAGAGCTCCTTTCTGTTTCACAAGCTATATCCTGAAACATTCCCATCTACAGGAACATTTGATTTGTCTCATAACTCACTTTTGTCTCTCCAGCTTTCATATTAAAGCTGATAAATTTTGACCAGTAAAGACTTTATCCACAACTCCCATCACACCAAACCAAAAGTGCCCTGAAAAGTCAGTCAGAATTCCAATATCTAAATCTTTCTTCCTTTACTTTGACTCTCTTTGTTTACTTCAAGGCTGTCAAGAACAATGTAAACAACACAACTGGAATTTCTTTGGAATTCTTTGTTTTCTGAGCTGGAAGAGGATTTATTTATTACACATAGTCCTTGTCTTGATAATTATTAAAAGCTCAGTCCCAGAGATATCATCCAAAAATTAATGTTCTACACTACCCTGGGCTCAGTTATCTCTGCTGCTCATTACACAGGCAGAACAGTCATTGCATAGAAGAACAGGGAATAATCCATGTGAATGCACCTGTAGAAAATAACCCTCACTATGTAAGTGCTGCCAGCACAGTCAGGGTACAAGGGTAGAAACTGGGAGCCTTGTAAACCAAGATCATGAGCCTTAATCACCTGAGCACAAGGAATTACTCCATTAGCTGGGAGCTGCAGGCTCTCAGGCTCATCATCAGCCTGGATCAGTGCACGATCACAGCACTCTGCCAGAGTATTCCATGTTCCCCAAGGCAAAGTTCATCCCAGCTGGCTGACAGGAGCTTCAGTCTCATGAGGAATGCTAGAGTTGACACTTCCTTATGAAGCTGCCAGAAGTTGCCAGTGGGGATAGAGTCCCAGGTTTAAATACTGAGAGCACAAGCTGGTGCTGCTTGAGCTAATGGGGTTTATCACTACCACAGAAGATGCTTATATGTAAATGCCCTCTGGCTACCAATTCCTTTATGAGGCTATAATGAAGTAGGATAAATAATCAAAAATAAACTTCATTTTTGCAGACATTATTATATATTTTTTGGCAGGAAAAGAAGGGAGCTTGAGAACTTGGCCCTCAGTGTTGTAAAATGCTGCCACATTAATTGCATTTAGCAAGGAATTCAAGAGCACAAAGCTCATGCTCCCCTGTGTTAGATGCTTGAATGCTGCAGTGTCACTGTGACTCAGGAGCAAGTATGTAATTACATTGTGCTATTTATATTTTCCAAATGAAAATGAAATCACAACTTCTGGTCCAATTAACTTACTGACTGAATCTAACAGACAATAGAAAAAAGAATCATACCAGGACCTCAAAGAATGAAAAAAATATACTCAGGAAATAATCAGGGCAGCAGAGCTGTTTCTTAACTTTCTTCTCTTTAAATGAAAATGCCCAGAGGGAAGACAATCTCCAAAGCTGTAATTTGTGCTAGAGGCAGAAAACTTGAAGGAAAGGTACAAATAAAAAAGTTCTCAGCACTGAGGAAGAAACTTTTGCCAGTCACAGTCCCCACTGTAGGAGAACATGAGCAAAAAGGAAAACATCAGCTAATCAGAAGATGAAAGGCAAAGATGATGTGTAAGGATAAAATTACAATGTATTATGAGAACAGAGCATATAATTTATAGCAAATACCAGAATTTGAAATAGATGTTAGTTGTCAAGGAAGTTACTCCCGTTTGGAGATGTCCAAAAGATGAAGCCATGGGAGAAGAAAGTGTTATCAACTACACTTTGGATATGCTGGCATGAGGGATAGCAAAAGAAAGGAGACCGGAGAGTGAATATAATGAAAGAACAAATTCCAGTTCAGCAGTGTGGACAGAGCATGCAAATAAAAACCAAATTAGTGAGATTTGCAAGAGGAGAGACAAAAGGTGCAAAGAAATAGAGTTGACACAGACATTTATCTGTCACATGTGTGGTTATGAGCTGGATGGATCTTGAAATTCAGTTTAGATGAGAACTAACACAAATCACTTGTGACCACTGAGATCCTCTGATCTGTACCAAAGTCATGTCAGAAGGTTTTATTCCACAGGTGAGACTCATGAATGCAAGTCTTACTTAGGACTTCATCTTACACAAAATTATGCCTTTATTGGCAAAGTATTTCAGAAATATTTGTGTATCCCGTTTGTTCCAGCTGAAGTCAAAAGTAAAGCCCCCTTTTATTCCCAGGAAGAAGCAAAAGGAGACCACTACTGAATGCCTGAGACATTCCCACCACAGTGCTTTTTGCATACAAATTCTATTATCTAAATACAGCTGTGAAATTTAGGATGTTCTATGTGTTCTAACAGTGCTTCATCAGTAATAGTGTCCCAAAATAAGTTATTTTGTACGCAGATAATGATGGGAAGTAAAAGGTCTCTTCTGACCTGCATCTCCTGGCCAGTCTCAAAGCACCAAGTGCAGGGTGTGAACACCAGGCTCAGCTGGTGTTTATTAACTCAGCTCTGTTGCCTCCATGTGGACTGTGCCAGTTCATATCCATTGAAGCATGAGTTCCTTGATATTGATTCTTGTTTTCCCCTTATTTAACTTCATACAGTGTCAGTATGTTCGGCTTAATTTTCTTGGATGAGCAGAGGTGGAAACATGTAATGAGAAGTTACTGATATATTGATTATAAATAGAGCCATAAAGTCCCTTTGAACATATGAAAAAAGATGGCTTGTAGGTGTGGACTGGGATAACACATTTTGAAAAGAGCCAGAATCATTTGATTTGGAGGTATCTAACAAACTAAATCTTCCCCTTTTTTGGTTTCTCTTTAACTCAGTAATTTTTTCTCACTTTTAATCTTTTAATTCCCCCACTCTGACACTGCAGTATTTTCTTTTTTCCACTTAGAAATATGTAGAAATAGGCAGGTCAAAGTTGAGATCATTTGTGGGGCTTACTCACATTTTAAGTCCCAGCACAGCCCTTTCATCTCTCATGAACACAGAGTGGGCATTGTGTGAAGTTCTTGAACTGTAAGTGACTTTAAATTCACTCTAGTGGACAAGGGTGAGAAGTCATTTAACTTTTAATAGACTTCCAAGGCCGAATGAGCAGCTGGTTGAGATGGAATATGAAATGACCCTTACCATTTCCCCAAACTCAGAATTCAACCTTTGAGGTTTTCAATAATGTGGTTAAGTTTTTTCCTCCCCTAGTTTCCATTCCTCTCTGTTTTCTCAGTTCTTTCAGATGGAAAGGGAGGGTATGAAAAAAAAGACTTAAAAGAGACTCTTCTGGCCCTTGCTATACCAAAGTTGGCCCTTTACATATTTACGCCAGGTTTCTAAAATAGAAACAATTCTGTCTGCTTTATATGACTGAGTAAAAAAGGCTTGTGCAAGAAAGAGGGGCTTCACTCAAATTGCTGAGACCAAGCCAGGAGAGGGTGTGGGTGTCATTGTTTGGTCCTTGGAAAGGACATTACATGGCATCTTGGGCACTACAGTTCTCCTTGTTTTCACTTGCCTGGCTTGAAGAACTGGGTTTGAGGTGGTTTTGACTGGAACTCTGGGCCAAGCCAAGTTCTTCAGGGGTCCCGAAGTTCTGATGGTCTGCATTTGTCTAAGTTTTTGAGGTGAAGAATCAACACTTATATCAACCACAGTTTCTAGCTCCCCAGATTGCAAAACAACAAATTGTTTAATATTCAGTCTGCATATGAATCTCTTTTTGGTTTCTCTTAGTGTCAGACTAGAAAAGACAGATACCATCCGTTGCATTAAGTCGTGCCGACCAAATGATGTCAGCTGTCTGCTGGATCCAGTCCACACAATTTCCCACACTGTCATTTCACTGCCCACGTTCAGAGAATTTACAAGACCTGAAGGTAAGTGGTTTGTTCCTTGTTCCATTTAATAGGCTACAGCATATAAAACCTCCACCAGAAATCCCTGCCTAAAGCCAGACTCGCTACCAGTGCAGTAAATGTTTGCATAGCTCCAAATTATAGTTTACTATTCATTTAATTAAAACCTTCAATATCCAGGAGTTTTAATTTTATGGAGGAAAGAAAGTCATTCTGAGCTCTAACTCATACTGCTTCCCAGTCTAAGGAAATATTGACTCTGCATTCCCATGTACCACATTTACTCACACAATAGCCATATGCCCCATGACATTTTTTCTTCCCTTGTTTGCAGGTTTTGCTGTAGGAACAAGGCACTAAATATATTTCTCTCATCTGTCTATGACTGGTTGTTTGCTACTGACAGGTGACTTGTTCCAAGAATAAAAACCTTACACGTAGACGCTAATCACAAAATAAATTATATTGAGCATGTGATGATTGGCTGATTTTTCACCTATGAAAAAATTGTTGTTCGTTATAGATTAAAGGAAAAGAAATTCCAAGAACTGGGCAGAATTTTTTTAAGACAAAAATTTCAAAAAGTGCCAAACTGAGTGGCTGAAGTACCTGTGAGTTTTTAAGTCCTGCAGTTTCATACTCACTTTTCACTCACTTTCTTAGTTCTCATAAAAACTAAAAACTTAGAGGTAAAGAGCCAGTTTTTGCTCCTTGCCATTTGTATGGATTTTCTAGCAATGCATCCATCAGTGGGATGACTGCCTGCAGCCCTGCTGCTCTCAGCACCTTACTGAGTGGCACAGAGAAGAGGGTATGGAGGTAAGAAAGGTTATTTTGGCAAGGTTTCTAAAGGCCCTAAATCCCCCTTTCTGATGTACCCAAAGTCTCAGCCTTGCTGTTTCAGAAAGTTGTCCTGAATGAAAGCCAAAGCTGATTCTTCCCCTCTGCACCAGGCAGGAGTGGGGAAAAAGACATCCCAGTCCTTGCCCGGACAGGAACAGTTTAACCACTGATGTAGAGCTCCTGTAGGCTCTGTCAGGCCTTGGCTGGCCCTGCTTCACAGGGAATGGAGGAATGCCCCATGGCCACTTCTGCTCCCATACACACCCCTTCAGCTTCACCAGGTGTACTGGCAGCAGAGCTGAGGATTTGGCCCAGGATGCTTCCCAAGCCTCATTAGTCCATCCTCGTGTTTTAATAAAAAGAGATGAGACCTAGTGATCTGAGATTGCTGCTGAAGCCCAGAAGATGTAAACTAATTCAGTGCATGGCCTCAGGTGAATTCTTACAGCTCCAGGTCTGGTTTCATCATCTGTAGAGTGAGGATAATAATGAGAGTAATAATACCTCCATCCCTCACAAGGGACTTGACAATAGTCTCACTTTTATTTTGAAACCTAAAAACCTCCTCCAGTACTCCAAAGGACTCTCTAATTTGCAATGGCAATACTTTGTGTGACTGCCACAGGCAATCAGAGTGGAGAGGTTTATCTGTTTGGTCCCTTCCTCAGCCCAGCCTGTGGATCTTTGGTGTTGTCCTCTTTGGGTATATGCTGGAAATCTGATTGGCTTCTTAAGAGCAATCTTTTTGGTTTTAAAAGTAAGAGTGTTTTGGCTTCAGGGCCCCTGGACTGTGGAAATAGAAGGAGAAAACAAATCTATCCAAATCCTTGCTTCCCTTAGGTCTTCTGCCCTTCCGTTTTAAAGGACAAACTGAGAGTTGTAAGGGAGGGGCAAGTCTTCCACAAACTTTGAGGACAAGTCATTTTGGATCAAATTCTGTTTGATTCTTCAGTGGTGTTTTCAAATACTTGTCAGTGCATTCTGCGATACTCTTTACTTGCAGAGATTATTTTTCTTCGTGCCATCACACCTACATATCCGGCCAACCAGGCAGATATCATATTTGACATTACAGAAGGAAATTTAAGAGATTCATTTGATATCATCAAGCGTTACATGGATGGCATGACAGTGGGTGAGTAGTGTTTTCTGCCTGCTTTCTTCTTTCAGCTGTACTGTAGGACAAGGTCAAAGAAGTTAATTCAAGTAATTAATTCCTACCTTGATTTTCAAGCCAGTGTTGATTTCATATTCTTCAGTCTAATATGTGTAATTTGAACTAATATCACAGGTAATTTTTATTCACAATACCAGAGGCCTATTCTTTAATTTGGGAAGTATTTTACCTTTTTTTCAGAGCTGGCTCTAAGTAAAAATGCAAATGGCTTAGTTTTAAAGTGATTTAAAACTAATGTAACCAGCAGCAGTTGGCAAATGTTGTTAAGGTGGAGGGCAGGAGCAGGTCCCAGCTGATGTGTTGCTCTGCCCAATGGGACCTGCAGGGGAATACACTGGAATTCTCATGAAAAGTACTAAAAAGTAGTATCTGATTGCTCTTTATTAATGTTTATTTATGAAAATAAAGGACTGCTGTTCCCAGTGAGCACTTGTGCTTTGGTATGTGAACGTGCAGGTTCTGCTCAGGTTCATACATGTGCTTCAGCAGGACTTGTCCAGAGGAAAAGAAAAATCACTGCAGCTTTCATATGGAGGGTTGTGAAAAAGCCTTATTTCACCTGGTCTGAAGGTGGCACTGGTGCATTTCAGAAGCAGGATAGCACAACGTCAGCTCTGCAAAGGTTTTATGGACTGTAGATAAAAATCCAAAGTCTTTAGGTTTCTATTTCTTTCCTGATCAAACAGAAGTATACATGCAAAGGCTGAGAAAAAGGGAGAGTCTGTTAAAACAGCATGATAAGATTACAGATTTGAGTTATTGGGGCATTTCTTTAGCAGAGTATAAATGTTATCAGATCCCACAGGAGTTACAGTAGTTTGCTTTTCGTGCCGTGTGCTTCTTTCTGTCTGAAATAAGAAAGAAGGATGTGTTTGGAAATTCGACTGGCCAAGGTATTTGCCTGAGGGAATGGTTTCTATTTTGAAGAACAGGACTCTGTGTCAGTGGTATTTTACTTGGTAAACTGGATTATTTGCCTCACGTTGTAAAGAGAGAAAGGCTATTCTTATACACTGAGTCGAGAAGATATGATACATGCCCAAGTATATTCCCAGCTCTGTGAAAGAACTGGGCTACTCTTTCTTCACCTCAGTTCCCCCTGTGCAACATGGAGATGATAAAACATGCCTACTACTGTCTTAATTAATTCTTGTGTGTAAGACTCTTAATTAATTCCTCCATGTAAAAGTACTTTGAGATTAATGGGTGGAAGCTGCAAAGAAAACTGCCTGCAGCAAAATTGGAAAAGGAAAATCCAAACAACCCCCAGCTGATATTACCTGGAGGGGCAGAGGTTCAGGACAGCACATTGTCTGTGTGATATTAGAATTGCAAATAATTCTGCCAGCAGCAGTTCTGCTGCTCTCATCATAATATAATTTTTATTATTATTAATAATCAGAATGTTAGGAGTTTCCTTAAAACGTGCTGGGAAGTTTTCCAGACAAATCAGATGGGCTCCTAGTCCATGAGAATTCACAAAGTCCCTCTTGTAAAGAAAGGGAAGGGTTTGTATAAGGGAGGGAAACCCCAAAGGGCATAGGTAGTATCAGAAAGCTTCAGTGGTTATCCCACTAAGTTACAGAGACATCAGAACTGTGTGGAACAGCAACTCTGGCAGAGCAAATGCCCAGCTAGGCCAGGAACAGAAGGGTTTTCAGGAATCTTTCTGCAATCACAATGATCCAACTTGTTGCAAAAAGCAATTTATGCCCTTCTGGGAGAGCACACCTGGACCATCATGCTGGATGCCCACATATGCCACTGGGATCCATGTAGCATATTTTATTATTATTATTATTATTATTATTATTATTATTATTATTATTTATACATACTCTTTAATGTATTTTTGCTGCCTATATAGGAAAGAATACATTTTTTGTGATAATAAATCATAAATGCATTGGTACAAGAAACAAGAAGCATGCTTCATTCTGTTGTGCTGTTTTAGGAAAAATGACCAGCATATCAAAGCTATTTTGTCTGCTAATAAAAATTAGATCACCAAATATCTTTTTTTTTTACAATACTAATTTTCTCTACAAGAGAAGAGATTGAAAATTTCTCCAGTAAGCTTTTTTTGGTTGGGGTCTTTTTTTCTGTTAAAGAAAAGACACAGACTAGTTCAGAGCATGATGAAATGCCTAAGAATATGTGGAAAAAAAGTAGAAAAATAATTACTAGAATTACTGAAAGACCTCAGTGTAATAAACTTTGACTCAATATCAGACTAAAGGAAGCCAATGAAGGGATTCAAAGAAAGGAGGGAGCACTGGGAAAAGAGGGGAAGAAAGGACAGACCAATGAAGATGCACTTGCAGGAAGACCCTCATGAGTAATACAGTTTTAGTTAGGCTGTCACCAACAAGGACAGAGATGATGCCTGAAGAAGGACCTGCATGTAACCTGTGCTTGTGTGAATGCAAAAGAACAAGATGCTCTCAAATGTGCAACCAGGGGGAAAAAAGTGAAAAGGTACAGTTCTTTTGGGAAAGGTTTTAAAGAGTGGGATGAGATGCTAGAGATGAAGTTACAGAGGAAAAGTGGGAGCTTCAACACTGAGAATTTGGGGCTGAAAAGAGTCAGGTTACCAGTTTCAGCCGTTGTCCCTCTAAGCTGAGACTTCAGGGAGATGCTAGGGAAGCTGAGTTATGTGTGAGATGGGATGGAGAGTGGCTGATCAGGCTGGTTTGTGCTGTGTTGATGGAGAGACTGCAGCTGAGGTCATTGGAGGAGGTGAGTGTGAAGGAGCACGTTGTGAGGGAGAGAAAAGAAGAAAATAGAAGCAGAGGAAAGTGCTGCCCCAGGGAATGTTACAAAAAGAAAGAATACAGTCTCCCAAAATATGTGTAGAAGAAGCAGGCACAAAGATAGGAGAAGGAAGAGGCAAGGACAGTATTGCAAAATCAAGGAAAGAAAACATATCAAACAGGAATCAATGATCAGCACTATCAGACATGGGGGAGCCAAAAGAACTAAGAACAAACTCCAAAAGTAGCTCTGCTGACCTACAGAAAGTATCTTCCAGTGGAAGAAGAGGAATGAAAGCAAGATTCCTGGAGAGGCAGTGTTAAGACTTCTTGCAAACTGATGAAAAAGAATTGTATGAAAAGTTGCTTCCAATATTTTTACCCTGTTCTATTAAAAAGAGGTGCAAATCCCCAGTCTTTCCTGGTTCAGGAAGTGCTGAAGAGTCCTTGTTTCCTGACGTGGTTACAGGCCACGGTGGCAATGAGTCTAAATGATATTGTTAACAACCTAACATCATTTACTAGCATGGGTGGGAGAAAACAGAAGTGCAGACCTTTCCAGGTTTGGTGGTTTTTTAAAGCTTTTATAGACTTTTCACTGCATTCCTCCTTTAACCAGCTGTCAGTGAAAAATGAAGAATGCATTTTCGACCTGTGCAAAAATGCCCTATCAGTGCCTAAGGTATTATCAGTTGCTATAAAACACTTTCCCCTTCAGCTATGCATTCATTTTTTAAAACAGTAATCCCATCTTGTAGTCTGGTAAACTTCAGGAAGGTTTTAAAATTTCATAATACAGCTAAAAGTAGTTTTGATAGGCTGAAATCTTCCATATTGCATTTGGTAATAACCTCAGCCTATATTCTTGCCTATAAAGCAGAATGGTGCTATTCTTCTGGAGAACAGAGTCAATACAGCTATAAAAAGTCACCATAGAGTTTCTGTGGGTTTGTGCTGGTGCTTCAATGCACTTGTATCTACACTGATACATACTACTGCTCTCTGTTGCTATTTGCAAGGCTTATATTGCTGTTTCTGTCCCAAATTTCCAGCTTTTTTACATGGGTGACAGTTCATGATGTTACCTTTGAACCATCAAAGTGTCTCAGCTACTGATAGCACTATGCTGGATTTATCACTAGTCTAATTTCTACTGTGGGATCATTGCTCAGTGTGTTCCAGAGTCTGAGGAGAGGCTTGTCAAAAATGATCAAGAAGATAAACAAAACCAGGTACCATGAGCAGGTGTGTTTGTGAGATACCACATTAGTTGGGGCAGGAGAAGGACACTGGAGGTTTGTTGGACTTTTGTAACCCCTGTCTTAGCACAGGGGTAGTAGTTCTGTATCTCATAAGTATTTTGGCCATTCCCAGTGTGGCAAAGTCTTTTTACAGTCCTCCACACAGACGTTTGTATGGTCTGACATTCAATTCAGTCACTGGTCTGCAAAAGATTTGCTTCCAAACTTTGTCCCACTCTCCATTGCCAGGCAAGGACCTTCACATTCCCCCTGCTTCTCTCTCCTTCTCTGTTGCTCCAGACTCTATCTTTGGGCCAGAGGCTGGCTGGTCCTTACTGTGAATGTCTTTTGGTGTTCAGCAAAATGAGTTTCCCAGACTGATGTGGCCTCCCTGGCACAGCTGGTGCTGAAAGCAACAGTTCACTACAGCTGAGTTTCTGTGGGGCAGGGGAGGTGTAGGCAGAGCCAGCACATCCAGGCAAGCTCTGCTGTTTACTGGGGCAAGGAGAGAGAACACTTGTTATCTCCCCATGTGGATACTCCTTCTAGAAAGCAAGCAGCAATAGGAACATTTTGTTGTGATTATAATGTCATTAGCCTGAAACAACAACAGTGTCTGGCCGTACAAAACTGGTGCTGCCCAGTCATTACCAGCAAGCTCATAGAGCAGGACATAATTCAGTTTTTCAACAGGCTTTTGCAGCTGTGCATTAAAAAAGACACAGTCCCTTGCAGTATCTTTGTTCTGGTTCCTCTCACAAGAGGACCTCCTCAGAAAAGAATATTTTGTGAGTTTTTCTCTGTGCCAGGTTGCCCTGCAGAAATTAGTAGCTGTCCATTCAAGATGAGGGTGCCCAGAAGCCAATTAGTAAATGGGATCCTAGATTTACTGCCTAAACCTGCCCTTTCAGGATGCTGCTGACTGCACTGCTCAGTAGTCAAATAGCTCAACACCCTCCCTCCCCTCCAGAAAAAAAATGAGGATGGAGAGCTCTTCTGAGGGCAAAGGAGCACCTTGAGCAGGAGGCAGATTTTAATTTCATATCTGAGAAATGCTGAAGGTGTTTTTCTGGTGAAAATGAGTCTTGATCTCAAGTGGAACAACCTTCCTAATGCCAAATTTCACTCTAGCATATTGCAAGTGTCTGGTTAATCCAACTCTCCTCCTTGATCTGTGTTCATCTCACCTCTCGGGTGGTACAAGTTATTACAAAACCATTCATACAGACCACCTTTGGTTACACTTTCCATAAGGCTCAGCAGGCAGATAAATTGTACTGCAGCTCTGATGAAGCTTCGTGAACTGTGGTATGAAGTATAAAACCTGACAACTTAGTAAGGAAATGGACTGAGTTAGGGACAGCGAAGGGCACCAAAGTCCTTGGTTCAGATTGCACAGCATGAATTTCTGGTATTCATGTTAAACAGTGGGCTGAGATACTGCATAAATGAGCAAATAAAGCCAGATTTGGAATCCAGTACACCAAGAAACATACTTCAGCAATTCCTCTGAGAAGTGTCTGTGTGAATCCAGCTTTCTGAGGTGCTCTGTCCCAGTTCAAAGTAGTCAAAGACCTGCTTTTATGATGATCTCCAAGTGTGAAATATATGTGCAATTGATCAATGACTGGACGTGATACTCAGTGCTCTGCTTTAGTTGAGACAGTGGTGTTTGGTCAAGGGTTAGACTAAAAGGTCTTGAAAATCTTTTCCAGTCTTAATAATTCCATGACTCAGGTGCTTCTGCTGCTGTATCTGAGTTTGTGTGTTGATAGAAACCATCTTATTCCTGCAGCAGCACCTCACACCCTATAAAAATGGAAAAGGAAGATAAGACCCAAGGTGTGTTGTAAATCTTTCCCAGTATGATACACAGATGCCTGGCTCATTTAAAACCAACCCTACCTTAGCCTTTGTTTTTAAAGGGGCCAAGTGTGGTGAAGTGAACCTTGATTTCAGCCTTTGAGAACTGGTCAGGACCTGACACACATTAAAGTTCAGGAAGCCTCCATGTCAGCATTCTGCAAACAGGAACAGTAGAGCTGGTGATGACTGAGCACTCTATAGGGGCTTCTGTGTCCAAGCCTCAGGATTAGGTATTTTTTCTTCCATGGTAAATCAAATCACAGAGCCATATCATGCTGTGTGCCATAACTGTGGCTCTTTGCCAAGAAATGCTTTTATCACAAGGGTTGCAATAATTAATTGCCCAGGTGTCGTGGACCCAAGTGGGGCTGAGTCTGTGGAATAATGCAGTTGTGAGACAGGCAGGGTAAACACAGCCACTCTCACATGAAGCCCCTGTAAATAACAAATTGGGAATAAATAGCAGGAGGCTGAGATACGTGATTTTGCACATTTTGGACATTCATCACTGAAGTTTTTCCACCTGTTTTTGTAATATGTAAGGCTCTTCTAATACATAGAGCATCTCACATTCTCAAAGGTGGAACAGGAAAGATTAAAAAATATATGATGGAAACTACTTTTTAATGAGGCTACTTCAAGTGCAGTTATTGCATTTTAGGCATGAGTGATTTCACAGCACTGTCAACATTGAAACCCATTGCAAGGTTTGGCTGGAAGGCAAACCAGACATCTAAAAGCACTTCAAGTTTGCCAAACCAAGATAAGAGCACATCTCTGTGAAGTTATTTAGTATCCTTAATAAAGATCACAGTATTTGTAAACTAGCCAAACCTCAGTAAAATCAAAGATTGTTTTTAATTCTTTCATAATACCAAGGCTCCACATGATCCAATATGACAGATAATAGCTTTGAAAATATTCACCATTTGTTTCTGGCCAAAAAATGTATTAATGAGATGACACCTCTTTATGGCCTCTTTATTTGATGCATTTCAGCAATCAAAGCTTTCTAGAGAAGCCCAAGTGTTAATGGAATTAAACTTCATGGAGTCGTTGAACTTATAATAAGTTGAATCCTAAATTTCTGAATAATGCAGAAATATCCTCTTTCNATGGAGTCGTTGAACTTATAATAAATTGAATCCTAAATTTCTGAATTTAGGCTTTTCCATGCTGAAACGTAATTCCTGTACTGTAGTTTAATTTTTTCCTTTGGAGGTGAAGCAAAAGGGAAAAGAGAAGAAGATTCAGTTTTAGCTAAACTTCAACTAACATTCGTACCCTGGGTGAAAACTTCAAAGGCTGTGAATGCCTGGAGAGCTTTAGACAATTGTTTAAGCAGTCTTTAAAAGAGAACTTTCCCTTTACATGGCTTTACCTGGTTCTGGTGGCCACAGATCTCCTGTGTATGGCAGAGATGTGAGCCAGAGGTGGTGGCTGGTCCTGCCCCAGGCATGGCCCCCTGGTCACACTGTTTTCCTGACATGCCCCTGGTCCCCTCTGACACTTCTCAGAGAAGCACCACCAGTACTGCCTTGAGCTGCTCTGTTGGATAATGGTTATTGAAGTGCTCCAGGGACGCACACACACACACACACATATATTATTTTTATATCCCAGGGTAATTAGGGTTAGTCCATTAAGAGCCCTGTTCATGCCACTAGTGCAGTACTCACTGTGACAGTACCCAAATCACTGCTGCCTTTCTATTCCAAATAGGAGCAACACGGAGGTTGTGTTCAGTGTTAAGGAGTTTTGTTGGTGAGCCGCGGGGAAATCCCCTTCTCCTGTCCCCGTCTGAGCACACACCCCACCCTGTGGTCAGATGAGTGCTTGTGTGGCAAGCTGTGGTTTTGGTTCTTTCAGGTGTTCAACCAAGGAAAGGGGTGGAGGATATAACAGCACCACTATTTTTGATCAGCTTAAACCAACAGTGAAATTACCCTGAGTGTCATATAGCTTATAAAAGTGAGTTTTATGTGGCCAAACTGACTTCTGAAGTATTTTATAAGCACTTGGTTGCTCAACAGTTGAAAAACAGGCCTTTTTCCTAAATAAAGAACTGGGGCATTCCTGTTTGAGAAGTATATTATTGAAAATCTTGTCCCCAAATACTTCAGCAAAGATATGTATAGCCAGCCACATTCCTATGAAGCAGTTCTCCAACAGCATGGAAACCCTGTTAACATCCAACTCTTACTTGATTCTCCAAAACTTTTCGTTTGTGAAGTGTTCACTATCAAGCTTGAATGAAGGTCTAATTCACAATATTATGAGGGCAATATACTTCAAAGCAAGAGGAAATCTATTTTGGTACTTGGATTTTGATTAATGAGTTTTCTGAATCCTTTCACTGTAGTTATGTTTGTCAGGTGTGGCATCTTAAGGATTAATGATACCTTCAGAGCTATTTTTCTGTATATGATTTGATGCCTGAAGTGATGATTGCCAAGAAATATTTCATTTTACAAAGAGCAGCCCCTTATAAATAAAACAGATTATATCAGAAACTAGAGCACCACATAGCAGGAGCCACATTGTTATTGTGACAAATAACTGAGAGAAATATAGATAGCTTTCACACACATACACACACGCAAAATAAAAAAGAAAATGAAAATGAAAACGACTATTCAGCTTTTGAGAGACGGAGGAATCCCAAGTACACATTAACTTTCTGAAGTCAGCAGACAGATATCTGGTGGTCTGGGAAATGCCTGCAGTTTGACAGCTGGATTGCTCCTTTAGACACAGTCATGAACTGGAGAGGAGAAAAATGGAGGACGAAAACAATGCCTGTGAGGCTGCCTGTGGTGGCAGGAATAGGGCAGGAGAACTGGTGGCAAAAGACATGGAGAAAGCTGAAGTATTCAATGCCTTCTTTGCCTCATTCTTTACTGATAAGACTGGCCTTCAGGAGTCCTGGGGTTCTCAGAGCAAGAGGAAGATCTGGAGCAGGAAATACTCACCCACAGTGGAGGAGGTTCAGGTTTGAACATTTGAACAAACTGATCATAACCCAGTCCATGGTGCTGGTGGGGTACAGAGGGACAAGTGCTGGAGGAACTGGCCAATGTCAAAGCACTCTCAACTACCTTTAAAAGATTGTGGTGACCAAAAGTTCCCATGGAAAAAGGCAAATGTCACTGCAATCTTCTGCAGGGCCAGAAGGGATCTAGGGAAGTACAGGCTGGTCAGCCTTACCTGAGTCCCTGGGAAGGTGATGGAGCAAAACCACCTGGAAGCCATTTCCAAACATCATAAGGACAAAGAGGTCACTGGAAGCAGTCAGCAAGGATTTGTGAAAGGGAAATCATGCCTGACCTGCCTGACATCCTTCTATGAAAAGATGGCTGCATTAATGAGAAGAGTGGCTGTTGCTTGTCTTGACTTTAGTAAGGCTTTCAACACCATCTCCCTTAATACGCCCAACAGGCAACTCAAGGAAATGTAGGCTGGATAAGTGGACAGTGACACAGATTGGGGAAAGGCTGAACTCCAGGCTTGTAGGGTTGGGATCAGCAGCACAGCTCACTGCCAGTCGCCAGTGGTGCATCCAAGGGGTCGATTTTGGGGCCACTTTCCTCACCAAGGGCCTGGCAAAGGGCCAGAGGGCACCAGGACAGGGGTGTTGAACCAGAGGGACCTTGACAGGCTGGAGAAACCGGCTGCCAGGAGCCTCAGGAGGCCCAGCAAAGGCAGCTCTCTCTCTTCCAGGCGCAGTGTGACATTCCCTGGTGTGCAGTGTTGGAGCATTGCATTTTCAATGGTGGGACACATGAGGCAATTTGGAGTTGATTCACTTCCCTGGCATAGTGTAGGTCAGTAAGTACTTGAGTAATGATGTTGGCAGAGCAATTTATGCACTGCAAATCATTACTCTGGCACAACCTTTTGTGTAATAAACAGATGCCTTTAGGAAAAGAATGTAATTAAATATTAAAGCAAAGCTTTTTATAGAACAAAACGACTGCTAAAATACTCTAAAATATGTATTTTCTGTTTGTGACCAGGATGTGAATTATTTTCCAGCCCTACTGATGAACTTTGTATATTTGTAATGAATACTGAATAAGAAATTACAAATCTTACCATGACTTCTTTTGAGTTAAGGTCTGAAAAGCTCAAAATTGGCTATGTAGTTTTAGCTTCACACTGTAGATATGTATTTACATGTTGTAGACTGAGAGAGCTTGGTGTTCAAGTCTCACCTGCAACTCCTATGATTTGATCCAAAGAAGCATTAATTCATGTCTGGGTTTATTTTCCTCTTGCTCATTTCTGGAATGATACTATCAATTTACCTTTTATAACAATCGCTGCCATGGTCATTTCCCTAGCCCTAAATTTCCTAAATGCCTGAACATCTCTTCTGAAACTATGACAACACTCCTAAGTAACACTGATGGAGGAGAGATGTTTACTCTTAATTCTGTAAATCTTGGCCTGCAGTATAAAGCAAAAAGCTTTCAGGAGAAAACTTGAAGTAGTCCAGGATCTCACATCAACATGAGGAGATTGGTCTTGTATTGCATAAGTGAAACTCATAAACAAGCTTTTCCCCTTCAAAAAGTTGTTTACCACACATTACTACCAGTGTGCCAGAGTTTTGGCCTCCTTGTCTTTAACAGCAACACAATGGCTGTGGGTTTCAGAAGCTGCAACCTCCTTTGTGATCCCCAAAGATCCACTACTTAGAAAGGAGTAGTTACTGTTGTGCTGTGGTAGTTAGGACTGTTCATTTCTGACAAGGCTGTAAAAAGGACCAGAGTGTTTTTGTGGGGAAACAGAGACCCAGGAACAGCCAAATGTAGGACTTCAGAGCACAGGCTGAGATTATTTGGAATTTAATATAAAGGTAAATAAATTACTTGAGTTTCAGCTGGATTTAGGTTCCAGCTCCACAGCTCTCACCACATTTTCTTGTACTTGACTTGTTCCCAATTGATCATTTCGTGTTCCAAGTATCCATTTAAAGCACAAGGAAAATAGCTGAAGGAAAAATTATAAGGTGGGGTTTTTTGTGTCACTGAAATCTCTCTCATGTGGGTGTCACAAGCAGCTGATCCCAAAAGTTCCAACTGAAAATAGCCAGCAGTCTCTCGCTATGTAATAGCACATTCTCCTGACAATCCTTCCTGTGCTTTTCGAAGGAGAAGATTTTCAGTGGGCTCACAATGGTTTATAAGTGGAAGAGGGGAAATTTAGGCTGGATATGTAGAAGAAATTCTTCCCTGTGAGGGTGGTCAGGCCCTGGTACAGAGAAGCTGTGGCTGCCACATCCCTGGAAGTGGCCAAGGCCTGGATGGACAGGGCTTGGAGCAACCTGGGATAGTGGAAGGTGTTGGAACTGGATGGGCTTTAAGATCCCTCCCAACCCAACTCACTCTGTTGTTCTGTGGTCCTATTTCATGGTGGACTTAAGCTTTCACTTACAGTCAGGCCTGTCATAGCCCGAGGGTTAGGAAATTTAGGGGGAAAACCAGACATGCTTGATCTCACATGGGATTATTTATCTACTGTGGATTAGACAGTCATATATTGCTACCAATATTAATTTCTGATTCATGGAAGTTAATTTTAATAGTGCATGGCCACTGCAACCCCCAAAATAGCCTGAATAGCAGCATGTGCTTATTTTGAAGGAAAAGCAAACTATGAGCTATGGTCAGACTTCATAGCATCACAGAATCATTAAAGTTGGGAAAGACCTTTAAGCTCATCAAGTCCAACCATCAACCCAGCATCACCACCACATTCACCACGAAACCATGGCATTTGTTGGACTGCCTCTGGTACTTCAAATATATATCCCATTCTTATTATTTTGCATAATTTTTACAGAGTGTCTATTTTAAAATAGATCTTAGACTTAATAAAAATAATATGTGTCTTGCTTTATTTAGGATCTCATTAATAGATTAATGATTCAGAAAAGTGGATTTTCTTCTTTTCATCACTTCATGCTTTCTCAGTACCTCCTTACCATACATCCCACATTCATTCAGTCCACGGTCAGTTTTCAGCTGACCACAGATCATACAACTAAACAATGATTAAAAAACCAGCAAATTATCCTAAATTGATTGTTTGCTCCCAGAAGAAGTTGCTAAATTAGTACTTGCCTGTAATGTCAAGGGTGAAGTGCTGCACTACTGAAAATGGGGTAATACTGGTGGATTCACCCAAGAGTAACCAACCACACATCTCTCTGTTAACTTGCCTCCTGAGAAGAGTCACAAGAAAGGACACTGTGTGCTTGCTGTGAGCCCAGAGGGAAAGAAAAAGGTGCCTTTCTACTGTCCTTTGGTATGTGGTGACAGGAAAAAACAATAAATCTGTAACCCCAGGGGGGAAGTGATGGGAAGGGGGCAAGAGGAACAAGAGCTCCCGTGCTTGTTACTTAACACAAAGCTTGGAATGTGGTTGAGAGAATTGATCCCAGTTTTGATAACTGTGTTTCTTGTATTTACCTCAGCATAGCCCACAGGTTATTTGGAAGAACAACTCTTGATTTGGCAGTAGCTGGGACTGTTTATATGTACACAAATACATTTGCCTGCAGATGCAGGCAAGGCAAGAGGAGTTTATTGCAGCACATCTCCTCTTCCAGCAGTCACCAGACACAGCTCCACTGTCAGCCTCTGATTCCTTGTCTGCTCCACTAACATTTCTCTGCTTGATTTTTTGGGTGATGCTTAAAAATTTGGGATATCTGAAGCTCTCTTTTTGAGGAATGGGTGCAATTTATGTCTATTCTGTGCTCCTAATGATGATATAGGTTTTAATATTTGACTAGACTCAAGAATCAATCCCTATGGAAAATCCTGTGAGCTTCACCTCCGAACAATAATATCTAACATACTGCAACCTCTCTACCAACCCAAACCTGTCATTTGTCATGGCAGTATGAAAATAAGCTGCTTGGTTTTGTTTTGCTTTTTGCACAAGATGGTGATCCCTCTTAGAGGAACTTCCTTTAGAGGAAATGCAAATGCAGTGTGAGGAACACCACGACCCAGATCCCCTGGGAGTGTAATTGCAGCAGATTTTGTGGCCAGCAGTGAAAAAAGAAGAAGAAAGGTTCTTTTAAACAGGAATATTTTAAAGAGATTAACATAGAAGTCAGAATTAGGAGTCTGGATGCAAGATGTGAGTGCATGACAAGGCAAGGACTTGTCAGCCACAATGGGTTAACATGGTAACAAAACAGCAGCTCTTTCAGCTGAAAATGGAGCTTCTTAGCAAATCAGCTGCCTAATGCAGAAGTACAAGCAGAAACCAAACACAGAGGTGAATTGCCTGAGGGTCTCACATATTTCAAGGCAGAGAAATGTAATGATATCTTAAAGAGGTATGGACAAGGCAAGGAATACCTGTGGCATCTAGAGAACATGTCTTATGAGGAGCAGCTGAGGGAGCTGGGGTGGCTCAGCCTGGAGAAAAGGAGGTTCAGGGGGAAACTTCTCCCTCTCTACAACTCCCTGCAGGAGGGGGCAGCCAAGTGAGGATCAGGCTCTGTTCCCAGGGAACAAGAGACAGGACAAAGGCAAACAGTCTCAAGTAGTGCCAGAGGAGGTTTAGAGTGGATGTTAGGGAAAATTCCTTCACTAAAAGGGTTGTCAAGCATTTGAACAGGCTGCTCAGGGGAGTGGTTGAGGCACCAGCCCTGGAGGGATTTAACCAATGTGTGGATGTGGCACCTGGGGACATCAGTTAGTGATGGCCTTGGCAGTGCTGAATTAATGGTTGGACTTGATCTTAGAGGCCTTTTCCAGTCTAAACAATTCTATGATTCTCTCATTAAAATACTAGAAATGTTGCTGAAAGGCATAGGAATATTAACAATATTATCCTAGCTGTCTTATTTATTCCATCTTCTATGATAAGCAAAGCTTCTGTAAGTCAGTGATAGTTACTCAGATTATTGGCTGTTGTCATTGCTCTCACTTAAAAATATGTATTATGTATTATTTAGGTTGTTGTCCTCACTACACATGGTGACATACTTTACCTTGGGAAAAAAATTAAAATACAAAACATGAAATAAGAAACACGAGAGGAGAGTAGCTCAGTGTTTTGATTATAGGGCTTTAGGAGCTGGGCCATGGTCAGACCAAGTACTGTGACATCCAAAAACTTGCTGCCACTCACTCTGAGGCTGTTTGCTGTTAGAGATCAGCAGGTGGAAAGGAGTGCCATAGATCCTGTTTACAATAAGGGTAAAGTGTGCAAGAGAAAGAAATCTTATCAGGAGGTCAAAAAATCATGAAGATACTCAAGCAGATTTGGGACGTGTAATGACATCTGTGCTCAGTTAACAAAACAGCAAATCCAAGCACAGGTGAGCTCATGGAAAGCATTCTGCCTGGCTTGTGACACATGGCATTTTCTGCAGGCTGAGTCTGTGTGTGGTCACAGATGATGGACCAAAGAGAATGAACAGCACCAGCAGCTCATCAGGCTGGAGGGCACTGGCAGATGTGCCTGCAGGCAAGACAACACAGACGCTTGAGGTCGCCCAACACGTTGGATTCAGCAGCAGGGGGAATCTCCATGTTCATTTATGATCAAGGCTTCATCCTGTTGTTGTTGTTCCTCTTCTTCCTCTTCTTCCTCTTCTTCCTCTTCTTCCTCTTCCTCTTCTTCCTCTTCTTCCTCTTCTTCCTCCTCTTCCTCCTCTTCCTCCTCTTCCTCCTCTTCCTCCTCTTCCTCCTCTTCCTCCTCTTCCTCCTCTTCCTCCTCTTCCTCCTCTTCCTCCTCTTCCTCTTCCTCTTCCTCTTCCTCTTCCTCTTCCTCTTCCTCTTCTTCTTCTTCTTCTTCTTCTTCTTCTTCTTCTTCTTCTTCTTCTTCTTCTTCTTCTTCTTCTTCTTCTTCTTCTTCTTCGCTAACCTAGCTGAAGTCTAATATTATTGGAAAATAATTGGGGAGAACTTGCTTAAATGAACTCACCTTCTTTGCCAACTGTAGAGCCTGTAGCTTTGGCCCCTGAGAGGACCAAATGGTGTGTGAGAGCCCTCTGTTTTCAAGTCATTTCCTGAGCAGCCCCCACTGGTGCTCCTGACATCCTGCAGACAGTGACTCACAGAAGAGTGGGCACTGCTACAGAGCTCTAGGACCAACTTCCAGCCTGCAATTATCCCCATGGCAAATCTGAGTGGCTCCATCCATCCATTTTGGATTTAGATGAGTAAAAAAGACATCAAAAAACAGCTGCCTAATTTTTACATTTCCTGACTTTTCAGTGAATTTAAAAATCATAACCTTCCTGTTACTATGAGGTATGTTTCTGTGCTTAGTGTTCAGCTATAAATGCTGACAGCTGCCAGACCACAAATCTGGACCCATTAGTTTGCCAAAAGGGATAGTGAAACAGCATGTTTATGCAAATGTTGCAGTGTCTCACCAGTCCATGTAACTTAAAAACACCCAGAATTATTATATGTGGCTTCCTCAAATGTGTCCTGGGCTAAATGTTTTTGAGATAGTAACTGATTTATTGAGCCATGTATGTGAAGTACATGGGCCAGGCCTAGATCTCAAGATTTTTCTTTAGTTTTTTGTGTGAATCAGCTCAAGGCACTGCTGGCCTTGTTTGGGTCTGGCAGAGCTATGCCTCCCTCGTAGGTGATGTGAAAGGTTTGAGGCAGGAGAGAACCAGACACAGGAAGCATCTTGCATGGTTTCCATCTGCATTTATCCTTGGGTTTGGTGGAGAAGAATACTCAGTTTTTCCACTTTAGCACTCGTCACAAAACAAAAATGCAAAGCTCTCAAGGAGTGAATCTGCCAAGAGCAGCAAACCTCTCATATGGTTTTGTCGAGAGGAACATTTCAAGGGTTTCCTCTCTTTTTCTTTTTTTTTTTTTTTCACTCTACCCATTCAGAATGAATGCATCCTTACACATACGTTGTAGCACAAAGCCACCTGCTTGTATCATCCTGTATCATCCTCATTCATTTAATGGGAGAGAAGGGAAATAGTTCCTGCAGTGGTGATCGTTTCAGAACCACCTAGAACATTTTCACAACTACCTGTAGAAATACAACACTCTGTTGTCAGAGTGTTGGTTCTTTCTACATTCCCTCAATTTCTTTCTTCAATATAGCTGTCAGCATGTGTGGCATTCACTCCTCAAGCCATTTTATAGGCTGGATTTTAAAGCTGCAGCAGGAGAACTGTGTGAAGTGGACTGCCCATTGCAGGGTTTGCCCATTGCACCTTTTTTCCTGCCTGTCAGCAGGGTGCATCTCAACAGGAATGAGAATGTTACCAAAGGCTTTGAATGCTGCATCAGTGTTGTGTGAATGTTTGCCATCCTGTGGCACAGCACAGCAGAGAAAACACCATTTGCAGTCCCACCTCTAAAGCAGAGTGAACTAGTAGAGTAGTGCAGAAAGTGTAGAATGATATAATGGGATTGCTAAATGAAAACAGCAGCCTTTGCTCTCTAGGGCTTGGTGATGACTGCAGGAGCTGCTCACGGGGTTGGTGCCAGTGCTGAGTGATTTCAGTGCTGTGCATTTCCGTGGTTCTCAGTTAGAGCAGTGCCTGCAATAATGTGATGTGTTGTTAGCAAAATGCTCTAAATGCTACCCTAAAGGGAGGGCAATTTTAGCAAGGCTTTTCTGTTCCAATACATCATCTGCCAAGCCCAGTCATTTTTATAAGATACAGGAGAGCAGCCAAGAAAGCTAAAGAAAATAAAATACGAGCATATATGCATATAAATTGTAGGGGGCAGGATGTTTAAAAAGTGTATTCATCAAATATGGCAGGCAAAGAGGCTGTGGTGAGAAGTTTGCAATTTCACTTCATGCTGAAGATACTAGTGAGTGTTTGAAGAGGACAGAGCTGTAATGTCATCACTGCCTTAGGAAAAGGTGCTGACAGCCTGCATAAGCAAACATTTATGTCTCCCGTCAGATCTCAGGCCAGTGTGTTTGTAGGGAATGGTAGCAGGAGCTGGGCTGGGAATCCATGATGGAACTGGTGTGCTGCCTGCATGTGAAACACAGTCCCCAGCATGCAGCAGGAGTACATCTCAAATCATCCTTCCTTAAACTGGGTGTTTCCTTCTGAATCAAACACCCTGTCAGAGCAGTCTGTTGTCAGAAGGAGGTGTCTGTGGAGGGGGATCCCCACCAGGCTCCCTGTGCCTGCTGGCTGACCTTGGCTTCACTTGATCTTGACATTTGGGGACACCCTTTTCAGGTGAGAGCAGTTTGGTAGCTGCCTGCTCTGTAACACCAAGGCCTAGAAAATAAACAAGAAGTGAGAATATAGGACCTGATCTGGAGCCTTTGGAGTCAATAGCAAACCTTGTGTTGACTTTGCTTTGTAGGTCTGAAGCTGTATCACTGTTCTGTGTAGCCACATTGCATCAGGGCACAGATAACTCCTCGTGACCCAGATGTGCCTCCCCAGGGTCCTCTCCCACCCCTGCCCAGAGCCCAGGAGCCCAATTCCAGCTTCAGTCCCTTCTGCACAGTGCTGGAAGAGGGCTGGTCTCTGGCTGTAGCACAGCCGAGGGTCTGCTTGCTCTGGACCCTGCCCCACACATTGTCTCCTCAGTTTGACTGTGGCCCAGCATCATCCATGAGCCAGGTTTGACATGGGTCTCTGGCTGAACCTGGCTGCCCCTGGCCTGCCCTGCTGCCTGGCTGGGGACTGGGACAAGCTCTGCCCTGCCACCCTCTGAGGACTCCAGCAGTCTCCATCCTGCTGTGCCTGGCACTGGGGCTCCTCCATGGCAAACCACTCACAGGACTGGAGCCCTTGCTTCTCCCTTACTGCTTCCTTCCTTATCATATCCCAAGGTGAAGGAATGGCCACCAGTCACATGAGGATGACATAGGAGAAGATGCAGACATAGCCCCCTTTCCTTGTTAAACTTTATTCCTCTTGTTTCCAGGGGGGTTGTCCATCCATGACTCAGCACACTAATGATTTACAGATTGGTGTCATCTGATGTTCACAGGGAAGGGTTGATTTTACTGATGCAATACAGATAGTTTTTACTGTTCCAAATGAAATGGGGTCTTCAACATGATACCAGGAATTGCATGGCACTCCCAGGTGTGCTCATATACTCCTCTGAGCGATGTGTGTTCTGGGTTACCCAGGGAAATCTCCTTCTGCCCTATGTAAAAGCAGTGTCACAGCATGCTCATTGAATTTATGTCTCCAAATAAAAGGTAAAAAAAAATTACTGATTTCAGAGTATATAGGAGGGTTTTGCCATTTGCAACATCTGAGTGCACCTTACAGATCTTCGAGATATTTTGACTCAAAAGTTGTATTTTATCCTTCTTTCACAACCTTCCTTGCAAGCCATTTACAGACCCAGTAGATAAAATACCTTTCCCTGGGCTATAGCGAACGCCAAGGGTGGCGCAGCTCCCCCAGACTTAGGTAGATTCTCCTGCTAACCTATTTCTGTCCCCACAGGTGTGGTTCGCCAGGTGAGGCCCATCATTGGACCTTTCCATGCCATCCTGAAGCTGGAGATGAACTATGTCATGGGCGGGGTGGTGTCTCACCGCAACATCGTCAACGTGCACATCTTCGTGTCCGAGTACTGGTTCTGAGGGACACCCACCAGCAAGTGCTCCAGCCTGAAACATTACCACAAGCTATTATGTCATATACTTGTTTTTAAAACCCAATAGTGTTCTTTTTCTGTTTTGTTTTGTTTTGTTTTTAAATATTTGGTTTATAGTTTAAGACAAATAACAAGCTATTATGTTGATTAGACATAGGGCGGAGCAAATTAAGTGAGCCTGATGTAGTTGTTTGTATAAATATGTAGTGTGTAAAACTGCTCAGCTGCCTGGTGAAATTTAAAACTTTTCTAAATGTTTGGACAGATCTCAACTATTGCTCCTTGGCCAGATAACCTGAGTGACAGGCTGTGGAACAAAACAGATGTCAGAGTTCATTGGGATGAGTATATGGAGTCTTTGGATGGAAGAAGTTGGATAAGGATTAATAATTTCACCTAAAATTAACTACCTTCAAGAGGATTGTCAGAGAGTGATAAATAATTAGGTTTGGGCCCTCTGAATAGGGCCCCAGAATTGCTAATTATTCCTGAAAAGTTCAGCCTGGATATTTAAGAAGTGACATTCAGCTGCAGCTACCAGAGGAAGTGCAAAAGGAGTTACAAATACTTAGAGACTAACAAGCTACTGCACATATTAAAAAATACTTTTTTTGGTAGTTATTATTTGATTGTAAGATTGTTTGATTCTAAAGAAACAAGTACCTCTCATTGAAATTAATCTGTTACACAAGCACATATTGCTTAAATTCCAAAATTACCAGCAGACAGCAATATGTGGGAAACTCAGACCTTATCTCTTGTCTGTTATAAAGCTCCATGCCTTTTTAAAATTGGTAATAAAATTAGCATGTTAAACTGTACATTTCCTATGCACCAAACCAAGGCATATGTAATAATATAAGGAAAATCTCATAAATAAATGAATGGTTAATGTATTTTCTGGGCATCAAAATACTGTATCTTTTTTATTACAGAACAGAAAAGAAATAACTCCATGTTTCAGTTTGTTATGTTTGTTAAGATATGAGGAAATAAAGAAGGTCAGATGGGAAATACTCTGAAGTATGCCATGGTTTCTGATTCCCAGGAAAATTACATGGTACAGCTTTTGTAAGCAAATTCATCATATACATGTCCCCCACTCAAACCAGACCTTCTTGGTCATTATTGGCACCAAGCATGGAACAGGCTGCTGTGAGAAGCTGTGGCTGCCCCATCCCTGGAAATGCCCAAGGCCAGGCTGGATGGGGCTTGGAGCACCCTGGGATAATGGAAGGGGTCCCTGTCCATGGCAGGTGTTGGAACTGGATGAACTCTGAGGTCAGTGTGATCCTGCTACCTTTTAAATGAGTGTTTGTGGTCTGGGTCTGTTTGGGAGGGTGTTATTGATGCAGAAAACAGCAGGTGCCAGCTGTGGCAGAAAAACAAGAGTGTGGGCTCTGAGGGACGTTTCTGTGAGCACCAGCCTCTAGCAACCCTCTTGCAGAGTTTCAGCAGTTTTAGGAATTTATTGTTCCAGAAGTGGCTTTTACAGGGATGCTGACACATGACTTTTCTATATTCTGTGATGGTGTTAAGCCACACTGTGTAGGAAAATAGTATTTATGTTTGTATTCACATGCTGGGCAGGAATGGAGACGTTCATGCCATGCCCACATTGCCTTTTTCTTACCCATCTGAGCTTGACAACTCATCTCCCAAGTCTCACTCACACCAGTGAGATCAGTAATGCAGCAGGACAAGGAATCCACCACTGGGGTGCTCTCATCCCCTTGGATGGGCTTTCCCAGCTGGGTGGGCTTTCACAGAGGTTAAACAAAGCATCAGTTCCCTTTGCCACTGGCTGTGTCACCAGCGCTGCTGGTGGCTGGCCGTGGTTGATGTGGTTCATTTAACCTTTTTTTGCTTGTGAATTGTGATGATACCACTCATAAGAACAGCAGGGAAAATATCAACACAGTGGAAAATATGCACTCTTACCTACTTTTTGCACAGTGATCTCAAAATAAGCAAATGGTGCTAAGGGCAGCAGAGTAACTTGCTCTGGGTGGCTTCAAAATTATTCTGAGATGATTCCAAGCAGCCACATGAGACAAGGCTGTTGGAATTCAGTAGAACCAAAATAAATAAGTGTGCTCCTTAGTATAGTTAAAAAAACCCCTGTAAATAACAGCATTCTGCAATTTCTTTCTACTGTGGACAGACTTATTGTCTTGATACTGTGTCTTGTCATCTATTTTCTATAGCAAGGTTTGAGTTTGGGTCCACTGGCTGCTTCTTCCCTTTAGATTTTCAGTATATTCAACATCCAGAACCTAAGGAGTAGTTGGAACACTTTCAGGCACGTGAGGTGTCCTGTGCAGGGCCAGGGGCTGGACTTTGATGATCTCTGTGGGTCCCTTCCAGCTCAGGGTATTCTGTGATTCTGTGGTAACTAATTCAACATATTTGTTTTTATTTGTAGAAATGGCATTATCTCTGAAAGAAACAGCAAAGAAAATCCTTCTCTTCTCTGAAATGGGAATTTTTGCTGGCTCTTCTAAAGGTATCAGCTTAGGTCTCCCAGGGATGCTCATTCCAAGGACTTGCAGTCAGTCACCTTCAAAACCAGCGGTTGATTGTTCCCTCTTGGCCAAAACCAGAGCCCCTCCAATTTGGCCAGCACATGCCTAGTTGCAGGTTAAGGAATGCTGTTTTCCCTGGGGAAAGGCAGAGGGACCAGAATGTGATTTATATTGCAGGGTCCCGAGTTTGGCTGAGGTTTCCAACCCACCTACAGGCAGACTGTGCCCCACCTGCCTCTGTGCCCCCCTGTCCTCCCAGCCAGGGCTCCCTGCAGAGGATGGGGAGGATGCCTTTTCCCCCAGCTCCCCTCTGGTCTCCCCAGAGCAGGGCTCTCTGCTCTGACACAGCAAGGAATGCCAGAGCCCTTCCCACACCACTCCTGCTCTGAGTGCCTTTGTTCCTGCTGCCTGTGGTGAGAGCGGGAGGTGTGAGCCTGCCTGGAAATTGCTGCTCCAAGACAGACATAAAGCACAACCACCAAGTCTCCAAAACATTGGCCTGATGAAAGATCTTTTATTCCTGCTGTGGCTAAGAATGTTCTATCTATCCTGTAATGAGCTCGCATTTTTTTTTTTCTTTCACCTTATCCTATTTCATTGGGTTTTTTCCCTCTTCCTTTTCTTTATTGAATTCCCCTCTCCCTCTCCATATTTTCATTCTCTGCATCCATCTTTTTCTTTTTTTCTATCAATGAGGGTTTACTTGTAATTGAGCAATTGAAGTCAAACATGATCACCATACCCAGGAGAGAGAAAACCTGTCCTGGGGTGACTGCAGACAGACAAAGGCACAATTGCTTTCATACCCAAATGTTTCATCATGATACTCTGAATCACATCCAGATCATGCCAGGAGGGCCAATTTCATGGGACAGTTTCTGGCCACCTTCTTGTAAACTTCATTCTTGGAGCACATCTTCTGTGAGGAAAGGCTGAGAGAATTTGGATTGTTCAGCACAGAAAAGAGAAGCTGTGGGGTGACCTAATTGCCCCTTCCAGTACCTGAAGGGAGCCTGAAAGAAAGATGGAGAGAGACTACTTAGAAAGGTCTGGAAGACAAGGGGGAATGGCTTCACATGGACAGGAAACAGGTTTATATTAGATATTAGAAAAAAAATTCCTCTGTGTGAAGGTAGTGAGGCCCTGGTACAGATTGCCCAGAGAAGCTGTGGCTGCCCCATCCCTGGAAGTGCCCAAGGACAGGTTAGATGGGGCTTGGAGCAACCTGATCTAGTGGAAGGGAGTGGGACAGGATGAGCTTTGAGGTCCCTTCCAACCCAAGACATTCTGGGATTCTATGATTCTTACATGGTGTTTCAGAGCCCATGAGGGCAAAGCACAGTTACCCCATGACCACACCAGCTTAAGTCTGGCTTTGGTATTGCTTGGATGGAGGGGGAGTCACCCCATTTAAATTAAAAACCAGTAAATCAAATGGAAGGTGATGCCTTTTTCAACCTAGAAATTAAACTGGAGATAGTGTGAGTATAGGAGGTAACATAAAAGTGGATCTTTATTGGAGCTCCAGGAGCAGTTATGGAAGAATGTCCACAAAAGTCCACCCCCCCAGGGGTGCATATATTTTCATGGGTTTCAGAAAATTAGCATAACTGATAAAAAGTACCATTTAGGAGGACAAGTGGTGATGCAATTCCCCCTCAGGTCAAGCCCCTTCTCTGGCTCTCCATGTCCCCACTCCCCCCAGTTTGGTACTAGCTCTACATTGTTTATGAAAATGTGTCTCAGAGCTGTTGTTCTCAGGAAGAACCAAGACAGGATAGGGACCTTGTACCCCCTGGACCTGGAGCTCTGGAATTTGTTCTGTCTTCCTGCTTAGGGAAAAGGCAGGGAAACTACCAGGAAAATGACCAAAAAATGCAATAATAAGCTACAGAGCTCCAAATATATGAATAAAGAATACTGAGAATATATAAAAGAAAAAAAGGTAAAAACCAACAGACATCAGAGGAAAGCAGCTGTGGTGCATCACACCACAGGTGATGGGTATCTCGGCCTGGCCATTCTCAGAGAGAGAGAATTTGCAGGTTGATCCCCAAGCTGGTGGTAAGGATTTTTGTTTTGTCATTAGCTGATGGCTCTCACATGAGTGAGATCTGGTGCAGGTCACAGAGTGATGGGAGGGGAGAGCTGATAAAAGACTTTGGGTTCCTCCACTCAGGCAAAGCCAAAGCCAACTTTATCTGAGTGCAGCCCATGGGTGACCTTGGACCTGATGAGAACAACCACTCTTGACTCTGGATGTGAGGTAAGTTAAATTACACGTTGCTGAATTGTCCTAATACTGCCAATATGGTGAGCAGAAATTGTAATAATGATAAAAGACCACAGCTGTAACGGATACCATCATAACTCTGTAACTGCACTTTAGGTTTTAAAAATAACAAATATGTGTTTAACAAAGGCTAGCCAGAAAGTACTAAATGGTGCTTGGACTGTGGCCAGCTGTCTGGAAGCTAGAAATTAGAAAAAACTTGGAGCTTTTGTCTTCCAAAGGGGAAAAATTGTGTACGTTTGTACCTATTGAGCTGGTGACCATTTGTTCAGCTCTACCAGGAAGCACCAGATTTTATGTGGTATCAAAGGATGAAGTAGTTTGTAAAACAACTCCTAAAAATTTGAAGAAACTTGAAACTTGACTGTTTAGCCTTCAACCTATGACGCACTTTACATCTTACAGATTAGGGATCTCATTTGCAGCCACTAAATCTCTCTCTTTTTTTTTTTTTTTTTAATCAGACCCCATCAGTAAACAAGTCATGGTAAACTTTGCTTTCTTTAACAATGGTGAGTTTCATTTTATCCTGAATTACATGCATTGATTGATTTTAGTGATGTTTCTTCAACTCATACAAGCAACTTGGCTTTTTCCAACTCCTTGTAGGAGAATCCACAATGTAGAAGAATCTTTGTCTTCTGAGTTCTCTAAACATTTATGATTACAATCCTATTTTATCTTTCCTCTGAGTAAGATTTACACCTGACCTCTTATTCCACTTCCCTCTCCTAAGTTGCTCAGATGGGGAACAGCTGGGAACATGGAAAGAGTATTTCAGCTGCAGGTGCCTGTGTCAGTCAAAGAGAAATGAGATGTTCTGCCCCATAAGCTGCTCTGGATCACCACAGAAGGTGATCATGGGGATGAGCTGGGCAGAAAAAGGCAGGAAGGTGTCTGTGTTAGCAAGCTGGGAAGGGAATATTGATGCAGTCTGAGAACAGGTGGGCTCCCCTGAGCTCCTCCCAGGCAAAGGTTTCACTGAAATCACCAGTGGCTGAGGCTTGTTTTTGGTTTTGATGACTGGCCAAGCCCAGTTCTCTGATAGGTGTGTGTGGCTACCAGATTGCCCCTGTTGAAGGGCACTGAGGAAATGAGCTGCTTTTTTCCCCCCTAAACCCACAAGATTTCCCAGACCTGCAGATGCACTGCTTACTGGGATGGGGTTAGAAAGCCACTAAACCAGAGTTCCATGGACATGGGCTCACCTGGGCAGGGGCACAAGGACTCTGCCCAGGCACACGAGGTCAGCTAAGGCAGGATCTGGAAACCTCCTCTTCAGCAGTGTGTTGTATTTGATGCTTGGAATAGAGGCTGCTTCTGCTGGAGCCTTCCTCTTGGGAGAGCAATGGGAGAACAGCAGTTCCATGAGGTCAGCAGAGCCTCTCTGGTGTCCCTGAAGCAAAATATCATCTATATATATCCAAGTCCAGGGGATGGGGGGCTCCAAAATTATCTAAAGCAGAACCATCCAATTACTCTCTGCAACTGCACTGGGGTCAGGACATTTTGACTTTTGTTTCATCTCCTGGCAATACCATTAAAAGCCTAAACTGGTGTCCACTGGAGTTAATGAAGAGTTCCTGATTTATCAGGCACACAGCATTTCAAAGAGACCTTGGGCAGGTGTTTTACTTCTTTACTACTTTCTTGTTTTATCCATTCCTTCTGTGTATGGAGATTTCAGATGGTTATCTGAAAAACCCACATTCTGATATTTTGTGAATAAAAGCCAGTTGTACTGAGCCATTGGGTGGCAGACACTTTGAGAGTACATGGAAATGTTATTAACTGGTTTGTCTTTTATCTTTGGCTGTATAAAAAATGTTAAGAGAGGTTTTGGAAGTGTTTTAAATTCATAACGCAGAAACTTGACAGAAAGAGTGGAAAGGCTGTCTGGGACCACTGCGAGGTGGCAATAGTTACTGGGGAGGTCAAAAGGGAAAATATCTTCAGCAGATATTTTCAACCTCATGTTGTGGGAGGTGCTCACAGGGTGGCTTCCATTGGCTCTTGTGGAATATCCGAGTTGGGAAGATCCCAAAGGGTTGGTTTGATCCTGCAGAGCCAGTCCAAGGGCTCGGTATCCTGAAGTGCTCCCACCTACAGCTCTTGGTCCCCAGGTCCTTCTTTCCTTGAACTGTCAGAAGCCTTTAAAATGACAAATAGCTATGTTTGGGGTGGGAGAGGTAGTTTTCTCCCTATGAGTAGGACAGAGAAAATGTCATAACAAAAAAAGAGGTAAAGCATAGCTATAACCAAATTAGCCATGACTAATTGACAGTGCTGTGTTGGGGGCTATCAGGTATAAGTTCAGCAAATCACCTTCAAACCACAGAGGCCTCACTCAAGGCTGTAAGTTCTCACATATGTGAGATTAAAGGAAATCCAAGAATGTAATTACTTGCAGTATGTGAAAGAGTTTACATCAGATTTATTGAAGGAGTTTGTAAAAGCAGTCTGTTTATCTGCAGCTATGTTCTGCTTATTTCATCTCCTTTGCAATTCTAATGGTATACACGTTTTCCTCCCTGCCCTCTACAGTTGTTTGGTACCTCCCAGGCTCTTTGGTGTTTCTTTGGAATGTCATGTAAGCCACTGGGTTGATGTAAACTGCTCTGTTTTGTAGCTGGTAACTGTTCATGAAACTGAACTTATGCCTTTGGGCAAGGGCAGCCTTGGGTCTGCCTCAGAAATGCACCACACTGAAATAACTGGGCAGCATCTGTCTCTGAAGTTACACTGCACGTGTGTCGTGTCCACACAAGTTTTTATTCTCTTTGAGTTGTAGTTCATGGTCTGAATTTGCTTTCTTGAACTCCATGGAGCTTTGCCATTAGTTTTGACCAGTGAATTTCATTAGTGACTGAACATCTTTTGCTAGCTCTCTCCCCACCCTGTTTTCTTTTTGATTCTTCTACAGTGCTTAATGCATTAGATCCTCTATAACATCAACTGTATCTTTTACTTACCAAAAATGAAACTCTTGAAAGGGGGGAGCTATTTAACAGGCTCTATGGATCCAAAGCTGTTTTCCACATGGCCAGATTCCTGAAGATCTGCAGATGCCTAGTGACATTGTTATAAGAGTCAAGACAGATTAGCTATCTGTGGTATTTAGGTATGTCAGTGCTTTTTATTATCTACCCCTTAATCTCCTCAAAATTTGGCTGTATAACAAATAAGAAAGTATGTGCAGTGGTATTTACAGAAAGGCATTTTTTAATGCCATTCTTCTGTGACTAGAACATGAAAATAAAACATTAAACTTGCTAGAAAGTAACATTGTGTCTTCCCACTGTCCATCCTTAAATTTAAACCAGAGATTGTGTGTAAAACTTGCAGCAAATTGAGCATGATATTGACCCTTCAGCTGGGACTGAGGAATAGAAATGCCAACATTTTATAAGAGTCCAAGGTGATATGATTCAAATAAGTACAACCAACCTACACAGCAGAGCAGTCACTCGTTAAACAGTGGAAGAAAGTCACTGATGAATGAGCTGCATCCTCTCCACCTTGAGCTTGCAGTCAACAAATCTCAATTGAAAAGTGATACTGCCACTTATCCTGTCAGCATCAAGCTGTATTGTCCCTACTCTCCCAGGATTTGTCCTGCTCACCTATTATGAGCCATGTGATATCAGCGTCCATGGTGAGGTTTTAACAGAAGCCAGTGGGTGGAATTGTCCCAGGTCACTGTGGAGCTCATCGATGGAAACAGAAACACTTTTCTGTGGGCAGGAAAGATGAGAGGGATGGGCCTTGTCTGATGGCTGGTGTCTTGTCTGACTGCAGCTCGTGCCAAGTCAGATGTGCATCCTGATATGAGGCCATAAGTAGCCCCAGGTGCTTGGCTGCAGTGGGTTATAGCTGTACATGTCATTGTTATGTGTCTCAAGAAGCAGCACCAGAGGGCTGAGCTTTGTTGTCACACTGCCCTTGATGCTCCCCATGCCTTTGAGCAAGATGTGTAGGCTCTGTTTACACTAGCCAGCAGTAAAGCATTACAGGATCACATCTGGAGGCTGAAAAAGATGAGGATAAGGAGTTGATATTCATCTTCCACAAACACACAAGCTCTCCAGGCTGAGGGGTATTCCCCAAAAAAGATGTGGTCTGATGAATAGTGCTGAACATTCATGAGGCTGAAGCACAATATGTGCCCTCTTGGTGTGCATCTTGCTTTAGTTTCACCCAGGCTGGATCCAGCTGTTACTCTGTGATCCCTTTGCTGTATGACCCAAGGAACAGTAGCTGAGCACAGCCTGGGAGGTGAGGTTCAGGAGGGCAGTAATGGTGCAAACTGAGATGCCCACACAGGGCACCCTGTTACTCCTGATGCCTCAGAAGGAATTGAGAGGTTCATTCATGTGTGGCCTGCTCAGCACAGTCCAAACACAGTTATGTTCTCTGTCCAACTCAATTCAGGACTTGTTATCAAGTGGTGCCTTGAGCCTGGGTGGCATCCCAGGAAATACAGTTTCACCCCTTCTCCATAGACTGGGAACATCTGGCACATTTTCTTCTGGGGTCTGTCTGTCCCAGGCTGTAACACGTGCTGAGGGTGATGACTAGGAAGTCCCATCTCCAGAAGTGAAGCAGGTAGCACTATCTATTGCATCCTAGGGATTAAGAAGTTATAACAAAACTTTAAAAATAATCATGTCACCTTGTGAGCCTCCTAGATTGTAATTCTGGGTAATTTTTTTTTTTGAAACCTGCCCCACCCTTTTAGAGCTGTTAATTTCTGCAGAAAATGGAGATGGAAGTTAAACCATTTTCTAAATTACCTGAAAGAATATTCCTTTGTTTAATTCTGAATTTTTTTTCAGAGGTATGTTTGTAAAGATGGAAATTGCTGCACAGATAAAAACCACACTGTGCTGCAGAAGAGGAAAAATGTGGTAATTGATAGCAAAAGGCAGACTCCAAGCTTGTCTTCTCTGCTTTACAGGATGAGGTGTGTGCAGCTTCTGCTCAATATGCCCTGTACAAGAGGCTCATTTCTGCACTAGGATTTGGGCAAAAACTTAAGTGTTTGGAGAGAAATTTTCTGTATCTCAAGTCAGTTTTTGTTTCTTAGCCTAAAGGAGACTTATGTTCTCCAACTGAAAGTTGTGGCAGATCAGAGTGAGTGTTGTCCTGAGCTGATGGGTTCCAGAAGAGGGGGAAGGGTAAACATGCCTCCTGCCATGGAGGAGCAGATGATGTGCTGCCTGCAGCTGAGGAAAAGTTAAATTTTCAGTTTCTATATTAAAGAATGCATGGATTTATTTATTTTTTTCCTGGCATGCTGAGCAAGTGCTCCCTAGTTCCCAGGTGGCCTTTCTGCCATGCAGGCAACTTCTTCCATCTCCAGGAAAATCCATAATAGTACAAGAACTGACAGTCTTCAAAAACCAGAAGCTTGAAAATGTTTGGGCAAGAGGGATACCTTAGGCTTCAGCAGCTTCTTTTTAAACATGTAGACTTTAGGTGCCCATGTTTTGGGTGAAACCATATGCATGGATTTATTTATTTCAGTATTGAACTTTTCAAAGTTTTCATTATCAAGTGCTGAAATCTCTGCCAAACAGCATGCCCTGAAGTATCAACCTGACCTTCAAAATTCCCACTTCCTCCCTTGGGTCTTGAGTGATTCATGCATCTCTGCAGCCTCTCAGTTCCCTGGGAAATCCAGTTTGTCAGGTGTGCCAGGCCCTTTGCTTCTCAGGCACTAGACTGGACCAATTATATGTCATCCCCAGAACAAACCAAATATTCTGAAGGGGGCCTGGTCCTAGTTGTCATACAAACTTTGAACAAAAAGGTGATAAAAAGATAAGAAATCTTAGAATGGAAAACGGAGTTTGAAGGGAAAGTGGCATTATAATGCTCATGAAATTAACTGTTTGTGTTCCAAGAAGGAGCATTTATTTATACAAAATCTCCCAAATCTGAGGTGATTCTGTTCTACAGGTGGAAATATAAATGTGGCATTCAAGCTGTTCTGCTGCAAGACTCTGCCTTCAGCTCTGTTGCTTGAGAGATTAAAAGTATCCTACCCAGCTGAGCAGCATAGAGCTGTGACTGTGCTTACTTTGAGATTATATTTTGAAATGAGAGTAATGAATTTGGAGCAGAGCTGGAGAAGTTGGGTGACTTTACTTTGTTCTAGTTGTGTAACTGGATTAAAATAGCGTTGCACAATAGTAGACCTGTATTTGCCATCCTAATTTTTCTTCCTTAAAGGGTTTTCCATGCCTTCAGCTGACTTTTTCCCTCCCCCCCCTACTTGTGGTAAGAGTTAGGATGCCAGTTTGGATGGGTTAGATATGTGCTTCAGCAATATTATGATTACTTTAGCTTTTTTTAATGTTGCTGTATGAAAAATATTTTTTTTACAAATTCACCAAAACAAACTGACTTTGAAACCATAATACATGTTCTTTTTAGCAGCAGATTTGTAAGAAAACCAGGATAATATGTTTGTTGTTAAAAGCTGCTGGTAAAGGGATGCACACAAAAAGCTGTCTGCAATGCATGGAAGGAAGCTTAATCTGGTCTGGGAGAAATAAAGTGTCATCCATCAGCAATTAGCATAGCTCCACACACATCTCCCTTCCAGGATGTGCCCAGTTTCTGCTCTTGTGAAATGGAGCTGTGCAGTATGGCAGAGCATGGCCAGATGCTTAAAGGAACTAGCTCAAACCAGAGGAATCAATCTGGAGCAGAGCCCTGGGACTGTGGGAGAAATGATGCTGTGGTCCCACTGAGTCTGATTTTTACACTGCAGTGTATTTCCCTGTGCATTTATGCAGTATTTTGTCTTGCCAGCACCTCAGGGCTGACAAATTATGGGCAGAAACAAGAGCCAGACTATCCACCCCAATTGCAGAGAAAATGTTGTTGCATTTAAGGAATTTCACCTCATCCCAGGCAGGTAATGGAAACCAGGTCAAGCAGGCCAGCAGCTCTGCTCTCTGTATTGCAGCAGCTTTCCTTTGTTTCACCCTTGCTGTCGTGCTGCTCTCCTATTCCAAGGAGACATTGGGTCCCTACTCTGTGTGTGCTCTGCTTTCCAAGGACAGCCCTTCCCTGGGCCCAGGGCTGTTTACTTCAGAATGTTCCAGGTATCTGCTCTTTCTCCATGCCCTGAGACAGAGCTCTGCTCTGCCCCACAGGTGTTTGTTGCTGCCCTTGAGCTCCTGAGCTGCCCCTGACAGTGGGATGTGGATATGAAGAAGGTATGACTGCAGGTGTGAGGCAGGTTTAGGAATCTTAGCCCAGTTAAATTCCTCTAATGATAAACTTGCCTAGCTAATGCTAGAGTTTTTGCTAAACCAAGATAGGAGAGAATCCTGAAGTCAAAACAATTCAAGGAACAAAGTTTCCCCTTCTCCTCTGAAGAGTCTAACCCACAGGCCAGTAGATTTAGTTGACAGAGGGATTGGAAAATCTGATACATGCAGACAGATGCAGACATGTATAAGATACATAAAGTAGTTACCTGTAGGCAAAAGGATTAGCATACACACATACAGAGATTTGTCCCTGCAAAGATGGGAATACCAGTACAAACACTGAAGTGATGGTTTCTGTACATCACATAACGAGTATGTGATAACGTATGGCCCAAAGTTATCTATTCTGTGGATGAGCACAGAAGCAATCCGTCCCTCTGATGGCACAGGGCTGCCTGGACAGGCTCAGGTATCTGAAACTGGCTGAGATCTCTCAAGGCTCTTTCACAGCCTGCCTGGGCCCTGACTGCCCCTCTGGAAAGGTGTGTATCTTCCACAGCTCCTGCATCACCTCTGCCAGGCTGGTGTGGGTACCATGGCTAGCCCAAGTCACCTACTGCACATCTGTGTGCAGGTGCCTGAACTGCTCCCTTCAGGATACCATAGTGGATTTTTTTTTTTTGCCATTGGGAAGACCAACACACTGTGGAAGGAAGAAAAAAATTAGAATGGATTACATAAGGATTGCCTGACTAAAATGCTACCAGCTGTGTGTTGGAGCAGGGAGGAAAAGGAGAAAAATGCCCACTTTGTTAGTTGAGAAAACCCAATTTGTAAAGTTCAAATCTGAATTCACACCAGAGTCCAGGGTTATTTTGATCAAAGGGGTAAGTACAGCTTGCTGAGAGACAAAAACAATACCCAGGCTGGGCTGGCAGGGAGGGAGCCAAAGCTTTCAGCCACCAGCTTCTCACATCTTGGGAGCACTGAGCCTGGATAAGGCTGCCTGGGAGTGAATAAGTGCACAGAGCAGCTATATTCGGGAGCACTGAGGCTCTGGTAGGCAGATAAGGCACTAGGAAGAGATTAAACTGCAGTGGGTTGATGGAACATGTGTTTTGGGGAACAGCAGGAGGAACAGAAAGAAAAAGACAATATGACGTGCAGAAGATAAGGTTTTGACCTTATTGTCAATTATTTGAACTTCTGGATTTCCAGGAGAGTTCTCCTTGTCCAACCATTGGTGAACTCCCCTGCTGCTCCTTGCAGGAGGTGCAAGGAATTTGCAAGTGATGGTTACCGCAGCAGAGAAGGGGCAGCTCAATGGCCACCCTTGATTTAAGGTAGTGACCATACCAAAGACAGAGTTTATGATGTTGTGAAAGAAGCATCTGCATTGCTCAGGGTCATTTAGAAACTGTCTTTACTGAATTACTGTTTGAGTCAACAATATGAACTTAACAGTACAAACCACTCCTGCTCACCCCTTTTTCATTTTTTTATCTCTCTGCATGTTGTGCTTTTGTCCTGAAAAAATAAAAATAAGTGGTCCTAACAACACCAGTCATTTGAAGAAACAAAAATATTGAAAGGGTGGAATGGCTCAGCAGCAGTGAGCAATTTGGCACTTAGGGTTGCAGAGGCTACAGAGAGCTCCAAGAGCTGCATTCTCAATGAGGATAGCACTATTGATTTATTTCATAACTTCACCTGCCTCTCACTGATAGATGGCTGCTTATTTTGATCCCTGGAAAACAGTTCTGCACAATAATATAGGTGCATTGAATGCTCCAAAGGTCAGGCAGCTTGAGCATGGGAAAATATTTGTGAATGAGGCCCAAAAAAACTACTGAAAGAGGTGATTTCTGGCTCAAAGATTAGTCTTCATTTAGAGACTGAGAATTTATTGCTGCCCAAACCAGCATTATCAGCTTTCTGTCAGCAACAATCATCAGGATTTCCTTTCCCAATCAACATGAGCTGTGACCTCATCGCTGCAAAGGTGAAACCCTGACAGGGATTAAAGGCTAATAGAAAGAAATGAGGTAGCAGGGCTGAACAAAGAGGAGCTTGTTACACAGCAATGGCCAACTCAGGCAGAATGTTACAGCTGAAACACGAGCCACTGAAGTGAAGGCGAAAAAGAGTATTTTTAAGAGCCTGAGTAATGCTGGGTCTCCCCATCTTTCAGTGGAGAAGGAAGGCAGACTGCCATCCTTGCCATCAGAAATTTTTGAAGTGGGATTAGCATAGCCTTGTGGTTTGTCAAGTGTTTAATTGCAATTCTGCAGGGACGCAGCCTCAAAGACACTGGAAACCAATTTAACAATCATGCCTATCATTATATACACCAAATTGCTCCTGTGCATGTATAATATTCAGCAGTCTGAAACAGAGGCTGAGTCTAGGGCAAGGTTTAGAACGTGAAAAGTGATGAAAGGCAAATACACGTCTGATATTCATCAAAGCAACTTAATCCATGTTGGAAGAGTGAAAAGAGGTAAAAAGGGGCTTATGTTGTTGATCTGTGAGTTGCTAGTTTTTTCACTCATCCCCTGGGTTCCTGGAACCAATGAGTGAGGCCATTTTTGGGAGTGGAATTCTGTTCTCTTAAAGGTCACTCTTGGCTGCCACAATATCTTTTCATCTTAAAACCCATCACAGACTTGGTTCAAGTCCCAGTGCAAGCCATACGTGTCATAACTTTCAATAGCCTCTAGATCAGTCCCTTTGTCAGTCACCAACATATCCCTGCTTTTCCCAGCAGAGGTAGACTTGTACTGTAGTCCAGATCCAAGTCTCTTGGAAGTTTATGGCATCCAGGATGCTTTCTGCATGTTTCAAATATCTTCAGCCCACCAACACAGGATAGCATCTCCTCATGCTGTGTGCTGGGCTCTCTCAAAAAGGGACAGGATAATTTGACCTCCCACAGGAGCACAGATATCACCCAGCAGTGCTGAGGGTACTTGACACTCCATGGCATAAAGTCTCTGGGCTGCAGGTCTGTTCTGAGGCTGCAAGTGGAGGATTAGAAACCAAACATCTCAAACATACAAGAATACTATTGAATTTGATGTGGACCAGATACTGTCATATTTGACATGGTGTACTTTGAGCACCTCTCAGTCCAGCACAAAGAATCCCAGTGAATCTTAAGCAGAAAGGATGAAAGGAAACATTCTTGTTTTAAGTACATGCATAAATCAGGTTCCTTGCTGATACTGAGCAGGCTTCAGAAACTATTCAGAATAAAAATATCTCCAGCCTAACACATTATAGAGCTTTCTGTGAGGAATCAATCCATCATTAAAACCTCCAAGGTGATTAATACTTTATATTTTAGAGATTAACATCAGCCACAAATACAACAAGGTTAAGTCCTTTCCTTGTAAAGAAATCACCATCTCAAGCAGTCTGGTTGATGCCCAGCTCCCAAAAGGTGGAGCTGCAGGAACAGCCTTCAGCTGCTTCTGAAATGTTTGTAAGCTTTCTCCAAAACCTGAGGCTGAGCCAAGCAAATAATCCCCAGCCCAGCATCAGGAAGCATTAGGAAGCAATATTCATAGCTGCAGAGGGTAGCCTGGCTGAAATTCAACTAATGATGAAAACTCTGCAGCAGCTTTTGAAGGCTGGGCAAAGCCAGTGTCCTTTCTGGGCTGATTTGGGTGGAGTTTGACATGGCTAAAACTTCTCACTCAAAGGCAGTAAGATATATAATTGTATGAAAATAGAAATACCTGATTTAGCAATACTATGGCTTGTGTTCCTTTCATTTAGTACTCTCAGCCTAAAGAAACATGAAGCCAGTTGGGGTAGGGGAATAATGAGTCCTGTGGCAAAACCCAAAGTTACTACTCAGCATTGAAAGGCAAGTGACAGGTTTCAGGTCTGGCAGGTAGTTTTGAGAGGAAGACACATACATAATGCTGAACTGAAGGGGAAATTTAAGTAGGGACAATGTAATTGCCAGGCCAGGAGACACGACTAGGGTCTTTATTCTTTATGAAAACTGCATGGATTGATGCTTGGCAAACTAATTGCCATGAATTATTTATTAATTTATACCATCTCTTTTGTTTTCAATTTCATTTTTAGTGACTGACCACCTGCAAACAAAGTTAACTTTCCTCTTTTATATCCCTCCATCAAGTCTTCAGTGGTGATCAAACAGGATCCATTTCAGTTGCTCCCTTTCTTGCAAAGTTCTTGTTTTGATCAATTTAATTTTGTTCATGCTATTTCTGCTCCACGCAGAAATAGCACTGATTCTCCAGGCACAACAAAACTAAAAAGAATGGCTTCAGTCAGTTTTAAAGTTGGGTTTGAACAATTTTACCAACACCTGAGAATGGAGGAGGTTTTGCGGATTTTCACAACATGGGAATATTTTAAAGACAAAATCAAAAGTCTCATGTCCCTTGTTCCCATGTCTTTGTCAGGAATGAACAGTGGAGATTTCACACTGGCAGGTGGCCCAAGGCACCTCAGCTCACAGGCATGCTGGCAGTCCTACCAAACCTCTTTTTCTACTGAATTAAGAAATGTTCCTTTGAGATCTTGTCCTGCTATGTTTGAATACCTTTTTATTTGTATTTTAATCAACTTGAAAGCATGCCAAGGGAAATAGCTGTGCCCTCCCCAACAAGACCTACTAAGGGCAGAGATCAGCATTACTCAGCTACAACTATCAGAGCCCTCCTCATTTCCTCCCTTTCTCTGCAAACACGCTCTAATGTGGAGTGAGCTAGAACTATATATATATATTTTCCCCTGCATATATTGAAGACAGACTTGGTGCTTGTATTGGCACAGGGCCTGACATGGCATTTGTGAGGATGAACCACAAGCATGTGTACTTCAGCTAGGCTGAGCTAGGGAAATATGTGCTAGAATCAGGAAAAACCTTCTTCCCCTCTCCCTCTGCTTCCAAACCAATAAGGCAATGGGGAAAACACCCTTCAGGCTTCTCCTTGGCAAACTGTGGCCACAACTTCCTCTCACCTCTCTTGACATGCACACACGAGGCTCTGCCACAGGGCTGGGCACTGTCGTGGCTGCACAAACAAAATTTGTGAGACAGCTTTTGCATGGGTGCTAGGGGAGGAGGATAGAAGTGGCCATACATGGATGGCACTTTGGCTTTCTTTTCCAATCATTTGTGAGGCAATGCAGCTAAACTTTAATGCAGGAGAAGATAATACACCCCTAATATGGGCAGTAATCAAGCATATTCCCAACTAGAACACAGTGGAGAGCCCTCTCCAAGGAGGCAGTTATAAATCTGTATCTGAATTTTGTCTCTGGTGTGCTCCTGGAGCAGCTCTGCTCCTAGCCCCAGCCAGCAGTAACTTAGATGCTGTGATGAGCAAAACTCCACTGCATTATACAGAGGTGTGTTCTGTAGTAACGTGAACCTGAAATGTACAAAAGAGGGAATGAATTGTGAGACCTTTTCACTCGATGGTCATCAGTTCAGATCTCACCCAAGCTGATACCAGCCGAACTCCCCTAAACAGACTCTCCTGTTCTTGGGTGTCTTTTTGCAGGGAATCGTGTTTTTCCCACCTCTACTCCAACATCCAGTACAAAGAACAACTCCCTGCTTGGTAACTTCCCAGAGACAGACCGGTCCTGTACCAACAGAGCCAAGAACTGATCCCTTTTCAACAGGCACCCTCTTATGGTTCTACCTTTGCTGAGGGACATCAGTGCTGGAAACTGAGTGCCAGCTGAGCAGGCTGTTTGTGTCCCTTTGTAGGGGAAAAGCTCCTGGGATACTGCCCTGGTGGTATCTGTGCTGTGCTCATTCTAGGGGCAAACCCAGATGTTATTTTCCAGTAAATGCAGACTGGTGTAAGAGGAAATTTTGTGGGTACATGTGAATCATGTCTGTAGAGTGTGAGGGCTTTTCAAGGACCACTATGGAGCAAACTGTGCTAGGTTCAGTCCCTGTGCACAGGCAGAGATGCTTGGTACTACAGCAGCTGGACTGAGAGGTGGGAATACTGTGCACAGGGGTCATGGAGATGTTTGTCCTTGTTTGAGGTCAATGGCAGCTTCTTGATGCCCCAGTAACTTTTGTATTCAAAGTCACCAACTCTCCACCTGTGCTCAGCAGTATGTTGTTCATCTCCTGGAGGTAACTCCAACAAAGTGTCTTGATTTGCAGTGTGACTGGAAAAAATATTGTCATTTCAGCTCATTAGATCTTTTGAGTAATTAATTGTATTATTTCTGCTGCTAAATAAGCAANTTGAGCTGTTATGCTGGCACTTAATATTTGCAGTATTCTGTACTTAAATTGTGATTATAAAAGTAATGTGCTGTCATTCCTACTCAGATTAGGATACACTCTACTTAATCCTGTTTTATCCAAATGCTGCAAATCTTTTAATGGAGGTTTTTCTTTCCTCCTTCAAATTAAAAAGCTCATAAACATTTTTATCCTCACTTCAAAACTGGGAACATTTCAGAGAATAATCTACTCAAGAAGGAAAAAAAAATTGTTACTGTTTTTGTAAAAAGAATTTGAAAAATACTTTATTTGATCTAAATTCAAAAGTGCAAAGGTGACATCATCCAAAATTTGGAAACCTTTCCAAAGAACTGAGTCAGATTTATTAACTCTGACAAACTGTATATAATGTGATGAAGGGTTTCTATGATTAAAATGGATAAAACCTCTTTATGTTTGAGGTTGGGAAGAGCTGAGACAGTCACCTCAGCATCTCCTCTAAGTAAATTATTAAGAATGCAAAGGTAGAAAAATCAGGAAACTGCAGTTAATATGTTTCCCTGATAGATTCCTCAGTTATTCATACCTCCTCTTTTTGTTTAATCATTAAATCAGTCAATCTTTTCTGCTTCACATGTATCTAACTTCTATTGCTGTGTAGGGATCTCAGACAACTTTTCTCTCAGAAACCCTACAGGCATTACCAAGATGTTTTTATGAATCAAAGGGGAAAAATCAAGAAAAGAGATTTTGTTTTTCTATAAGCAGACCGGCTTTACTTCCTTTGGAATTTTTTTCCTCTTTACTCTCAATAAGAAAAAATATTTTCCCTACCTGGTTTCCTGTGAAGTTCTCTTTGCGAGTTTCTTAAATGCAAAAGACAAGTAGGATGGTGATTTTAAGATAGATTATTAGACAGAGTGTCTGAGGAGGTTGAAATACAACTTTATATAGAAGATATGTTTAAGAATTTGGGCTCGAGGAAAAAAAGTTGCTGTCAGCTCAACTCTTTGTTTGCCAGAGGTCAATGAGTGATGAGGAAGAGATTACACAGCAAGCAAATAATGTTGAATAACGAGTTTGAAACTCCTCTGAAACTTTAAGCTTGTGTTTACTCCTCCTGCTTCTTCTGCATTGTTCTGAATAAATCTTCTTAATCAAAAAGTACAACACCTGAAACAAATACCGATTTGTCATTTACACCATGGGGCTCAACAAATGTTCTTGCTGTTTCTGGCCTTGGCAGAGTGAGTGTGTGGTTGTGGCTCTGCTGTACCTGCTCGGAGGATGTACTCCGTAGGGTTTGGTCTGTCCGCCCCTTCTTGGGAATGTTTTCCCTTGGATGTAATTCTCTAGAGCTACCCATGCCTTGCATCTTTCTGCCTTGTGCTGCCCGGTCCCAGGAGGGGACAGAAAGGATGCAGGTGTCACCTCTTTGTTCATGAGCTGCCTGTGGTTTCCTTGGGTGTGTTCTAGTTCTGAGCTGTCACAGTACTGCAGGGGCTGTGGCATCTGCCCAGCACAAAGTTTATCTTCCTTTCCAGCCCTGACTTCCCAAAATCACCTGCCCCAATGCTCTGTGGAAAGGTGGCAGTGCCAGTTATCACATCCTGCCCTCTCATGCTTCCTGCCCCTCGTTCCTGCAGGTTCCCATCTCCTGCCTTGTGTTGAGGTAAGTGTTGAACCACCCCATGGTGGATCAGCATCAGGAACTAATAAAAATAACAGCAAGGATATGATGATGCAAAAATGGAGCAGTTAACTCCAGTCACCAACCCACAGGGATGTGTGGCCACAGAAACTCTCACAGCAGCACAGCAGGAGGTGTGGGGCACCAGCAGCCAAGAGCAGGAAGGAGGGCAGAGAGTCAACTTCCAGCTTTCCTGCTGGATCAGCCCTCTCAATCAGCCTGTTCATCTACTGGGTCACTGACTGATAGACCTCAAACAATGGAGCAAGGATGGGAAGTGGTCCCTGGGGCAAAGCAGGACTGCTGCTTTCCAAGAGCTGTCAACTCCCACATCAGTCTGCAGCCATACCCGGCTCAGCTCCCTGAGCAATCACCACTGAAGGAGGGAGGCCAGACCACTTCAAGGCAGACTATTTAAGTCATCTTTGGCTTCTGAAAGTGCAGTCTCCTACAGGATATTCCCTGCTGTTCCCCCTATCCTTGCCTATCTGCCAGGGAGTACCATGGGGTAGAAATAGGGCTGTGAGGTGTGATGACATCTTCTTGATGTTTGCCATTGCAAATATACCTGAGTGCTGAAATATACCCCAGTTAATGACACCCCAGTAAAATACCAGTGTGCCAGAACACAGCTACATTGCTCTTGTTTAAAGGACTATAGGAGAGGACAGCCTGTTGAGAATGAAGGCATCCTCTGAAATAAGGAGAGGAATTCCTTAGAAAGGCTCTTTCCAGCATATTAGCATGTATTGATGCTGGAGTAAAGCAATCCAACTTGTTTAAGACTGGGATCTTTGTTAAACTGTGAACACAGGCTGAATGTACTGTTGTGTTTAAATCTCAGCTGTCATTAATGGTATTGGAGAGGGGAGGAAGAAAAGAAAAAAACAACCCATTCTTGACAAAACCAGTCACTATTTCTTCCTTTACAAACAAAGGGGGGAAAAGGGAAAAGAGCTCTCATGAGAACCTGAACCTGTATGAATTTCCTTAAAAGAGTGCACTTTAGATAGAGAATAAATTAAATTCTGTGAGATGTTGGGGTTACCAGAGTAACAACGTTTTGAATACAAAATCAAATAGATGTATGAGCCCAAAGTAAATCATTAATGTGCATCAGTATATTTGAGATGGGTTGGAGTGACTTATATATTGTAGTCCTTCTTTATTTAATATTTCAAAAGTGTTCTTTGATTTAAAAGCAAACACTTAACAGCCCTCTTTTCAGACAATTACGTCCCCTTTTCTACAAAGCACTCTGAAAAGAGACTAGTCATTGATGCCATCTAATAGAACAAACACACCAATTTGATGGAGTCAAACAAAGGGGCCTTGGTACCTCAAGAAACTTAAACATGGACGTTATTTTAAGGTTGGTAATCATCCCAAGACTACTCTGTTTCTTGCAAACTTGCATTTAGCACCCTGCTGAATTCAAGCTTGCATGGTCAATCTGCAATATGCTTTTTGACTACAAGGAACATTTCTTGGTAACTATTTTTGAACTAAGTCTTTCTATAATAGATGAGAAGAGTGGCTATAGATAGGTTGTGGCTGGATAGGTTGTAACTGTTTTCCAAGCAATTATCTTCTTATTCATACCTATTTTCCTTGTTTAATACAATTAATTCAGTCCAGGAGACCTGTTCATAGCAGCATGATAAATAACAGCAAAAGTAAGTTAAATGGTCAATTGAAGAGATCTCTTACAATATCCCAAATTAGCCCTGGCAAGTACTGAACCTCTACTTGTTAACAGTTGCTAGTAACTGTGAATGATTGCATTTTTCCCCCAAGATCTGACCATTCTTCCCAACATTTCTTCCCAGCCTCATTGCTATTCTAGGGACACACTCAAAGTTTGGGTTTCATAATTAGTAGGAATAAAACATGGTCATTTAACAATGCCACTAAGATGGAACAAATGGAGTTATTTTACTTATTGAAGTTGAGGGCAAACAACAGAGAATAATATCCCAGAAGAGAAAAAACATACTGCATGCCTAATGTTATGGAAGGGAATTAAACTCTGACTTGCAGTTAGAAAATCATTGTAACTACTTTCATAAGTCTAGTAAAGAAACTCAGTTCTTCTCTGAAATAGGAAGTGTTAAATTTGTGGCAATTTATTACATAGTGGGGGTTTTGCAGTTCACAGTGCACTTGAATGGTTATATACAACCAAGTTCTTAAGAATTGAAGTAGTGTTTCTTCCACGGATTATTTTTGGAAGCTCCTATTTGCTGGATGTTATTTGTGTCCCTTTCCAAGTGGCAGTGAGTTTAAGCAACTTCTGTGGCAGGGCTGAAGAAAGACATTGGTGAATAAGAGCTCCTCTGGCTCCTGCAACTCTGCTAATGGTCTGGCCCAAGACACCTTTCTGGGGGAGAGCAGCTGAGTTGTTAAAGGTCAGCACAAGAGGAAGGGGAGCTCCAGCCAGATGACAGTGCCACACCACATCACTGCTGACAGTTCCTAGAGCAGATTCCTTCCATGGGCAATTAGCCTTCACAAAGCGTGAATGGACTAGTTTTCTATCAGGAGAGTGAATTTTAGCTGACAAATCAGACAGGTTCCCTGAGGCCAGAGTTGTATGGCTTTGCCAGTCTCACTAAAAATGTGATTTATAACAGATTCCTCAGCAGAGGCACTCCTTGCTTCAGGAATGAAGGTGCACACTGCACTCAGACTCTTCATCTAACATGATGATTTAAAAATCTTTGTCTTGTGCAGGAAAAACTGACTGTTACCTGCTTTTGACTTACCAAGTGACTCCTCAGGTCCATGCATGGATAGTGCTGGGAAACTCCAGTACATATTTAGAAGTCAGGCATGCATTTACAGGTGAAAATAACATTTTAGGAGGTAAGAGTATATTAATTTGGGAAGTTATGTCAAATGTAGCTGGATGGAGTTTCTAGCTGTGAAAACAATGCAACAGATTTTGTCTAAGATGTGCCTCTGCCTTTTGATGACATGAAACATGTGGCAGCAGACCTCGGGTTGGAGATAGAAATGAGACGAGACACACACTCTTGTTCAACAGTGTGAAAAGGTCCCAGTTTATTCTTCCTCACAACTCAGCCAACAGACTCCAGCTCCAGTAGACTCTGACTACAGAGGCTCCCACTGCAGGCTTCAGCTGCAGATTCAGACTGACCTCACAGCAGACCCCTCACAACTGCAATTCTCTCTCCCCTTTGGTCAGTCCTCCCCCAACCAGCAAACTCACTGTTCTATCACACTCATCCTTACTGGCCATAGCTGTGACCCATAAAGGGCTAGGCTGTTTTTGGTAATTAGCACAGCTGTGACCCACCAGGGGCGAGGTTGCCTGTGTAATCCATTCTCCTACAAAAACAGAAGCAGAGGAGCAGAGGTGGTGGTGCACAGGGCTGCACTAATTAACACGTGAGGTACCTCACCCTGCATGTTCCCAGCACCGGGTGCTGGGGGAGTGATTCCCGATGCCTGGTGGTTGTGATACAGCCTGGGGGCAGGATGAGCCAAGGACGGCTGCTCCATCAGCGCTGGGCAAGCACGGGTAGGAGACAAAAATAAGGTGCAGCAGACACAAATTCCATGTCAGGCTTCATTCCCTTTTGTTCTGCTTTTAAGACAGACAGCTCTGAAAGGGACACAGACAAAAAAAGGATGTTTTCCCATAGCTAATGGAAGACTCAGAGTTTTGTGCAGTTGCAGAGTTACAAAAATGATGGGCAAGGAGAAAAGGGAAGAGAGAAGTCAGATCCCAGACCCATTCCTGCCAACTGAGGCTCCACCTCTGACTCATCACAAGGTTTTCTCCTTGTTTCTTCTCTGTTTTGTTCCTTGTTGCTTCTCTGGTGAAACCAGTATTTGTATTCCATGAATACCAGCACTTGCTCAAATAAAAAAGCAGGCTCACCCATCCCTGACAGTGTCTTCAACATGTCTGTGTTTGCACAGAATTAGTAGTTAATATTTTAATTATTAATTTATATTACTTAATAACTGCATGCTGTGTTACTGAGGTATGAGGCACACTCAGAGACTGGTAAAGTATGGGAGGGGAGGCTGACAAAGCCCACGTGGCCCAGATCTAGCAAGTGGATAAGGTGTGGCACACAGATGCAGGGGCTGACTTTATTTGGATGAGTTTTGGACTTAAGGAGAGCACTGCACAGGTGAACAGAAGGACAAATGCCTCCTTCCATATCTGCTTTTATCTCCATGTGAGCTGGGAAATTTATAGCTCCAAAGTATTATTACTCCCAGTCATTGAAGAGTGTGGGATTTTTGAATTTAGAAGCCTGTCATACACATACAAATAATGACTTCTGCAGAGGCCAAATCTTATCATCAGTATATGCAGAAGGAAACTATCAAATTTAACTTATATTTGTGTCTGCTTGAGAAAGATGTTAGTTTAAAAAAATTAATAACCTATCACTTTAGTCTACTGACATGACCTTGTGGAAAAAGACATATAAAACAGGAATGGATCAAATCTTCTCTTCAGGTACATAACTAGACAAATGGGTTTTGGACAGCCTTTGCATACTGGTTTAAAAGAAACTTAATTTTCTTTTTTTCAGATCCACAGGTATGACAGGGAGATTTAATCAGATATTTCTTCAATGGGTTAAAGTTTTGAAATTAAAAGGCAACAAAATATCCTTATATCTGAACCTTCTGAAATCTTCTGATGATGTCATTTTACTAGCAATATTTGTTATTTTTAAAAAAAATTATGTTGCTTGTTTCTTTCAATGAATATTAAGGTAGCATATGAAAATTCTAAGAAAATAAGTTCTGATATTTTTAACTAGAACTTCACAAGCTTCATAGTAGTATATCAAAATGAATGCTCACAATTTTCAACAACTTTTTCTTGTAAGTATCAAAGGTTTTCTTAGCTGCAAAAATTGACAAAGATCCAAAGAAAAAGATTCTGGAGAACTGAAGTTTAACCCTTTATTTCTCAGTTCTGTCAGTCTAGCAACTCTATAACTGGATATATTTTCTTCTTAGAGACAAATAGATAATGTATGCAGCAACTTCTAGTTACCAGTAGCATCTTCTCCAATGTTGTTTCTTAGGATGACATTAGACTGGATTTCATAGATTCTGAAAAGGCAAACTTTGTAGGTATTTGTCTCCTAACATGAGGACACCAATCCCAGGGCTATTGCTCTCACCTTACAAAGCTTATCTGCTGACAAGTGTTGTACATATGGAAAACCTTCCAAAGGCTTAGGTTATTGTGATTTAAAATGCTAATTATCTTGAGGTGGAAGGGACATGTATCCTGTGATCGCAGTGAATATAAAGATGAGTAGACTAACTCGTATTTCACAGATGGAATTAACAAATTAAATGGACTCTACACCAGCAGTGAATAATACAAACTCTGCAGTCGGATGGTTTCAGGCTGAGTTCTGCTGCCCATTATTTAACCTCCACTAGATGTCAGGCTTTTGACAGAGCTGGAGGGGTTTAATCCCTATTTCTTAGCATGGTCAGGATCACAGCTACAATTCTCCAATTCCAAGCACCAGCAGTAACCCATAATAGGAGATACTCTGAGTCACTCCATGGGTTTTTCTTGTTCTTCATTCTTTTAGGCCTTGTTTTTTTTCCCTGCAGCAAATTTCTCAGCATTGACAAGGTACACAAATGCTGGTAAATGGGAGCACTGCCAATTAATGTGGGATTCCCTGTGGGCATTTCCCTTTGCTCCTCCATTCATTGGCTTGACACATCTGTTCAGGAAGACTATATATAACTGGTGAGTTCCTCAGAAATATTCAAGTACGTGCCTCTTTACTCTCTGAGAGCAACCAGGTGGTGGGGAGCCTTTCAGTTATTTCTGCTCCTTAATAGGGATATTTATTTCTATTTTCTGAATGAATGATATACAATTTCAGAGAGTATTCCCATCTCTCCAACAGCCTCTTTGTGAGACACCTGAAGGAGCTAGGCTGGCCTCCAAGCTTAGCAGATGAACTACATTTCCCAAGCAACAGAAGGCAGACAGCATTTCCAGGACTGTACACAGGATTTTGTAAGACTTTGCTCACAGATGCTAACCAGTGGCTGCCACAGTCCCCAAAAGGTGAGTTTCCCATGAGGAGCTCTGCAAACACAGAGCAAGCCCAGCCGGTTTAATGTGCATGTGGAAAGTGACTCCTCACTGTGCAAAAGCAATGAGTCTGCTTGAACTCCCTGTCCTGTGCCACAGAGTGACACCACAGAGTGACTCCACATAAGCACAAAAGCCTGGTGAGCTCAGCATAGAGCACAGAGGTGATTTATGTGCACTGGGTTAATAGCAGCTTTTTGGATGCTCACTTTTCTGGGTTGCTGAAGTCCAGAAAAGCTGTTGCTGCAATGAAAACCAGGAAAAGCCAAGATTTTCACATAAGAGATGAGATCTGATTGTATTTGTAAATCTGGCTCCCACTCCACTGCTTGTGGGAGCATTTTCACCCTGGCCTCTAGGACTTAAAGTAACACTGGATAGTAAAAAAGGTCACAGGAAGAGACTATAACTGCATGCTCTCACCTTCACAGTCCTCCTCAAGAATCCTTCTTTATCACAAAACCTTAAACAAGATCCTTAGAACTTATTTCAGATGTGTTGTCTCTATGCAGCATTTCTACAAGCTCACTGTTTACTGCCACATTCCCCATATCCGTCATTTTTCCTTCAGCCCCATGACTGGTGTCAAGGGCAGCCTGCCTTGTGGAGAGAGATGTCCTTCCCTGCTTTGTGTGGACCCTTGTGAATCCCTGTCCTTTCCTGCAGAAATTAAACTGTGGTAACCAATTTTTTTTTTCCCCCCCCTGCAGTGGTGTTAAACTATGTATTATTTTCAATCACAGAATTGTGGAGTGGTTTGGGTTGGAAGGGACCTTAAAGAGCATCTCATTCTGTTCCTCTACCTTGGGCAGGAGCATGTTCCTCTAGAGCAGGTTGCTCCAAGCCCTGTCCGACCTGACCTTGAACACTTCCAGTGATGGGGCGTCACCTGACACTCCAGAGCAGGAAAAATCAGTGACTTTTTTAAGGTTTAGTTTTCCAAATTTGTGTTTAGTCTGTAACAGGGGTGTTCTCTATCCATGAGAATCAATTTCTAAACAGAGTCCTCTCCCTGGTGCCTCAAAGCACAGGAAAAACTACAGGATGATGCAAGTTAACATACACAAAACCTCCTTGAATTCAGCACCATCCTTCTTACAATTCAGCTGCATTTCCTTCTGTACCAGACTAAACCCTGACTCTAAATTCTACACATTATAAATCAACTGGTGCATGAATGAGTTTCATGTACCATGAAATTCCCCAGGATACCAGGGAACTAGACTCTGGGTACCAGGTATCCTAAATAGCATCTCTTTGATCCAGCTGATCAGGGCAAGGATAGTGTCTCTCCACGTGCTTATGCCATTGGTTAATATGATGAGGATAATGCTGATGCCCACAAAAACACTCCATGCAAATGTGGCATAAAACCTTTGTGAAGGGGCGATGACAAAATTCCTCATTGCCTCTAGAAACTGGGCTGCATCTAACAAACGAGGCATGACTCCCCGCAGTGACTCGGAGCCTGACAACTGTGCAGGTGACAGCATTTCATCTGTATCTGCTTCTCAGAGGACATAATTTGCTTCCAGGACAAAATGCAAGGGCTTTGAACATCTCCTCTGAGGCCTTGTGGGCTTTTTTCCAGATGGAGAGATTTCTTTCTTATAAAGAATTAAATTTATTTATGATATTACATAACAAACGAGTGACACATAAATCTCAGCATCACATGTAACTGCTCTTTTATGGCCTTCAGCCTCATGTGTAACATTTCACCTGAAGCCAAATAAACTCTGTAGTTGGCTTCAGATTGAACAGCTATTCTTGGGTTTGAGACAGACTGCGGTATCCATTTCATATAGATTGTTTTGCCTTTGGTGTTTAAAAAGATGGTGCTACCTCCTCTCAGATCTGCTCTTCCTCATCTTAATATAGGTGTTCAGAATTCCTTGGCAAGGCAAGGAATGCCTGTAATTTGCCCAGTGTAAGCAGGAAACTGAGGGCATGATGGCAGGGTGTGCTCCACAGATTTAGCAACAGGGGCTAATGAAAAGCATTTTTCCAAGCACATCGATCAATTTCACTAGGTCCTATTAAATAACAGAACAAAAATAAAAGCTTTTGGTCTACAGCTTCAAAGCTGTGTGGGTTAAGTCCTGCTTAATATAACACAGGCCCAAAATAAGAGTCAGAAAACTCGTATTTATGGAAATATATAAAATATTTATGCTGCAGCATTTGCTTCTTTACTGTAAAGTAACTTTTTCCAGAGCCCAAATTTTATCTTCTGATGGAAGTTGCCTCCAATAAAACAGGGGCACAGTCAGTATATATATTGTGATTAGAACAAGTGGCCCTCTCACAACATTTGAGATAGGAGGAATTCAGCATCTTTGACCTGCTCTGCCTCCTGCAGAGCCAGCATTTGCTGGAGTGGGGAAATTGTCTTCCAGAGTCTTAGCTAAGACAGGTCCTTCTCTGTTTCTAGCTTCAAACAGTGCTGTCTCAAGCGTACGGTCTACCTCTTAATTTGATGGAAAATTCTTAAAAATAAGTTCTGCATAATTTTATTTTCAGATGTAGTTGGCTCTAGGTGGATTGTTTCCCTTCTTGTAGTTCCCTAAAGCTGTGCCACGAAAAATAAATGTTATTTAGACTGTAAACTCTCCGGGAGGAAAGCTGCATCTTTAAGGGATCTGCCTGTTGTTCACAGAATTAGGTAAGACCAGATGAGCTTGAGATACATCTGTGAGTAATCTGAATATGAAATTTTATAATCTATGTAAGAATTGGCTGGATGATTGAACTCTTAAGAGTGTTTTCCCTGCGCTCAGGCCCTGGCACAGGCTGCCCAGAGAAGCTGTGGCTGCCCCATTCCTCAGGTGCCCAAGGACAGCTTGGATGGGGAAACCTGGGATAGTGGAAGGTGTCCCTGCCCATGGCAGGGATGGCACTGGTTGGGCTTTAAGGTCCCTTCCAACCCAAACCAGTCTGTGATTTTATGATGATTCTCTAATAAAGCTTTGTATAGTGTTTGGCCACAATTAGCCTTTTTATCCACTGGAAGCTAATTTCCCACCCAAACCACATACAGATTAACTTTTCCTAAGTGCATAGAAAATGATGAACGATATTTTCAGAAAACAAATTTTTGACATGTAACAATTTTAAAATATTTTAAAGCCTGGAGCAAAATGGTATTTCCTTCACAGAATCACAGAAGGGCTTGGACTGGGAGGGACCTTAGCAATCGCCTAGNGGGCCGGAAAAGGGTCTCTCAGTACCACCATAGGGGTGTGGATCAAGTCCTTCTCGGGAGCTTCTGCATCCCCAGCCTTCTCCTGGGGCTGTGCGTGTGCGTGTGTGTGTGTGATCTGTCTCTTCTGTCCTGCCCCAGGGGCTGCGTGAGGAGCTGCAGCGTGCTCAGTCCTTGTGCCTGTAGCACGGAGGAAAGTGTCTTTTAGTCGCGGGTGGCATGAAATATACTAGAGATGCAGAGTGGCTTGGGTTGGAGGGACATTAAAGCTCATCCTGTCCCCCCCCCTGCCATGGGCAGGGACACCTTCCACTATCCCAGGGTGCTCCATGCCCCATTCAACCTGGCCTTGGACACTTGCAGGGATGGGGCAGCCACAGTTTCTCTGGACAACCTGTGCTATTATTTCATTACTCTCACAGGGAAAACATTCTTCCTAACGTACAATCTAAACCTATTCTATCAGGCTGAAGCCATTCCCCCATTGTTCTGTCACTTCAGGGGTAAATAATCTGCATCTTCCTTATAGGCTCCCTTCAGTACTGAAGGCATCAGTTAGGTCAGCCCAAAGCTGCTCTTCTCCAGACTAAGCACTCCCAAGTCTTCCAGTCTTTCCTAATAGCAGAGCTTCTCCATCTGTCTAAACAACTTGGTGCCTCCTCGGGGTTCACTCCAACAGCTCTGTGTCCTTCCTTTGCTGGGATCCCCGGGCTGGAGGCGGCTCTGCAGGGAGGTGTCACCTTAGCAGGGCAAAGGGGCAGATCCCCCTCCCCTGCTGCCCACACTGGGGGCTCAGCCCAGCACAGGGTGGTTCTGGGTCCCAGCACACATGGACGGGCACGTCCAGCTCTCACCCTGCACCCCCAAATCCTTCTCCCAGGGCTGCTCCATCTGCTCATCCCCAACCTGGATGGGTGGTTGTCCTGACCCCAGTGCTGCACCAGCACTTGGTCTTGTTGAACCTCATGGGATTCCCATGGGCCACTTCTGGGACTTGTGGTGCCTTTCTGGGCAGGCACATTGGGTGGGATGTAGCTCTGGGAGCAGCTGCTTGCTTAGGGTGTGAGATTTGATTTCTGCCTGGAATGATCTGGCTTGAGCAGTCTGGATTTTCTTTATAGTGTTTAAGAGATGGGTTTGGAGTTCTGTCTCTCCTCAATGATGTAAAAAAATCAACATCTTCCACATTTACAGTGAGGACAGATACTCCTTGTGTACCCCACACTTGCTCCATTAGGACACACAAGGTTTTTGTCTTTGTATTTTACTGAAAATGTCTGCACTCTTAAGTTTGTTTGTTTGTTTGTCTGTTTGTTTTTTACTTTCAATCTAATTTTCAAAGAAAAATTGTAACAGCAGCTCAGCATGCTTCTTACCCTGTGTCTGACTAAAAGTTCTGTTCTGCTGCATAACTTTGCCAGGAGAGTGGAGCTTTTCCAGCACAAGACTAAGTGTAAGGTGTCCTTTTACCCATGGAGTCACAAAAAAATGTGTACGGAAGTTCTTCTGGCTCCTTTAATTTCTCTTTTACCAGTTTAAATAAGTGAATGATGTAGAGTAGTATGTCTTGCATTGACCACTGGGTTCTTTATTTTGCAGCTGGGTCAGGAAACGACTGGTTTCGTGGGATAATCCAACAAAAGGCGTAGGCTAATATGAAGGAAGCTACAGTGGGCTGAGTGGTCCCGTTTTAGAGTAATGTCAGAATTTAAGAACTCAGAACAGCTAATGGTTCTGCTCAATGTAGAAAGCATTCCCTGGCTGGGAGCTACCTTACCCAGATCATAGCTCTTCTGACATTTAGAAAAAAATGTTTCTAGTGCATTTCCCATGGGGACTGTGGTACGTCAGCCACTGAGTCCTGTGTTGGCACTTGATGAAGTGGCAGGAGCTGCACTGCTTCTTGTAAGCTGAAGGTTCAAGTTCCATGAATGTATTTTCTTCGGTCTTGAGACCAAAACCAAATTCCAGACTTTCTCTCTGGTTATGTAAGCTCCACTGTTTTCTTTATGACTGAGGGCCAGCTCTGTATTTGGTCTTTGTTCTTTGTGCCACTTTGGTATTTTCCCTTCAGTATTGCACCACTGTAAAATGTAACATCTTCCCCATAATTCTCAGTGATGCAGTGGTGGGTTTTTTAATGTTTCAGTGTAGATGGAGAATGTGTAAATATATTGGTCTTGATCAGCTGTGAGGTTGCAGAATAAAATACATACTTCCTGGAGATCTGAAGCCTAATGTTGTGGTAATTTAGTGATATTAGTGTACATTGTTGTGTTTCTTACAGCACTTTCCCTTCTTTGTAAGTTTCCTCCACATCCTAATAGACCTCAACGTTCGAGGCACTGTACTGTCAGTAAGAAGTAGCCTAGCATAGAAGTGTCACTATTGGAGCAACAAATCTGATAAGGGACTTAGAAAATGTGAACTGGGAGTAAAGACTGAGAGAGTTTTGTTTAGTCTAGGAAGGAAAACATGGCAGGAGCAGAGGTGGGAAAGAATGTCTCCAAACATGTCTAAGGGTGTGCTTAGGGACAAGGTGGATTGGCAGTGTTTGCTTAATGTTGAACTTGATGATCTTAAGGATCTTTTCCAACCTTGGTGCTTCTATGGTTTGATTTATGGACATGATCACTTAGGAAAGAGAGGGTAGTATTTATAATTGTGCAGATGTGTAGGCATTTGAGTGAGCAGCAGAATGCAGGTAATACTATATCACCCAGAAGTGTTTGATCAAGAGGTTTTTTAATTCTCCTTTACGAAGAGTTTTCTGCGTGAACATTTTATTTCATGCTACTTTACATTTCCTCTCATCTCAGTTTCTTCTGTTTGATCCTGAGTACATGACAAGTCTATTTAAGGTTCAAGGAGGCTGCATCTGGATTTCCTTTTCCTGACCCCAGTCAGAAGTACTGGATGAACAAATTTATTGAACTTCCCTGTTGCAATGCCATAAACGCTCTCTGGTGTGGCTTCCCTCCACCAGCATGTGGTACCAGAACTGAGTTAGCAACATTTGTCATGTGTTGCCCTCATCTCTTTTGTGGACATAAAATCAGGGCAGAGTGTAGACTAATAGCTGTAGTTTGGAAATGTTGTTTGTCTCTGTGTGACAGATCATCTGTAAATGTGTGTGTCAGTCCTGGGAGGCTGGTGAATCTTCGTGGAGCAGCAGCATCAGCTGTCATCCAGTCATAGGGATTTTTGCATGTGCTTATGTTTTGGTGTTGCTGTTTTCCTTGGTCCAGGTGCTCCAGGAAGTGGTCTGGTACTTTCTGTGGTGGGTGGTTGTCTGCTGAGGTGGGACAGAGTTGGATTTTTCCCTTGACTGTGATTCACACACTTCAGATTGGTGCTTGTGCAGACAGCTTTCTCCATGACCTTTATCCCATGGAAGAAATCTATGGGAGGCTGGAGCTTCTGATACCTCATTCTTCTGAAACATCTAATGCTGGGCATCTGAACTGTGTTCATTAACTAAAACAATTCCTCCTAAAGCAGCATGCAGTGTCATGTATAAACCTGCCAGCTATATATATTAGGGAGAATTTTTTTTCCTTTTCATTAAAATTCCAAAGAGCTGTTGAAACGTCACAAGGAATACTAAGGCAGCACAACTCTCCTACAGCTCCTTCTCTGAAAAGGCTGATGGGAGGATTGTGTGACGAATTTTGTTCTTCTCACTTGAAAGACTGTGAGTAGTTAAATACTCTGAATAGTTAAAGATTGCTGCAGAAACACCTTGGGGTTTAAAATAAGAAGTGTCAATGTCATAGGCTTTTTGGTAGGAGTGCATTTTTATGTTTTCTTCACCACAAATTCATGTATTTCAGAGAAACAGCAGAAGAAAGTGTATTTCAGGATGTCCTAGAAATCCTGAGAAGCACCTCAGGTGCCATTGAGCAGACCTGTGGACTGGCAGATGTAGACACCTGCCTGCTGCTGATAGCAGAGTGCTTCAGATGTCTGAGGAATGCCTGTGTTGAGTGTGCCAAGAATCAACATGTCATGAGGTACAGTTATGATCCCTTTTAGCCCATACCAAAGTACCACCTTCTGATGTTTTATAAAAGAGATTCTTATTTTACACTGCTATGTTTGTTGATTTATTAACTGGCATTTCCTGCTTGGTGCAATCACCTGAATTCAAATATGCAAGAAACAAAAATAGCTGATCTATTTGTAGGTCAGTTTGGGGCCCTGCTCAGTAATAGAAGAAAGTGTTTGGGTCCATAATAGGAGTTGATTACACAAATGATATAAACCTGGTGGAAGCCTGACTGTAGAATTATCCTTTTTTTCTCTTTCTTTAATTTTTTTAATAACATAATGAATAAGTAAATGATCTTAATAATCAGTTGCAGGATTAGCATGTCTTTTAAGGTTCATTTAGATCTGTCTGGCTTTCCTGGCAGAACACAGCATGTAGAGCTGTGCATATTAATCCTGATACATATACACAGGCAAGTTGAGCTTAAGTCAGTCTTGCTCCTTAAGTTATTTAGCCTCTCTTTGCCTATTCTTTGCCTGTGCCTATTGCAGCACTGAAGGGATGCTTGTGATACAACCAGCTGTAGTTTGTGAACACCTGATAGTCTGGTTGACGTTTTTAAAAAACCCAACAAAATAGCAACAAACACCCTCCTTGCCCAGATGCCCCACGAGAACCCCAGACCAACCAACCAACAAAAAAAACGCCCCAAACTTGTCACAAGTTGGTTATATCAAAGAATTATTGGGGACTACACTCTTAAAAATTATCTTCTTGAGACTTGTCAAATTTGATTTATTGAGCTAAATGTAATTTTGACATGGGACCAAGTCTCAGTTTCTGTGCTGGGGAAGAATTCTGTTAATGCCACAGAAATTGCAATGCAGATCATTCTGAGATTCCTCCTCACTGGAGAAAGGATAAATGATTACTTGGCCTTCTCTGCTTCCCTATGAGAGTTGTGTGTGTTTCCCTTTGAGCAGGCCCTGCTGTTTTTTGGTAGCTGTCATTAATTGCTTTGTTGGCATTGAAAATCCTCCAAGTTTATTATGAAGTAAGATAGATGACTTGTGTTCTCGATGCTTGGTCTCCAGACAAAGCAAAGTTTTTACACAAATAATGGTGTTTAAATTATACAAATAACTTGCTAATGTTTAATGTCTGCTAAGGTTCTGTGCCCAAAATTGGTAAAATGCAGGGTGATGCAATAAACCCCTTTGATTTGCTCCTCATGGTAGTAGGCCACTGATAGGCAGGAAGTAACACAGGAGTAACTTATTTTTGTTTCATTCCTGAAGATGCTAAAGATTTCCTGTTACCTTTGGTGAAAAGCCTTCTAAATTTTTTGCATGTATTTCATATCAAGTGAATTATTGTGGTTTTTTTCCCAATTTAATAATAGGAACTTGGGTCTCATCTCTACATCTGTCCATGTGATAAAGTTGCTTCATGGAATACAAATCAAAGGAGAATTGTTACTGACTGGTAAGGCTGGGGATTTTGTTAAATGTATGTTATACTTATTCTATACTATATATATGTGTATTATTGTATAAATGCACTATATTTTTATATACGTGGTATGATGTCACATTACTGATGCATTTGTTTTATAAATAATCTTCATTCTTTCTTGGATTGCAGTTAAGAATTGGCCATCTCTTCAACTGCTTAAAAAGGTCTCAGCCTGAAGTCTAGTTGGCTGTATTTTCACTGAACTGTTACTTATAAATTGCTAAATGAAATATATGTGGAAACTCTTTAATGTAAAGTAGGATATTTAGTTTTATAAAAGGAGACGTTCCTGTAACACCTCCATTCAAAATACATTCTGCTGTTTTTCTGTCCTTTTGTTTGCTGATACTTAAAATAATTTATCTGAATCCAGGAAGCAAATTTTGACTGTGACTTTTTAAAAATTATTTTTAATTTTCATTTGGGTACCATGATTGCTGGCCTGTCAGAGTGGTATCTGCCAAGAATTAAGCACTGATTGGAGTAGTGTTCACATTCCCCTAAAGGATGAAGTTTTTTCTTTCAGTGCAGTGAAGAGAAAATGTGACTGTGTTACCCTTCCTCCCTAGTGGTAGTTGTTGCTGCTCATTTCACTGGATATTAAGGGTTTTCAGTAATTCTCCTCAAAATCTGTGTTACCCAGTGGAGCTTTATACACTGGACTCCAGCTGTGACTGTCTGTGGTTGCAGACAGTAAAGCATGTTTGTTTTCTCGTGTCTGTCTGTTAATTCTTTCCACTCCTGTTCCTCAGATGAGGTTTTTTACTGGATTGCTGCTGCTGCTTTTCTGTTGTTTTGTGGAAGCAGGTGAAACAGCTGTCATACACTAACTTACCCTCAAACACCTTTATGAAGCTGTGAGGAGCAGTGAAGTCCAGGAGACTGGGTTTTCTTTTGCTGCCAAGTTTGGCTCAAAGTGAAGCCCCGTGGGCACGTGAGGGTGTTGTGCTTAAGCCAGGTTCACTCCTGGACCTGTTGCTGGAATCCTGCTACCAGGGAAGGGTTGGTGATGCCAGCACAGCCCTTCAGGAGGAGCTGAACTATAAACTGTGTGGGTGGCAAAAAGGGCTTGCTCAGTGGGCCTAAAGAGGAGGAACTGATGGCACACAGGGGTGGCTTTCAAGCCCTGTTACAGGAAGGACTTGGAAAGGTCATGGGAGGGCGAGAGTGTCCTGCCCCACAGTTGTGAACTGCTTTGCAGACCAGCAAGGTAAAAGGAAAAGTGATGGGAGCCAAAATGTTGCTTCTGTCCAGCCTGTCACTGTCCCTGGTGAGACCTTAGACAGTAGTGGGCTCAAAAAGCTCTACTGGGAAAGTGAACTTGCCACCTTCAGCCCATTCAAAGCATCAGGAATTGTGGTGTAAGAATGCCACCTGCCAGAGGGGCTGCCCAGCACCTGCAGGAGAGGCAGCAGGATGTGCTCAGTGTGGGATACAGGCATAGCCTGAGGTCTTCCCTTCAGCTTTGTTGGCCCATCCTTGCTGGGCTGTTACAGGTGTCTCCTCTGCTCATTGGTTTGAAAGAGAGGGAAAGCTGTTGAGCAAAAAGCAATGGGGATAAGTAAAACTCAGTAATTTGATTATCTGCTTCAGGCACTTGTTCCTAGCCAGAGGTTGGTGTAAAATCTCTGTTTATCAACATTGAATAGAAAGGTGGCATCGACAAGACATTTCTTAACAGGGTTTTGCTAAAAGTTGTTTTGTGACTGTTACTCTATGTAGACATTCAGTAAATAATCTGAGTTATAACTGAGATTTGCTGTATTGACCTGGGATAGGTGGTTCACTGATGCTGTAAGTAGCACTGATCTCCTTGGGGAACCTCTGCGATGAACGTGGCTTATGTGTTCCACGTACGTTTGGACAGCCACAGAAGAATTGTAGACAAGCAAATGTTGCTAATTCCTTGCTGGGTGGTCTGATGAACTTTGTTGTAAGTGGAAATTAATGTAGTGCCCAGAGCACTGGTTCCTTCTGCAGGGTTTACCTCAGAAGCTAACAGATAAATTTGACTGTGGATTATTGGTTGTACCGAAGCGAATTGTTAAATTGGACTTGGATAGCACTGTTGAAACAAAAGAGACCCATGAAATTAGTAAATGGTACTGTGTTTTTAACTGTAATTCTGTTTCATGATTCTCATGTTTCATGTAGGAAATCAGGTCGCAGGGCTGGAGTAGCATGTGTATTTTGTTCTTGCAGATAATTAGGTGTTAAGTGGAGTATTTCACGTTGTTCATTTGGGTGTGTATCATTTCCTCCCTCAAATGGCTGCTTGGATTGGATGATCCCTCTTGGTGCCTGTGTATATTCTTAAGGTTTTTAAAATACTTTCATGTTGCTTCCATAGCAACAAAGTACAAGGAGAAGGAGGTAAGGGTGTACTGCAGGGTGAACGGCACTAAATAATGTTTCAGATCATGTTCCTGTGAAAAATTCCCAGAACAAATAATTGAAGGCTAAATAAACTTGACGTTCCAACATTATTGTATTTACAAAGATGAGATTGCAAATTCTGTCTGCAGACTGAAAAATTCATTTAACCTGATCTGTGGCAGGTTTGCACTCTAATCCATTGGTAGCTGTTAAGGCTAGTGAGTGGTGTGGTAATTTTTGTAAGAAAGTTCAGTGTAGTACAATTTCAAATGGATAAAACCAGAAATTAAATAAAAGTATGTATTCTTTGGCCACTGCTGTGACCAGTGTGAGGATTAAGGGAGAGGACATGATCAAAGAAATGAAAAAGGTGTTGTACAAAGTGGTATGAGTAAAAACTGCTGCTAATATTTATTGAAATAAATCCAGTCTCCTTTGCATCCTCTCTGCTAGGAGTGATACTTTAAAAATAGTTGCCCAGGGGTTATGTACATGGTTAATTGGGCTCCTCAATTCAGTATATGTACTGAAATGACTCTACTGCATGTTTTCACCGTAACATCTTACCTTTTCTTTTTTTCAATGCTTTAAAAAACACAATAAATTCCTGTATGTTTGTAATACTTGTCCCAGCTATGGAAAAAATTATTCTTTTGAGGACATGTTATACCACTAAGGCAATGGGCCAGAATCCTTGAAGGTGAGTTAGAATGTCTGAAACAGCTCTTTGAAACTTCAGGTAGGTTGAAAAATAGTTTACTCACACTTACAGCATTCAGAGATTGTCCAATCCCATGTACAATCTCCCATGTACAGCCGTCTCTGTAATAAGAGTCTCCTTTTATTTTAATACTTGCATTAAAACTAGAAACATTTTTAGTTCTTTATTTTATGGTATTGCTACAGTTAGCTCTTTGTCCCCACTCTTCTTCCTTGCTTGCTTCCCATGTTACTTTGAGTTGAGCTCCATAGCCTAGTTTTATTTCCTGTAATTGCTTACATAGTACATCTGTGGTAATCTAAGACATTCTTGAGACTAACCTTCCCTACAACTCATCTGTCTTGAGCAATGTGTATTTTGTACTACTTGGAGGAGGGAACCTGCTCTGAGGAGTTGCATGGAGAAGCCAACAGCTGGATGACTGCTGCTGGGTGTTCACAGGATCACAGAGTCACTGAGGTTGGAAAAGGCCTCCGAGATCACTGTGTCCTGCCTGTGACTGATCCCCACCTTGTCACCCAGACCAGGGCACTGAGTGCCACATCCAGGCATTCCTTTGGGACTCCACCACCTCCTTGGGCTGTCCCTGCCAAGGCCTGAGCACCCTTTTGGTGAGGAAATTCCTCCTGATGTCCAGCCTGACTCTCCCCTGGCACAGCTTGAGGCCATTTCCTCTCATCCTGGCCCTTGTTCCCTGGGAGCAGAGCCCAGTTCCCCTGGCTGTCCCTCCTGTCAGGGAGTTGTGGAGAGTGAGAAGGTCCCTCCTGAGCCTCCTTTTCTCCTGGCTGAGCCAGCCCAGCTCCCTCAGCTGCTCCAGACCCTTCCCCAGCTCCATTCCCTTCTCTGGGTACACTCCACAGTGCCCTCCCTGAAGTGACAGGCCCAAAATTGCCCCGAGGACTCAAGGTGTCTCAGCAGTGCCAGCACAGGGAACAGTCACTGCCCTGGTCCTGCTGCCAAACTGGCTGGGACAGGCCAGGGGCCATTGCTGTTCTTGCCCGCCTGGGCACACCTGAGCTCATGCTCAGCCACAGCTGACTGGCAGCACCAGGTCCTTTTCTGCTGGGCATTTTCCAGGCCTGATGTGCAGTGATGTTAAACAAGGGGTTAGCCCTTGTAGCCCTTCTTCTGGGCAGCAGTAAGAGTTACCTGTGACAGATAATTCACACCTTGTTGTAAATGTGCTCTCTGTTCTTACTGCTCCAGCAGTCCTCCCTCTTCCTTTCTCGAAGGGGTAGAACTTCTGAGAAGGGGAGAAAAAATTGTGTGCTATGGTTCTTGGACAGTATCTAAAGACTGGACTTTGCCCCAGTATTCTTAAAGCTATACATGCTGCAAGTGTAGGAAGCAGGTGATTGTGAAAGGAGGTAGTTAATGCTTTGGATTACAGAGCTTGGATATTCCTGGTGGAAAAACAGACAAGATGATAAATGCTGCCCCCTTTGGCCAGTTTGGAATTAATTTGGATGGGGATTGAAGATGCAGAAACTGTACCTGCTCATGCAGAAATGCTACATGCAATAAGGTCTTTTATATTTCTTAACTGATCTGAGGCCACAGTCTTCCAACAAATAGCTAATGAAATACTCAGTTTATTAAGTCTGAAGTAAAAAAAGGAATTCCCTGCAGGATATAGATTTAATGGAATTTCCCAAGTACCCTCTCCACGTCCCTTTTGTTTTAGTTATTTTTTTTAATTAGCTGAGTCTCATCTTAACAACCTTTTGTTTTTCTGCTGTGGGTACAAAGACCAAGAACACTTGCCAGAGGAGCAGCTCGTGAAGCTGCCAGATGAACTTTAACTGAACTTAAAGCACACCCAGATCTCTTAAGAGCTCAGAAGTAGTTCAGTATGTTTTGGGATTGCAGCAGACATAGGAAATATCCTTGTCAGAAACCCAAGTAGAAAATCTCCTTCACTTCACAGCATGTGTCTTGGTTTGGTTGTGGGGTTAAGTTTGTTTTTGTTTTTTTTTTTTTCCTTTTTCCTATGGCAAATCTTAAGCTTTCCAGTGGAATCCACCAGACCTTTGGGAAGGTATGTTGAGGTTTGTCAAGATGATGGATCTTTAGATTCCAGAATGTGAGAGCTGGATTTAGAATCTCTCCAAAATCTGGAAAAAGCCCAAAGGATAGCTTTGTGTCTCCTTGATAAGTTTCAAGCAAGGACATGCCTGTTTTGCAGCATGCTCATGTTCTATAGGCAGTGTCCCATCTGATCTTTTCATTGATTCCCACCCCAGCTTGGACAGAAGGAGCTTTAATATTACTTTTTGTTTGTAAACAGATCTTCTCAAACCTTTCACCACTTCAAAATACTGCAGATGCTGAAGAATGCTCTTTGAATTCCAGTATAATTGCTTAGAAATGATTTATCTGCCAAAATACATTTCTGTCCTCTCAGGTGAAAAGGCACTGAATGCCTCGTAGCTGCCCTGCGTGAGACAACTTGTTGTGCAAGTTCTCTGAATGAGCTGATTGTCCTCTCTGAGCAGAGCTGGGGTCTCAGCTGCTGTGCTGGCCTGGGAGGTGCTCCAAGCATCCCAGCAGTATTCCTCATGTCCCAGCTGCTGGTGACACTGGCCTTGCTTTAGACCACCTGGCACAGGTTTTGTTATTGCTGTGCTGATGCCACGCCTCCGTAGTCTTTAGGGGTTTTAACCACCCAGGGAAAGCTGCATAAAAATGTGTTAACCTGAGAATCACAGAATCATGGAATGATTTGGGTTGAAAAGACCCAAGACCACCATGTCCAGGCTGTGCCTGATCCCCACCTTGTCACCCAGACCAGAGCATTCCTTGGACACCTCCAGGGATAGGGGCTCCACCACCTCCTTGGGAAGTCCCTGCCAAGGCCTGACCACGTTTTCCATGAGGAAGTTGCTCCTGATGGCCAACCTGACTCTCCCCTGGCACAGCTTGAGGCCATTTCCTCTCATCCTGGCCCTTGTTCCCTGGGAGCAGAGCCTGACTCCTCCAGCTGTCCCCTCCTGTCAAGGAGTTGTGGAGAGTGAGAAGGTCCCCCCGAGCCTCCTTTTCTCCAGGCTGAGCCCCTCTGGCTCCCTGAGCTGCTCTTCATCAGCCTTANAAGGCCTGACCACGTTTTCCATGAGGAAGTTGCTCCTGATGGCCAACCTGACTCTCCCCTGGCACAGCTTGAGGCCATTTCCTCTCATCCTGGCCCTTGTTCCCTGGGAGCAGAGCCTGACTCCTCCAGCTGTCCCCTCCTGTCAAGGAGTTGTGGAGAGTGAGAAGGTCCCCCCGAGCCTCCTTTTCTCCAGGCTGAGCCCCTCTGGCTCCCTGAGCTGCTCTTCATCAGCCTTATGCTCCAGACCCTTCCGCAGCTCCATTCCCTTCCCTGGACACGCTCCCAGCCCTTCAGTGTCTTTTTTTTTTTTAGGTAAAGGCCCAGAACAGGACACAGGATTGGAGGTGCCTCAGCAGTGTGCCAGCACAGGAACAGTCACTGCCCTGTTCCTGCTGCCACAGGATTGCTGCTGCAGAATATTTTTGGTACAGAATGTTAGGAGCCTGTGTTCATCCCCAGGCACTGCTGGGGATCTCAGCCAAAACCTGTGTCCAGGTGTGCTGCCTGTTAGGGCAAGGTTTGGGGTCTGCTCTGCACATAATTCTACAAAGTCCAGAAACTTCAGTTAAATTGTAGTGGGTTGTAGCTTGAATCCATGAACAGGAATTTGACCTTGATTCCAGTTTTCTGCAAAGTGTTCAGGTGTAGTTAAACAGCTACAGATACTCTCTTCAGAACACAACTCACAGCATTCCTGCAAAAGCAGTGATGAAAGATGACTCTATGTAAATTTTTTAATACTGTGCTTATTATAGTAACTTGAGCATTATCTGGTAGGATGTTCAGCAACATGAATATCATATGTCTAACATCTGTTCATGCTTCCTTTTGTGAGGGAGGATGTGTGGGAAAATATGTGATACCTTATTTTAAGCATTGTTCAAGTGGTACAAATGCCATGTTCTTACAGGGGAGCTATTAAAAAAAGTGCCTTTCTTTGAGCTTCCCCCCACCTTTTTTTTCATCTTATTCTCTCTCTCCCTTTTTCTCTATTTTTTTCTCTTTGTTTTTTTCTCTTCTCTTTTCTCCTTTTTCTCTCCCTTTTTTCCTCTGTACTTTTTTTTCCTCTGTCCTCTTTTTTTTTCTCCTATTTTTCTCCTCCTTTTTCTCCTCTCTCCTCCTTTTTTCTCTCTCCTTTTCTGCCACCTTTTTTTTCCTCTCTTCTTTGTCCACCAGGACCATTAATAGTACCATGGGTTCAGCCTCAGCCACCTGTTGTTGAACTACTCCAGCTGTTCTGGACCTGATCAGTTCTCACACATATTTTTCTTGAAATGAAAACCCAGTTGCTCTTGACCCATTGGTGCTTTATGGGTTGCTCATGGTCTGGGAAGAAAGTGCCTTGCAAAGTTTTTTTTTAATCCATCAGTGTGGAAGAGAAGCACTCTGCAGAAGAGGTAGCAATGAGTAACCTTTGAATTCAGAACTCTGTATAAATAAAAATATCACTCCTTCATAGACACTAAAAATAAATTTTAAAAAGCATAGGGGTATGCACATGTTTTAAAAATGAGATGTAAGAGACTTAGGCCTATCTATGGCTTCCAGAGACTGTTTCTTGCAAAAGCCAAAGGGGATGGAAACATTTCATCTTTGATGAAGTAAGAGGACAAAAGCTCCCCTGAGGTCTACACAGCTGAACAAAGGAGGAGACTTGATTTCCTTGTAAGCTTTTGAAGGTGAAAACATGCTGGGTTTCAAAAGCCACTAAATATAAGCTGTAGGTGCTCATGTAGTACTAGAAAATCACAATGACATTTCATTAGGAGAGATGCCTGGAAATAAATGGCAAGGGGAAATAAATTTCCAACAGCTACACTGGGTACCTTCTCAGTTCTAAGAAGCTGTTAATTCAAACTACTTTTCAAAGGTTTTCAGAGAAGGAGCTATTTAATCAAATGTTTTTGTTTTTCTGAAGAAGGACATGAGTAAAACAGGGTTAAATTATTATATTTGCAAAAGTTGTCCTGAAAACAAAAATGAGTAAATACCAGTGAAGTGATTTCTACTTTTTCAGGAGAGTGTACGGGAAACAAAACTTTAGTTCCATCCTCACTCTGTGAAAAAAAACCCCAGGAGATGTTTCTTTGCTCTAACCTTTTCCATTTCTGCACTCAAGGACTGGCAGTTTAGAACTACAGTGGAAAATCAAGACTGGCTAATTCTGAAGGTACAGAAGGCAGGGGAAGGAAATGCTTTCAAACCTGCCAAAGCACACTGTGTTGGTTTTCCTGTATTCCTTCTTAAATGGGCAGCCATGTGTCTTTAACTGTTTGCTGTTTCTTGTCAATATTTATTTATCTCTTTATTTATTTTCTTTCCCCAGAAGACTTTGGTCCCCTTAAAAAGACTATTTTGGCAGTAGGAAAATGACCTAGAAGTAAATACTTGGACTTTGGGAATGCATTGGAGTGGTACCTTTGCAGAACCGGTGAGCAGAAAAATCTGGGCTTTTAAGGCTTAGTTAGTTTAAAGTACTGAGCATTAGAGGCTTAGGTACTGGCATCACAATCTAAATAATTTTCACCTATTATTGAAATTATTTGAAATGCCTGATCATTCAGCAAAGTATTTTAAATGAACAGGAAAGAGAAACAGAGTGGTCAGTTATGGAACCTAAATGTTCTTTGATGATTGCCGATATTGACTGAAGGAGTCACTCTCATCTTTTGTGCTTCCCTTTTTTCTCTTGTCTAGTATTTCTTCAGTCTTCTGTTTTATTCTTTTTAAAAACTGCATTTTGCTTTAGCTTCTTTTTGTAGTTCTTTAATCATGTTGCACTGAATCATTTGTAAATTACCGCTAATATTTTCTATATAAAAATAAATTTTTTAAGGCATGCTTGGAAAGTGTGATGGAACACAGGTAGTAACTTTTTGCTAGACAGACATCACAGCAGAGCTCACCCAATGTATTTGGGAAACCATTGCCAAGTCTTATTGTCTATAAACAGAGGTCTGTAACAGTCTGAACGAGTTGTTTATGGGGATTTGGAGAAGGTGTAATTTCTAAATTCTATCTTGGAGACTTCTTAGACAATGGCTACAAAACTTAAACCAACTGGATTAAGGTTTAGTCTCTTCCCACATCAGTGGCCCCCCAAAAATATTTATCTTGAAGGAGAAGACATACTGTTTTGTTGGAGATCTTGGGGGTGTTTGTGATCAAATACAGTAAATTATTGTGCTGCAGATTTTTTTGTACAGGTCATGTTACTTGCTGATTTACATGGAATGAGTGAGTGGTTATAAAGTTTGAATCATTTTACCTGTCACACAGTCACCATGAACTGTTGATAGGTGACGTTTCCCAATTTAGGTTCACATTTAACTTTTCTTTTGAGGGAGAGGAGGAGGGAGAAAGCAGTTCCTGAGTGGACCCACAGTCCATAGGATTAATTCCCAAAATTAGCATGAAAGAACATGCCTCAGTTGCATGGGAAAGAGAATTTAAAAATCTGCACTCCCATTTATTTTTGTATTTGGGGTTTCCCTTTGCTTACAGCTAGCATAATTAAAACTATGTATGTATTACAGCTTGAATAAACCCAGTGCTAATTTAAACAGACTTTTTTTAGACATGGGAATAAAGGACAGCCCTGACCTTAAGAGTTGCCAGTTTCAATGTGTGATTTTTAGTCTGTTAGGATTTTTGTATGGGGACTGTTGCCAATACTTTGCTGCCACTGTTAAAGTAAAAACTATAATTACATTGTCAAAATAATATTTATAGTATTTTCGGGGAATAATTGTGGGAGTGTGACGAATATATTATACTCATCAAACTTTTATGTAAACATAAGCATGAGTTTTTTATTTGAGTTATTGGTGTTGTTTTTGGCCTTTGTGTTTTTCCAATCTGTAAAAATAATATTGGGATTTTCATGGTCTCTAGCATTTGCAGAGTGTGTGCCCTAACAATCAGTTGATACGCTATCTGGTAGGAGTAAACTGCTAGTTGCACTTGTATTGGGATTTTGGTTTCATGTTTCCATAGCTTAAGAAAATTCCCTGTTTTTTTGAGTTTTGCTATCCCCTAATTACAATAGCTCAGAGCATTTTACTACTTTACCAAACAGGAAAGTTTTAAGTAATTGGTTTGTTCTTTTGTACCATTTAGGGTTTTTTTTTTTTTAATTGTTGTTGTTCTTCCTTTGTGTTTAGCTCTTTTTTTTTTTTTTCCTTTCGTTTTTTTAAATGAGTTTGAGTTCCTCTTAAAAGTGAGTGTGAACATCTCCCAGAAACGTATGTGGTAAGAAGCAGTTGTGAGGTTTTCTAGCAATAGTCCCTTGGCTGGTTCAAGGTACAGGCAGTGGGAAGTTTCCAGATGCACAGATGGTCCAGTCCTGCCCTATACTGCAGTTTTAGCTGTGCAACTGTTCTGTCTCTGCTGTGTTTTGCTGAATATTGCCACAGATTTTTAATAAACTGTCTTCAGAACACCTAGAGCAAAGATTCAGGCTGTGCAACTTCATGTTCCCAAATCATGTCATCCTGATGCAACCTCGTGTGGGCAAGAACATTCTTTTGGTTCTCTTAGTTTGGTCCAAAATTCATTGAAGGCTGTGGGAAGACTCTGATTTGGGTGGCTCTTGGTCAGGTCATTGTTCCAAGGCTTTGTGCTTTGGCCTTTTTGCAGAAACTCCAAAACAGAGAACCGACCTTCACACCACTTCCAGCTGTCTGCAAAAGAAAAAGAGCCAAACCTGGACCAAGTGCATTCAAACTGATGAGTTGTCCTGAGTTAGCAAATACAGAATTCTCTTTAGCTCTTGTGCATGTAGTACTGGCCCTTCCTGCAATGATTAACTCTTGCCCCATTCACTGGGAATTCCCACACTTGGATCTTGCACAGTGTGTATGGGCACAGTTCCCTATGCCCTGCAGGTCTGGGGTATTTGTGTACATTCGTGTGATACAGCAGGAACTGGGATTTTGAATAAATGCCAGTGTTACCAGTGTTTTCAGCCTGACATGTCTGTGTAATGTTGGCTGTGACTTCTGGTTTAATACGGGAACTTGATGCATGCCTTAATTTTTTTTTTTTTTTTGTGGAGTGGAGAAGGATTTGAGAGAGTTTAGATCCACTGAAGAAGGGCATTGTAGGATCCATTGTAAGACCAGGGACGCTACTTAAATGCAGCACTTTCTTATCTTAATGGTGGAAAAAAAGAAGAGGGACTGGGGCTTCCAACTTCCAGACGGGCTTGGCTCTTCATTATTACAAGCAACTTTAGTTGTAGGCTCTTTTGTCCAAATATAGTAAGCTCCATTTTGCTGTGTTTATCCCTTACTGCTCCATGGAAGACTCTCCTCTCTTTTTCTTTTCTTTAAAACCTTTTCCTAACTCAGTTTGATACTTGTACTGATGGTCAAAACTGACCTTCTCATGGTACTCATGGAAAGATGTTTTGATTGCTCTACTGGGAGGCAGAGGCAGTGACTGCTTTAGTATCAGTGTAAATAATTTTTGCTCCTTCTAGGAGAGAGAGTAACCTGAGGAACTATCCCTAAGTCAGAACAATTGGGTCAGTGGGCTGCCCTGGTCTCGTTGTTGGTACAGCTTTTAGACACTGTGTAGAGCTGGTTTGTTTTTTTCCTGCTCCTGCAATTTGGAGGCTTTCTAGTATAGCCTGCCAAGATGTTGCTGATTTATGCCACATGCATAGTGGTTTTATAATGTGGACTGATACCCACTTGGAGCACAAAGGAAATAGGAGTTTGCTGATGTCTATTTAATTAGAATGGTTTCTGGTTACTTTGGTTGAGGCTTGAAATGAACGGTAATGCCTGTATTTCTGTGGATCTTTAAATACAGTGTTCTGTAAGTCCTTTCCTTCCTTCCTTGTTCTTTAGTGTCCCCTACCCTACCCCAGCAAATAATGTCAGCAAGATTCATAATGAGGCAGGTTTCTGTTCTACACAAATACATGTGAATCAAACCTTGCAGAAATGTCCCTAGATTTAAGATGGTCACCATGTTTTTTGCAGCAGGGACATTAGCATCTCAAGATAAAGGTGGGAAGAATGGGGCAAACAAATCTTTTAATTGCAGAGAGCTTCCTAAGGACAGCGCTTCACAAATTTAATGCAGGGGAAGAAGCTTAACTTTTTTTCACATGTGCTGAGAGGAAATATCCCTTCTAAAGAGTCTCCCACAGAGGCCCCAAGGGAGCTGTAGTTTTTCCTCCAGGGAAAGTGAAGATGGAAGGGGGATGGAAAGAAGAGGTAGAGGAAGATCTGGGTAGAGGGAACAATAGGAGGCATCTGTTGCCTGTTTTTTGGGATAAAAATCCAAGTGGTTGTAATTATGTAGGAGTTACACATGTCGTTCTCTCAGCCATTTGATTATCACTACCATGGCACAACTTCATACTGCCCAGTTACAGGAGTTTTGTTCTGGTGGAAAAGAGGGAGTTGCCAAACCGTGGCTTTCCAGACACAAAGCTACAAGGCTTTTCTTTCCCATTGTGCAGCACCCTTTTTTGCTAGCAGCTTTGGGCTTGGAGAGAAATGTGTCTCTCGCTTTTTGTTGAGAATTTTAGGTAATATTGCCAAGTTACATGATGTATAGAGACATCAAGTAAGTTTGTGAGGCACATCTTTCCCTTTCTTCCATCCTCTGGGCATATACCACGGAATATGGCAATGAGAAGAGGTAAGCTGCCTTTAGAGGTATTAAACTAAATAATAATGCCCAAAAGAGGTTGATGCTAAACTGTTGCTGTACATTAATGTGGATATGCAAGTAAAAATACTAAGTGTATGTTTGCTTGTAATTCTGTATTCCAAAAGGACTGTGTTCCATTTATTAGCCAGATACAGAATATAACTGGTACAAGTAAGTGGGGGGGGAAGTCTGATGTTCTTTCCAAAGTCTTGAAGAAAAAAGATCATTGAGCTTTTTGAGGGCAAATATAAGCACTTCAGTGGAAATTTTGGGTTAAATGAAACAACATACACAGTATGCTATCAAAAGTAATTGGAGAAAATTATTCATAACCTTGGTTAGTACTTTACATTTTAATTTTTTTTCTTTTTTTTTTTTTTCAGACCTGTACAAGGTATCATGTAGGAGGAGTGTGTCTCACAGTCAGACACCACTAATAGTGCATAGTGGGTGGCCAGTCCTTCTTATTTTTCTTGGTTTCCTGGCATGGTTTAAGCCCAGTTTGAGACTCCCCAGTACTTCAAACTTGCTGATTTCCCTGCTGCAGGACGTTTAAAGAGACACTGCATTAGATTTAGGCTGAGCTTTTGGTCTGATTCAAGAACAAGATTTTACATCCTAACATGTGCAGGAAGCTAATAAAGGCAGTTCCCAGGTCTGTAAGCACTTAAAAATGTTTTACTTCACATAGGAGAGTAATCTCAGGCATGTGTTTTTGCTGCTTGTGGGGGTGTAACAGGAGTCCCATTTCATATGTCTTTAGATTTTAATAGATAATTTGTTAAAGAAATGAGCACATTTATGTTTACTTTCTAAAAATGAAATGATGCAATTAAAATAAGAGGAGATAAAGAAAATGATTCTAGTACTGTATTTAATCAGCCTGGTTAGTGCTGTATGAATCAGAGTCGGTTTGAACCTGATCTCAAGAGTTCTGTCAAACTGACTCTTTTCTTAGTAAATGCACAAGTAAGTTTTTTTTTAATCTCCCATTATGAGACCTCATTGGAACTTAATTTGCATCAGAGACTAATTTGATGTGTGGTGTGATGGTTTCTTCCAGCTCCCTTCTAATTTATTTGTAACTTCACATTTTTAATAGCGTGGCAAGAATTTTACTTGCCTTTAAGTCAAGTTCTCTTTTAAAGTCAGAACAAAGTGTTGATATTTTGCCTAGATATTTATCTTCCAAGAACACAAGGGTTATTCAATCAATGCATATAGTGTTCTGTTAAAATTAGAATTGGCATTTCTGAAGGGAAAGAAAAAAAAATAAGAGGGTAATTTTGTTTCAAAGGTGGAGGAGATGGAGGGGAGAGGGGGCAGAAACTTAATAAACACAACATTCTTGGTATTCCACAGATGGTAAAAATGGGTTACTAGTCTGCACTGCAGCAAGTGCAGTATGACCAAGGTGGAAATATAAAAGGTAGCTAGACAATCATTTTATTTACAGCAATAAAATACTAAGTACTATTTTAATAACATTAAATGACAGAGCCCATATATGTATTGTACATTCAATTTCAGTAGTCTAGACAGACTGTTTTCCAAGGAAAATACATTTTCATCAGTATTTGTGGTATGATTCATGGTGGTAAAGAGGCAAATAACTCTTTATGACTGGAAGTTGCTTTAACTTGCAGCCACAAGGAAACAAGTCCATGACCGGATGATAGTGGTGGGAACTCACATTTTATAGTCATAGAGGTCTACACCTTATGCTGAGTTGGAGATTTTACTTTTCCGGGACAGGCAGTCTGTCACAAAGCGTTCTGCCTTTGTTTACAAACAGCCAGAGCTGCTCTGTGTGACAGCTCACAGCCCACAGTTGAGATTTGCAAAGGTCACAGGTGACTCTAAAAGTGTGCAGGCTCTTGGGAGGTTCTGGTTCCAGGACCTACTAGGCTTTGTGTCTGCCCCAGTGCAGAGGGGGCACTCCAGCTCTGTTTTTCCTGGTTAGAGCATTAAGAGAGATGCAAGTTTGTAAGCCTTATGTTTGCAGTCTGACAAGCAATGTTGTACAATTTTGTATGTGCTTTGGTAGAATCTATTTTATATCTCTATTTGTTTTATAACTCCAATAAAGGCAGAGGTTTGTACCCACAACTATCACTGTTGTCTGTCCCAAAAAAAGAGAATGGAAATCTCTTAGGACTGTTTTAAGCCTCTACAGTTGCTGTCAAGGTTTTTTGAAATGATTGCTGAGCATGTCTGTGGGCTCCTGTTCTAAACATGTGGAACAGAAGGAAACAAAGTATTGAATTTTAAGATCCTAATGCTTAAAGTCTTTCTCCACAGAACTTCAGGGATTTTAATTTTCATCTAAGACACAATCTGATTCTGCAAATGGCACTGTGTGAAATGACGTCTTTGTGTGGACTGGAGCATCTCTGACAGGGAAAGGCTGAGGGAGCTGGGGCTGTCCAGCCTGGAGAGGAGCCCCAGCTGAGAGGGGCCCTCAGCCCTGTGTGTGTCTGTGTGCAGGGAGGGCTCAGAGCAGGGCCCAGGCTCTGCTCCAGGGGCCCAGCAATGGCACCAGAGGAACGGGCAGGGACTGATGCCCAGGAGGTTCCACCTGGACATGAGGCAGAACTTCTGTCCTGGGCAGTGACTGAGAACTGAACAGATTGTCCAGAGAGGGTGTGGAGTCTCCTCACTGGAGGTATTCCAGACCCCTCTGGACACAATCCTGTGCCCTGTGCTCTGGGATGGCCCTGCTGGAGCAGGGAGGTGGGGCCAGATGAGCCTCTGTGGTCCATTAGACCATATAATGTAATTGTTAAATAAGCTAATGTCAATATAATAATTAAATGAAAAGCATGCACTAGAGCCTGGCTCAGTTGTTCCGTGATAATAAAGGACTGAAAGGAAGAAAGGGAGCTGTGATCTTGAAGGTACTGAACTGCTGGAGTGCATTTAAACCATCCTCATACATGGCCATCAAGTATCAGCTGCCTCACCTTTGTCATGGGTGGCCTTGCCTCCAATGTTCAGTTTACATGCAGGCAAACATTTAGGTACCAGAATTAAATAGGTAAAGAGTCAATGTTTCTGCTTGTACCCTTTGCCCTGTTGTTAAATAAAGAGGTTATTTTTGTAGAACCTAGAAAAGTCTCCTTAAGCTATTGCAGACTGGCTGTGAAAGCAACATGTAATCTGTGTATTTGCTAAAGAACACCAGCTTTTACATGAGCTATTGAAATCTCAGTGAGGGGAAATCTCTCCAGCTCCAGGGTTGATTTGTGTATCAGAATTTACATTGTAGTACATGCAATTTCATGGTGGTTGACCATCAAGTTAAAAATACTCCCCTTGACCACACACAGAGTAACCTTTTTTTAAAGTAAAATTCAGCATGCTGATAGCTACAGAATTGTTTCGGACAGTTGCTTTTAGCCTTGTAAAAATCTGTACTTTTTGGGGGATAAGTGAAATTGTTTTGTCTTTTTTTCCCTCCTATTTTGTTTTCCTTTTCCACTTTCAGAAAGCACATGGCTTGTTGAATGGATGGCAGAATGGAAGTCTGTCTTCATCAGCATCTGCATTTTCTTGGTTTTGCTATAAGGACATGAAAGGCCACGGAAGGAAATTGCCTCAAATTGTACCTGGGGAAGTTCACATTAGATATCAGGGAAAATTTCTTCATGGAAAGGGTGGGCAGGCATTGGAATGTGCTGCCCAGGGAGGCAGTGGAGTTACCATCCTGGAAGTACTCACAGAAGGTGTGGATGTGGTACTTGAGAACACACTCTAGTGGTAAAGATGATGGTGATGGGTTGATGGTTGGACTTTGTGATCTTACAGGTCTCTTCCAAGCTTAGTAATTCTAGGTTTCTGTGATTTTATGATGAAGGAATTCTTACAGAGGAGAAAAGCAGTATTTGTATGGTGCAGATATCCAAGCATACTTTAATCATATGTTTCAGCAGTCAAGTCCGATAGAGGTAAAACAGAAAAGAAAACATGGAAATTGAATGTTAAGAAAAGATTTCCATAGTTTGAAATGCAATACTTCCCTTTTATTGTAGTGTTTGCATTTTTTAACATGCACATACCTCGCTGTGAATCAACGGCTCTAGTTGGATTTTTGGAGAGTTTCTTTTTTAAAGCATAAATACCATGGTATAGATTTGCAATGCTTGGATCAAAATTCACTGTCCCTTGGTAGCTTGGTGCTAGGCTAGTACATTTTATGTGGAGTTATATTTGGAGAGAAGCACTCCATGAGACATTTACACATCCCAAGACCACCACCTCTGGAGTTCTGGGGGAGATGTTTTGGTTTTTTAAGCACAACCATACAGAAATTGCTGTGATGTGGTTCAGAGAACGTGGTGTGATGAGCTATTCTAGGTGTGGTGTGATGACTTTTCACGCTGTTTGTTCCTCTTCATCTGTGCTTTTCTATCTGTGACTGCTGGACAGGATGTGTGACCTTGGGTGCTCACTTCTGTTTGTAGAATCACATCTTGCAAATTGCTGAGATTCATCATGTGGGATTGCTTGTATGCCAAAATGTTGCATTATCAAGGCATCCTCTTTTTCTGCTTAGTTGGGAATAGATGTGATAAGTTTTGTCTTATGGAGTACTGGCTTGCCCATATATTGATTTGTGTCCTCTAATTAAAAAAAAAAACAACTTAGCTCTTACTGGTTAAGAACAAGTACTTAGTGATAAAACTCTTTTTTTCCCCATGAGTGTATCCACAGAATTGTCACCTTTTCCTGTATCTTCCTTCCTTGTTCAGGACATCAGTGTTGGACAAGGGCACTGTTGGTTGGTTTCACAAATACTGAGAGTCCACTGTGTGATTAATGGAGAATTCGTAGCCATTTGTTACTGTACTGTAAATGTGTTCATGGCATTTCCTCTTTCTTACAGTAAGAATGGTAACTTAACAAGATCTTGAACTTTTTTCCTTGGTCTGTAGAACTTTATGGACAGACTAATCTCTAATAACCAAGGTAATTGTAATTGATAATTGATAGCTGTAACTGGTAGCTGAAAAAGGTCAAGCAAATTTCTGGGAAAGATTGGAATATAGTCAACCAACCTTATGTTCCTTTGGGAGACCTTTCTTATTGCTGTATAGATAAGGAATTCACCAAGGGAAATAATACCCTGTTCTTAGGATTTACTGCCTAGTTATTTGTTTCTAGCAGGGAAGTATTTCCATAAAATATCTGCGTGCCCATGCTTGCTGTCCTTCAGCAACCTCCATAGTCAGCAGGATGGGAACCAGATGGGTGGGAGAAGCGGAAGCACAATGATGAGCAGAAAATAATAAACCACTGCAGATGTGCAGGGAGAGAGAACAGAGATCTTAAGAACTAGAGGAGAATATAATTCAAGATGCATCATGGAGAATACATACATATTTTGGGCTTAAATATATATATATATATCAAAAAAAGTTGCTTTTTTCTAAGGCCAAGTGACCACTTTTTAGACTTGCTTTCTTGTTGTTCTCAAGAGGACATCTGCCCAGACCTGTGTAGGAAATGTGGCTGCCTGCTGGCGCAGCAGCTCAGCACCTTTCTAAGGGACCTAATTTTAGATTTGCAGAACCTGGCAATACTAGCTGCCTCCATATGTATTAGGCTGTTGTTTGTACTATCTATTAAGCTGAATTTGAACGTTTAATTTCAAGTTTCTTTGCCAACTTATTAATAAGGGTCAGGCTATTGATAGCTGCTGATAAAGACAAAAAAAGTTTTAATTTCATGAAGTCTTTGGGTTCATGCTATTGTTTTTTATGAATTTGCTCCCTTTGGTGGCTCTAGGATATTAATTTACGTGGTGAAGTATCATTTTCTCATATTTTAAATCTGTATTGAGATAAAATAAAATCAATTGGAGTAAGGGCAGAAATCGACCATATTAAATTCTGCCTCCATTCAAAAATGGAGGCAGAGCTATTTGGAGAGCTAGCTTTCATTTTTCTGGGATAGAAATTCTGGGATAGAAGTTTTGAGCACATCATAATAGCCTATAATGATTTGTCCAGCTAACCAGAATATAATGTGAGGAGCAAGGACCTGTTCTTGTAATCGCTGGTAGATGGTGTGTAATACTCAGACAAGTCTTGGCTGTAATTCTAAAATACTTCATAAAATCATTTTGTTAGAAGAGAAAATGCAAATATTTATGTACAGTAGCAGTGAAGTACTGTACCTAAAGCTTCCTGGAGATGGATTCTGCATTGTGTATCTGGAATATTGAAGTATGTCATTTTTGTGAAATTTCTTAGTGTTGCTTTGAATTCTTGTTAATATATTTTCTGGATTTCTTTCAGCTCTTCGTTGTAGTCTCCAGTTTCTTGGAAACATTGCAGCAGGAAATGGAGATTCCCAGAATAGCATTTGGAAGTGTGCTTTCCCAGATCTCTTCTTGTAAGCATGGATGCGGGTTTTTTTCCTAGTGTCATTTCTGTGGTTGTATTCAAATCTTTTGTACATGCTAGTTGTGCCTTTGTTAGCACCATGAAACTCCAAAAAATAACTTTGGTGAGATTGGGCTGGTTGAGACCATATCCTGTAGATGTTTTTTGTTAGCCAACCACAGCAGTCAGAAACTTCAAAAACCTGCTTGTTCTGAACTAACAGTAAATTGATTTAATTTAACAGAAACTGGAAGAAAACTATTTTGAATTATGAGCTTCAAACCTAAGCTTTATTTCAGACATGTTTTCCAGTTGTTACACTCATTTCCAAGAACACAGCGTTTTCTTTTCTCATGTTGCTGCTGTGCAATATATTCAGTATTGGTGGATCAATTTTATAGATGTAATCTATAAAAGTTCCTTAATCTTCATCTCTTTCAATTCTTCCGTCTCCCTCCTAACCTCACCAGAATATCTTCCTGGGGATTTGACGACATACATGTAAGGAAATATTACATAAACTATTTTGTGCAGACACATGACAACATTGTTGATGTGTTCAGCCAGATTTTTTTGTAGTAAGCTGGTAACAAAGGCACTTTGATTCAATTTGATAATCATTCACTGTGGGTTTTTGGAGCCCACTTGTCAGCACCGGGTGTAGGAAGACCTTATGGTAAGAAAAGCAGTTCCAATTTAGCATTAATTTTATAAACTTCCTGTGAAGTTTGACCTTCAGCTGTGAGTAGGATATTTTTCCTTGCAGGTGACTTTTATCCTTCTTAGGCAATGGCAAACTCGTGAACCTCTAAAAGACAGCAGAAGACAACTCAGTGTGCTCAGTGCCACTAGCCTGTTTTTTCCAGGGTCCATTTTAACTTGCCCTTAACTCCTTATTTTCTCTTGAAGGACATGCCTGACATACAGTGATGAGAAAATTGTCACCTATTGCTGCATGGTCCTGTTCACCTGCCTGAATTCAGGGCGAGTGAGAGAACTGCTGGATCCTGGGAACTTGGCTGTGGCTCTTCATGTCCTGAGAGTCTACAAAGAACAGCTGGATTCTGAGTGGTCGTACGTATTGTTAAATTTTCTTTCTCATCAACTCTTTTTCTTTCTGGTGTAAATCACTGTATTAAAATGCCTAAACTTGTGACACTGCAAAGGAGTAAATGAAGATCTAGTAAGAAATTAGTAGTTTATAATTGAGATAATTTTCATGGTAGTTTCAATGACTCTTTTGATTGTTGTTAAAATAAAACTCCTTTTTTGGCTGAGGACATAGGAATTTTCAAATCGCGGTCTGTTTTTCTTTTTTTAATGAAACAGTGTTCTAGAATGCAAATTAATTTATACTTGTGTGCTGGTTTGTGGAGATTTTTTAAAGTTAGCAGAGAATAGTCTCAGAGACAGGTCATGCTAGGAGGACTTGTATGTCCAATGCTTGTGAGTGCTATATGAAGCCTGGGGTTTTCCTTTTTTAACATAGCTGTTTTCTACTGCAACGTGGAGTCATTTTTATACCAAAACAGGGAAGACTTTTTTTGTGAAACTTCATTTCATACTTCAAAAGCACCTGATCAGTGGTTTTATCCCTCTGAACTTTTTTATTTTTTATTAATGGCCATTCCTATAAATATTGTTGTCAGTTATGCCTTTGAAAAATGGGCTGCCCTACATAGCAAGGATGCACATTCAGCTAATTGTTGCGCCCTGTATTCCAAGGGGAAAAAAATGCTTGTATGTTTTTGTAGCATTCTTTTTAAGGTTGTGTTTAAATTCCAAATGTAGTTAGGAAGAATTGTTGGTATTTTAGAAGTGATATGGAAAGGCTCAACACAGACTTAAGATGATTGAATGAAAAGTAAATGTCATTTTATAGTTTGCTTTTGTACTAGAAAAAAATAACCTGAAATTTGTTTGTGGCTGGGATTTTTTAATGGCAAGGGCAATTTGCTTAGGACATAAGTAGTTTTCAAAAAGCAAACTGTAAGTTTAGGGTCAGATAACGAGACATCTGTTTCAAAAGTGACAAACTGAGTCTTTAGTTTTGTCATCTGTCAATAACACACAAGTAAAGTGTTGATTATCCTGATTAGCCTTAAATTTTTTTGTGTGTTGAAGATGCATTTAAATTTATTTTGACTAAGATACCAAAGTCATAGTGGTAAGTTTATGTTTTGAAGATAAATGCAAAATAATTGCAGCATCAAAATAAATGCTGAGAGATGCATTTCCCTGATCTCTCTAGTGTGAAGTAGATTCAGTTGATGCTATGGTGAAAATGTCTTACCTTCACCGTGGATGTTTGATGTGGGTGGGAAATGGTCTCTTTTCAGGGTTGTCTTGAAATGAAAAAGGGGCAAACTAACACTGAAAATTTGCAGCTGTACTTCAGCTCTCACTGAAGTACATCCACATCCCAGTAGGATTGCAGGAAGGAATTCACATGGCTGTGGCATTTGCAGAGAGCCAATGTCCTGCTGGAAAGGTTTGGGTCTCTTGTGCCACAGCTGGCTAAAGTGCACAGCAACCATTTTGTGGTGGTATATGTCTGGACTGAAATACAGATTATTCTTGGAGGTTATGCTCACTGCTTACTTACAAGTGACTGAAATTAAGGTGTTTTTACCTAAAGTTAAAAGTACCACTTAATTCCTGCCTACCTCCTTGTCTCTGAGCTGGAGCATCTGATTTTGTGTTACAGCAAATAAGAAGTGACTGCCACGTATGTGTTTTTTCTTCCTTTTGACTGGGCTTTCTTGCTGTCAGTTGCTGCTTTTAGCTATTGGAACTCTTTATTTTAATAACTAGGTAAGTTTTGGTCATAGGCAGAACTTGTATTCATTATTTTATTCCCTTTTATTATGCACTGAAATTTGTGAAATTAATGTTCCTCTAAGACAGTACCCAAGCATTCCACAAGCAAACAACTCTGATGCTTAAACTATTTTTGCAGTTGCTGCTATGAATTGTTAGGTCAGAGAGAGGATATCCAGGATAAATATTTGGATTTAAGGCCATTGGCTGAAATGTAGTCTCTCCCATGGAGTCCTCACTACTCCATTCAGATAGCACATGTTGGGTTCTCTATTCCTCACCCATCATAGGAATGCAAGCACACCTTTCAAGCCTTTATTTTGATGAACTGACAGTTCTTTCTCTGGTAATACTCCTGTATTCGTGTTTAGAGTCTAGTTTCCCATCTTCAAGTTGGAAAAGTCCTTAGGAAAAGTTCAGGTGGAGCCTATTCCACAGCAGCTCTGTAGACAGTTTCTATCTGAGGAAATCTGAGATTGTTTTGAGCAGTTCCTCAGAGCCTCTTTTTTAGAGGCAGCAGTTGAAAGCAGAACTTTTGCAGTTCTTCTGCCATAAACTCCTCTCCCAGTTAGAGAGAGCAGAGGAAGGGTCTTTAAAGGCTGGATGTAGCTTTCTGGAATTTTCCTGTCACTGTTGCCTACTTGTCAGGTCACAAGATGTTTGGTAGAAGGCTCAGATTTTGGGTCAGGGAAGAGGGAGCATCTGAGGTGTTGGGAGTATCTGAGGTGTTGGCTCTGCTTCCTGAGAGAGGTGGGTCATGGGAAATAAGATCTCAGTTCAGCAAGTTCTGATTCTAATCAGTGGTGGAAAGCCAAGTCATTCACTTCCTAAGCACTTTTTGAAACAGAGAAAAGCTGTTTTGCAGATCAGCATAGTGGAATTTCTAGACTAAGCACTGCTGCAGTTTTAAAATGTGTTTGTAGTTTGACAACTTAACAAAAAGTTCCCTTAGAACTCGAAAGAATGAGAGGTAGCAGTGCTGTGATGCACATCGAAGTGTGTTTCTTGAGTGATACAAATTCTGTTAAGTATTTTTGTGGTGTGCTGTGAGCTAAGAAATAGTTAATAAAGGAGGAAGTCAGTTTTATAAGGAATGCCCTGGTCAAGTTTTGTGTTCAGTTCTTCTGTGATCGTGTTTCTCTGGATCAGATGGTCTGAAGGCTCGTTTCATTAAGCTTGTGGTTACTTGTCAGCCTCAGAGATGCTTCTGTCTCTGAAATCTGTGAAGAATGTAATACACTAATTTAATAAATATTCTAAATATTTAAGAACTGGTGCATCTTCTTTTAGAAGCTTAAGCTTGATCTTCTCAACAGCTCCAGGTTTATTTACATATTACTATCTTTGCCATTTTAATGTTAGATGCTGAATGGCATAAGTAAATAATATTAATTAACATATATTAGACAATGTAATTTTACATTGCTGCTAAACTTCTGTTCAGTACAGCTCCTGAACTTGTGTCAGGCTAGTAGTCCTGTAATCTTGAATGCTGGGAGCTCATCTGAGGTTGCTGCTGCTGGTCTGACTCTCAAGAGCAATGATCTGAGGAAGCAGGTGGTATATATCTCCAATTGAGGTTCTTAAAAATATTCGTGTGACTGGCTGGTACCCCTTTGTAGCTGGGCTTGTGGAGAGTGCCCAGAGCTTTGGAAAGTTGCAAGGTGTATGTTACAGAATGTACTTCAAAGAGTAAGTCTTTGCAGACACTAACTCTGCAGAAGCAAGTTTGCTTCCTTTCTTGGATGTGATTTCTGGCATACCCTAATTAACTGATCCTATCTCCTCCACAGTTCTTTGCTGTGCAGTTGCCTTCTAGAAAACATGCTGTTCTTCACAAAGTGACCTGCTGCCTGAGCTTTTAGTTCAAGGATTAATGCCACCTAACTGTGTTGGAAAACATGCTGCTCTGGCCTGGTGCATCAGGGACCATTCCTCTCCCAGCTTTAGTCCTGAAATTTTGCTCTTGAATGAGGCTTCCCCTTTCAGGGACCAGTTTCTTCTAGTTTGCTCTGCTCAAGATCACAGTTGTGGATTAGCATTCCCTCTAAAATGCTTCCTTGCACATAGAAAATCCTTATACCTCTCAATTCTGTTCAGTTGTTTCCACTTTCTTGTGATCTTTTATTTTCCTTTTCTTTCAGTGTTACTTATTTCTTTTCAATCTGTTCCAAAACAACAGCAGATCTGTCTCCTAAATTCTTACTGGTTTTTCTGCATCTTTTGGGTCTGCTTCTTCCATCCCTCTCTTCCATCCTATATTTCTATTCAAAGAGATGGGCATGGTTTCAAGCCCTTGTGTGACAGTAATTTATTTTCTGTGTATCATCCATCTTTCCAAAGTGTCTCTGATGATACACAAATTTAATTTTGAACTTTTGATGTACTGAGTTGAACATAAAGCATTGTAGGATGGTTTGGGTTGGAAGGGGCCTTAAAGCTCATCCAGTTCCAACTCTCTGCTGATAAGGACAGTAGAACAGCATTTTACTCACTAGATGAGGATAGCACAATGAAACAACATTTCGCTTTTATCAAATAAAGTAGCAATGTGGCCTTGGAGAGGCAGACAAAACAGAGTTCATGTAAAATGCAAGCAGGATGCCAGCTCACCTCTGCAAGGCTGACAAAGTGGAAGTTTTGCAAAACAATGATAATGCACTTACTCAAAAGTGGGGGTCAGGGGGGTAGCCACCTAAAAAAGACACTGGATGTTGAAGGGGAGGCTACCAAAGAACCATATAAGGACTTCCAATGAGGGATGCAACTGTGTCAAATAAAGTCAAGGAAGTTGCTCATGAAGATGTACTCAGTGTGTGGCAAAAATTCTGTTCACCTGCTGCTTGGGGCACTCAGTTGAAAGGACGACCCCCCTGGGTGCCCAGTGCTGCCATAAGGAATGTCTGCTTTCTAATACTCAAACTCTGTTAGAAGGTTTCTTGGGCAGATTTCAGTATCAATGCCACGGGCAGGGACACCTTCCACTATCCCAGGTCGCTCCAAGCTTTGCCCAGCCTGGCCTTGGACACCTCCAGGGATGGGGCAGCCACAGCTTCCCTGGGCAACCTGTGCCAGGGCCTCCCCACCCTCTTGGGGGGAATTTCTTCCCTCTGCCTAATCTAAACCTACTTTCTGACAGTTTATATTCATTCCCTCTTGTCTTACTACTGCAGTTCCTGATGAAAAGTCCCTCTCCAGCTTCCCTGTAACCCTTTCAGATGCTGGAAAGTGCTGTGAGGTCCTCACATAACATTCTCTTGTCGAGGCTGAACAGCCCCAACTCTGTCACTCTGTCTCCATATGGGAAGTGCTCCAGTCCCTTTATCAACTTTGTGGCCTCCTCTGGACTTGCTCCAACAGTTTTAATGTGTTTCTGTTTAAATATCTTAAACACATAAACAAACCTGCTCCATAAGCTGATTCTTCTTCTGGTGCTGCCTGCTTTCCACAGCCACTTCCTACCAAAGGGTGCTGTCAGGAAATTGGACATATCTGTCCTTTAGGAAATAAAGCTGGAAATGACTGAGTATAACTGTTCAATAACTGAAATGTATTTTCTACTCTGTTTCTGTGTGAATACTACGAAGGCCTGAAGAGCTCTCTGTTCAAAACTCCCATGCAGTTCCAAAGAAATGCTCTATTTTTTTCAGTAGTAGCTTTTCCTAAGCACATGCAGAGAGCCTTTGGCTCTGGAAGATTGTGTAGCCTTTCAAAAGTTGTTTCTCTGTGTTTCCACGTGCATTCACTTCCACTCCCTCTTGGGTTTGTGTTAATCAGGAGCAAAGTATGTCACACAGTGTGGAAGGTACAGCATTTAGAAGAGAAACCAACAGAGAATGCAACGAGAGCTCTTTTAGAATGTGAACCTGGAAAATATGTGTTTTTTAAAATAATTAGGGAAAAGTAGTACAAAAATTACATTATAATTTACCCTAACCAAGATCAATGTGTGTTCTCAAAGCTGTTTATTTTAGAAATACCTTGATGGCTCCATTAGAAATGAGAGTATAGCTTGTGTCATCAGTTTTTCCAAGTGTGTGCACGGGCCAGTTCAGCTAATATGGACAGGGAAAACAGGTTGTGTTTTTGATTCCTGAAGAGCAAAGCACAAAAATCCTCCATTTTAAAATGAGAGACATAATGTGCCTTTTGTCTTTCAGAAAGATGATATTAGGAGTGTGGTCAGCTGTTTGGCATTGAAGTAAGTTTTACTGAACATCCACTTTCTCTTTTTGAAACCACAGCTAAATGATTGCTGTAAAGATTAGGATGTGAGGCTACCCCTCCCCAGTTTTTTGCCTTTGGGTTTTTTGTCCTGGCCTACGGAAAGATGTGTGGACAGAAACTGGTACTCCTGTGGCAAGGAGTCTTGCTTATGGGCACAGATTTAAAGGCAAGGATAGAACTCTTCAGTCCTGCTCTTTTTGCTTAATTGGCATGTGTGTGGTGAAGAAACTTCTTTTTTCATTGGGCTGGCAACTCACTTTTTGATGTTGGACAATTTAGGATGTCCTCCACCCCCTTCTTCTGCTCTCCAGAAAGTAATTATTTTTTTAATTCCAGGAAAGTTGGAGTTACGTTGCAGGTTCCAAGTTCAGCTGTGGTTTTAAATAGTACTGACACTTGGAAAAGTTTCCTTAATTTTAGAGATCTGAGTAACTTTCTTTTTGCAGTAGCAGTGAATTGGCACAGATTTCCTCAGTCTTTCAAAGCTCAGCCTCATACATTTAATTATCTTGTCACCTCTTTCTTCTTGTGTATACTGTGGAGGGGGGGAGCAGGAAGTGCTATTAGCCACTGCTAATCATATTTCTTTTTTTTTCTTGGTAGCTCTTCAGAAAAAATTATTTCAATTTTACAGACAAGTTAGATTTAATCTCTCTTTACTGCCTTTCAGATGTAGCTGTCAAATTGAGTGGGAGCGTCTTCTGAAACAGAGGAATACTGCACTTAATTTGAATTTAGTCTTCTAGACCTCAGAGTTTACTTGATGGGGGGGTAAGGAGGATGATTTCATTGTGGGAATGCCTTTGGAAGATGGAAGGATTTTCACTGTTGTGCTTGGTTCAGCACAGGAGAGGAATATTGTGATGTTTGATACTAGGAATATGAAAATGTGTTTCTTTATTCTCCTTCTGAGCAAGAATTGCTTGTGTGGGAATGGGGTGAATTACCTCTTTTCTAGTGATTTTATGACAGCACACTTTCCATTTGTTATTTAATAGCTTTGTACTTGTAATTGTTTATTTAAATGGTTTTGGTAAGGTTCTTCTATTCTTACACAAGGATGAAATATGCTTCTGCTCCTAAAATATGTTTTGATTCCAAGTAATTCTTCATGAGGCATATTGCTTTTTTAGCATCTAAAAAGGCTGGTGATAAGAGTTTGAAAGTTGGCTGACAGTAGCTGAATTTTCCTTTACTTTTCTTCAAAATGTGGATGATTTATTCCATTTGTTTGTTAAATTGCAGTAAAAAGATAGCTATTTAGTTCTTACTAAATATTTTGGATAGAGTGGCATTATTGTAGGGTGATGAAATATGCTTTTGGTTTTGAGACTGAAAAAAAAGGTTGCTGATCAAGTAGAGAATTGCCATGTCTTGTTCTTTGTACTTGGAAAACATATGTGGGGTTGTCTTCCTCTTTTTCTGAGACTAAATTTACTAATGGGATAAAATCAACTTAATATGGAGCATGACATCTGATGATAAAGTTGATTGCTTACACCCAGCTTTGATTGGAGCAAGCTTAATGGCCATCTGGAATATACTGAGTGCAAATGTAGCTCATACCACTTTGTCTTGGCTGCTTCTGAGCTTCAGTTTGGTACAATACAGCCCTTGTGCTGTTACAAAGTCTTTGAACATCTCCTCCTGTATTTATCTACTATGGAAGCACTTGATTTTTTTAGGAATGTAGCCAAAAAATTTTTACAGTCAAGAAAATTGGCATATTTAACACTGTTCATTTGTTACTGTGTTACGATTGCATAACAACTTTAATTTTCACCATTTCCTTCACTAAATTACAGTGGTCTTCAGTTTATTCCAGTGGTTCTACTGTTGGCCCCCAAAGAGGGTTTAAGTCTCCTACCAAAGCCTTTTGTGTGTATTTGAAATGCCATGTTCAGTCAGTAACCCAAAACTGAATATCTTTTTATATTTCAGAATTGTGGATGATCTTACTTTTCCTCTTCTTTTCCTGTGCCACAAATGAAAAACAGGAGAGCTGAGAGGACTAAAGATAGTATATTGAATTTGCTGCATCCTTGCTTAGCTACCTCCAGAATTTCTGGGCATGGTGAAGGAGTTGGAGGTGCTTTACTTCACTATTAATTCTTCTGTTTTCTCTCGGTGATGATGCTTTTGCTCTGTTCTTCATGATACAATAGTGGAGAAAGTGGGTAAGGTAAAAGGGACACTAGAATACAGAAGCAGATATTTTATAGAATCACAGAATGGTTTGGGTTGGAATGGACCTTAAGGCCCATCTCCTTCTACCCTCTGCCATGGNTGGAATGGACCTTAAGGCCCATCTTCTACTCTCTGCCATGGCCAGGGACATCTTCCACTATTCCACGTTGCTCCAAGCCCTGTCCAGCCTGGCCTTGGACACTTCCAGGGATGGGGCAGCCACAGCTTTTTGTTTTCTGAGATGTTGCATCACATCATGAAGCCAGAAGGTAAGAATCAGAAATTTTAGTCTAAAATACTCCAAGCTCCTCAAGCAGTAGAGGTCTAGTCCATAGAAGGTGCAAAATGTGTCTGAGGAAATGCAGGAGCATAGACCCAAGTCACAGCTAAACTATGGACTTTCCACTTTGCAGAAGTGATCAGGAACATGAACCTAGTAGCAGCAGCAGATCATTTCCTGTGGTAATTATTGATCACTTTTTAATTACATGACACATAGGAAGGTTTCCTCAACATAGTCTTAAACATGAAAATTAAGCTTTAAATTAAATAGCCCAAATTGCAAAATGGAAAAATCAGGCTTCAGGCTGTCTCTTCAAAAGCACTTTTTACTCTACTGCGCTGTCAGCTGAAATTTGTACTTTCTTAGGCCAGGTTCTGTGTTCTGCACAGCACTGATCTGTGTTGTTTCCTTCTGCAGCTCCACACAAAAGTTTGTGGTTCTGCTTAAATCCCTGGAAAATGAAGTCAGTTGTGATGATTCTGACGGTTTAACTGTGGATGGCTGTGAGTTGTTAGTTCAGGAACTGTGCAAGAGTTTCCCTTGACTGCCCTGCTGATGGCTCCACTTGGGTGTTACAGCTGAGTCTGCCCAGCACAGTTGGATACATTTGTGCTGCTGACTTTGGGCCAGTCTTCATGGCTTTTTAAATTTGTATTGAAAAACTCTTTGATCAGTGCTACATTCCTCAGCATGCCAGTTTTGAGCTGATGATTCCTTACACCTCTGCATATTTTTTTTCTTGAATGAATGTGCAAATATCAATAAAAAGAAGTGCAGTAGAAAATAATTTTTCTTCCTCCCCCTCTTAAAAATGTCGAGTTTTCAGTAATTGAACCAGATGCTGGCTTCATCCACAGTTACAATTAGAAATACAATAGCTATTAACCTTTTGGACCTGATATTCGGCTTCCTTGTGATCTTTTCATGACCTATGCAAAACAAAGGCTGTTAGCAAAGGAAAAACTAGGGAGGAGGTGGAGGGAATATTGAAATCGCCTGGTTTTAATATTATTTTAGGTGTTCTTTCTCTTTAGCTTCATCAGTTCAGAGGATACTGTGAGACTTAACTTGTAACTTGTAGCCTAAACATGCTACTTTAAAAATGCAATGTCTAGTTTGTGTGTACCTATGCAGCATAAGTATCACTGCTAGTGCTCCTGAGGATGTGATTTGAAGAGCTAAATACTTTGACCACTGTGTTTTTTCCCCATAATGCTGGGAGTATGAGTCTAAATTATTAAATTACTGTCACCTTCTGTGGACTGCTGTGGATGGTACTTGGGAAAGCAAACAGTGTAAATACTGGCATTAGCAGAAGGCCAAGGCTGAGCATGTTTTCCAGAGAAAGTATAAAGAAGAAAGAATGAGCCATTGCCTGTTTTGGATAGATTGTTTTTTAAAGAGACACTTTTTTGAGGAAGGTTGGTATCACAGATCCCTTGCAACATTTTGGTAAAGAAGGAACCAGTGGCCAGTTTGTCAACTTTTGGTCATTTGTTGGTCTTTTTGTATTCCAGACAGAAACCCTGAATATGGTGTGAGAAAGGGAAGGAGGTGAAAGGAAGAACAAAGCTTGATAATTTGTTACAGAATATACTTCACTTTATTTTGACTGGCAAGATCCTTGTGTTAAAGTTGGGGGTGTCTTTTGCAGGGCTGGGAGTTGAACTCGATGGTCTTTGTGGGTCCCTTCTAGAATGTGAGACTGATTCTGTATTTACTTGTCTTGTAAAGCAAGGACTTAGAATTGGTTCTCAGCTTAGGTCTGTATTACACAAGGAGGCTGTGTTTTTGAAGTTTTGAAAAGTGCTTTGCTGCCTTACATCTGACAGAGAAGTTCCCATTTGCTTTGATGCTTTGTCAGATTGTCTTTTTTAAAGAAAAATCAGTATAATATTTGGGCACCTACAGAAAGTGTTGGGCTTACAGTGTTGTGATGAACAGAATAATAATTTTCAAGCTTGAACTTTGGCTTTTTGCTTAGATGCATAAACCATTGGATGAGTGTTCCATTGTTTGGATTGTGGTGTATATAACTGGCCTAAGACTCCTGTCAGATTTCCTTCAAACATATGAGTAAAAGTGTGCTGAACTGATGAGAAATGGTCATCACTATGTTAGGGAAAAAACTGCAAGACAATGTGCAATTATTTTGTGCCAGTTTGTCTCTATTTAGTGAGTAGGACCAAAAGCACAACACGCATTCATGTACAAGTAAAACTAACCAGCACCATTTGAGGTAAATGTGGATACTGCTTTTACTTTTACAGCACCAGTAAGACTTTCTTTTTCTTTTCCTTTAGGTTCTTGATTGTTACAGAACATTTGCTGAAATGTCCAGACCTGGTAAAAACCCTCTATGCCAAACTGAGCAATCAAGAAAGGTAACCCCAAAACCAATGCGGCTTTTAGTATTTAGCATTCCATATAGAGTATCCTGTTCACATGATTGAAAAACTGTGTGGTTTCATAGTTGGCACAAAATCTCTAAATACATGTTTCTATGTCAGTAATGGTTTTAAATTGGTTGGTTAACATTACAGCTTAGCCACAACTGGCAGTGATTTATGTAGGGTTGCAGAATCCAGGTTGGCGCCATTACTCGGTAAAGAAATACTTCACACACAAAAAAGGACAGGATTTCATGCCTGAGTCTTGATTTCATAAGAGCACCACACCCTGCAGAGTTTTACAGCTCGATTAGAAACGTCCTCAGCTCTTCATGCTTCTGTTGTTATGTCAAGAAATTAAGAGGAAGCCTTTAAGAAAGATGGAAGTGTGTCTCATTCTGGTTAGCAGAACCTACAAAACATGGATGAGCAGATGCCTGTGATTAATCTTTAATATTTCTACTGTTGAAAAGCTTCAACAAACCTTTACTTTGAAGAAGCATTGATAGTTTTCCTTCAAGTGTGTGAATAAATGTGAGCTGAATTGATGGGATTTGGCCACTGCTATCATGGAAAAATGCTCATTGCTTTAGTAGAGAATTGAGGAAGATTAAGAGATATTTTAAGACAATCAAATTTGGGAAACACTGCTAGAATTCTACAGCTCCTCCAACTGCTTGAAGATTTTGTGGTCTCATTTATGTGTTTAATGCACCTACATTGTTCTGAATCCACCCAGGGAAGCTGCGAGTTCCTCTTCAGTTTTAGCAGGTGAAAGACAAAGCACTAAATAAAACAGCGCCTTTGCATTTTTATCTGGTTTGTGTTGTTTCCACTGTTACCACAGATGAGGGTTCAGGCACTGATTGGAGATAAGAAAACTGAAAGGATATCAGACAAAGAAAGAATATGCAATTGATTTGAACTGTAAATAAAATATTATTGTATAGGGTTGGGATGGGAATGGTAAGGAGGGAAATACTGTTTTCCTCCATAATTCAAGATGACCGAGTGGGAACAAATCTGAGCTGTGTGCTTAATGTGCTGTGTAACTGTTTTAAGTGAGTGAGCTAGATTGAATTCTTTTGGGGAATATCATGAATGGCATTTTGCATGTTTTTATAATGCCTTTGAGGACAGCCAGGGCTGGGTTAGGGTGTTCACCTCTTCTTAAAGCAGTAGATGTAACCAGTTTATAGAAAGATCTCAGCATACTGCAGCTGATTATCAGATTCCTCACCTCACAGGCTTTTGGTGTAGGCATGAGATAGATGTTCACAGCTGGGATCACTAGAGTGTGTGTGCTGAATTTGTTATCAATGCCAAGAGTTCTGCCAGTCAACTCCATTAAATTTTTCAAAGACATAATCACAGTAAAGTGTTATGAATTGGACACTGCTTAATTTACCGACAAACGTGGAAATGCTGTAGAAGTAATCTTTTTGCATCTGAGCTATAGAAGAATACCCTGCCTTGGCATCTTCCTAGGTAGTGTTGGAGTATGTAAGAATGCATTCTTCTGAGATACATGAAGAGACAAATCCAATTCAGCTAAAAACATTTTGACTGTCATGAGCTGGAGAAAAAAAACCCATAAACCCCAAAGCATAGGTAACTCATTGTTTCAAAATGAGATGAGGAGTCCTCACTGCAATTGTTGTTGTGCTGGGTGTCCAGGGAGGCTGACCAAGTCCTGTAAATGAAGAATGGACAGATGTGGTATTGAGGTGTCCAGGAAAGGCAGCTGGAGCTCATGAATATATGGTAGCCCTCAGTTACAGCATCCTCTGTCCTGCACATTAAATACAGGTGGTTTAAATGCATTTGCTGAAATGAAATTAGCTGTGCCAAGGAAGTTTGTGAATATGCCCATTGGTGGTGACTCCCAAAGCTGGCAGTTGCCTGGGATGCCCAGAGTGTACATGCCTATGTAACTGCAGTTATTTGCACTATTCACTGTATTTGCACTATTCAAAGTATTTCCTGCAGTTGAAATCCAGTGCATTTGTGTTAGGGTGGCCATGGAGCCTGCCTCAAAGCAGTTCTTGTACAAGTGGATCAGGAATTTGAATTTTCAATTAAAACAAAATTCCTGACTTCCAGAAAACTTTATCTTTCATTTCCTGTCAGGCTTAATGTGTTGCATGTCTAAGTGTGCAAATGGCCTGAAATAAATCCTGTGTTAATGTGATCAGGTTTTTAGTGTTATTCTGGCCTGGAGAAATGCATGGTGGTGTGACAATGCCTGCTGGTTCTCTGGAAGGGATTCTTGTAGAAGGATATGGTCATTGATCTAAAAGAATGTAGAGTCATTAATTCTTTGCCAGATTGGAGATTTTCCTGCACATGTGTGCAGGTATTTGGCAGAAGTATTTAGAAAAAGCCTGGTTTGTGTTCATCCAAGTTAGCCTTGAGCATGGACACTGTAAGTTCATGCCTTGCTTGTCTTAATTACATTATAAAAATCTTCAAAAGTGAGCACATCTGTTGTTGTCCCTTCTAAGAAGGGATTTTGCTTTAATGAACAGCATGAAAAAGTGCAGCTGAATAGCTCCAGGTGTTTTTAAGATGCTCAGGTATTTCCATCTCGGGGTTTGTTTTAGTGTTGTCAGGTGAAGTGTCCCGAGTGAGGGATGCAGCCATTGATGGAATTGCCTGCCAGGAGATGGGCACTCAAGTCCTGTAAGCAGCACCACTTCTTGCTGGTGCTCAGCTACAGGGCTGACTACTGTCAGTGCTTGGGATGGTTTTGTTCCTGGCAATGCTCACAGACACTGTGAGTAGCTGAAGGTAGCACTGAAGTACAGTTGCCTGCAAAGTTACCAGTTTTCATTGAATATGATGCTTGCAAGTATCATTTGAAGAAGAAAGAAGTGAAGGTTTTGAGGAAAGGCCTAGTTTGTCTCATGGAACCATTGCTGTCAGGGAAGTGCTTCAGGAGGGACAAGCCTAAGTCACCGAATAAGAATGTCTCAAGTGTCTGGCTGGCCCTTGCTATGAGGTTATAAATAAAGCACATTTGATACAAACAGTGTTTGATGCTAAGAAAACCAATAAAATTTTACACTGCTAGTTTTAGGCTTAGTGAGGCAGCATTTTATTGTGTAGTAATGAGCTTCCAGATTTAAATTGCACTTGAATTCTGTGGTTTATTTGCAGGCTATAGGAGACAGAAGTTTGTTTTACTGATGACTGCAAATACCTTATAGTGGCTGTTCTAAGTTTATGCCAATTTAGTCAGCTTCAGGAAGAACTGTTTTAAATTTGACTAGGGGAAAAAAAACCTGCAAGATACTCACAAAGGGTTTTCCTCAGTGGTGCCTAAAGAAAAGGAAGATGACATGGCATGACTGTAAATACAATACACAGAATTAGATTTGAGATACTGAACTGAGTGTTACAAAAATTCAACTGGTACTAGCAGTTGTCATGTTTGTTGTATTTAGCTGCAGGCAAACAAGTAGGAAGAAACACTGTCATTTGAATGGCTCAGCAGTTGTGAGATCATTTAAAAGAAATGGGCAAATTGCACTGTCTGGAAGAACTAACTTGGAAAAATTAGGGTGAGTCTTGAAAGAAAACTGAGAGAAACAACAGAAAAAAGGAATGTAAGGGGACTTGCACCAGAGCAAAGCACATTGCTCTCAGGCAACTATTGTTTAAATGTCAAGACTTGCATGAAATTCAGGGCAAGATGGGCATGTCCTGCATGACTGTGCCTGGAAGAAAACTCGGGAAAACAGTTGGACTTGAATGCCTAAAGAGACCAGAAGACTTCAAAAGAAATTACATTCAGGTGGTGTTTTAACAAAGGACTGTAGTTGCTGAAAAAGACATCCATTCTTATTGCAAGGGAAAGAGTAGTGTGAAAAAAATTCCCTATTGGCAACCATTTAGTCTATTTAATGGGGTTTATGGAAGTGTGGTGACTCTTCAGCTTGTTTACAAAAGGATTGCTTGTCACTTTTAAATATTTATTATTTGGATTATTGGTGCAAGAAGCGCTGACTCGAATCCTGTCAAGCAGAAGATAGTATTTGTTTTGGGTTTGCATGGCCTGGTTTTGGTAGCAGGGGGATTTCAGGGGTGGCTTCTGTGAGAAGCTGCTGGAAGCTCCCTCCATGTCTGGCAGAGCCAATTCCTGGCAGCTCCAAAGATGGACATGCCACTGGTCAAGGCTGGGACAATTAGAAATGGTGGCGAAGCCACTGTGATAATGAAAAGGTGAAAAGAAAAGCNGACTCACAGTGCAGCAGTCTGCAGGGATCTGTTGCCTGTGAGATGGACTCATGTTGGAGAAGCTCATGGAGAACTGTCTCCCATGGGAGGGACCCTGTAGTGCAGCAGGGGAACTGAGCAGCGGGAGAAGCAGTGGGTGATGAACTGACCATAACCCCCATTCCCTTGTCTCCCTTCACCACTGGGGCAGGAATAGAGCTGGGAAGGAGGGGGTGGGAGGAAGATGTTTTTAAGGTTTTATTTTACTTGTCATTATTCCACTCTGATTTTGTTAGTAGTAAGTTTAAGTTGTGTCTGTAATTTCAAGCCTGTTTTGCCCATGACAGTATTTTGATGAGTGATCTCTCATGGCCCTTATCTAAAGCCATGAACCCTTTGTGAAGTTTTCTCTCCCCTGTCCAGCTAACAGGGGGAGAGGAGGGGAAGGAAGTGAGAGAGCAGCTTTGGTAGGTGCCTGGCATCTGGCCAGGGTCAACCCAATGCAGTACTGGAATAATTCCTTTGTTCATCAGGTCTGTGACCAGCCTGTGTTCTTAGCTGAAGCATATGCTTGAAGGAATCTAGTGAGTCTTTCACCACTTTCAAAGTGGTGAAAACTGACATGTCAAGTCTAGCCCTGTGTCAGGGGCAAGTGACAGATCTGTGGGTTTGGGTTTTGTATGGGATGCCAAATGGGAAAGCCTTTGGTCAGTGCAGGGTGTTGGGAAGCTGGGCACTGATTGTCTGGAGATGGGCAGGGTGCATCCAGCTGTAACCTGCAGAAGTAACCTGCAGAACAAACAGCCCCTGAGAGAGGCTGCTCCAGCCTCCTGAGCAGAGTCTGCCCTTCACCAAGTGTGCCGGCAGCACTTCTGTGCTGCCATGTTGAAAAAGCTTTTTGTCCTCCTTCAGATAATAGTTTAATGCAGCAGTATTAATGACACTGAGAATTGAGTTTAGCCAGAACTAAGTAGCTGTTTTGTGATTAATAGACATGGGGTTTTGGAGGTTAATAAAGCAGTGACCGAGCTTTTTCCACAGAAAAAGACATTTCTCTTCCTCTTCTGACAACCTGCCTGGTAAATTTAAAAGAAAAAGCATTTGAACTATTCCATATGTTTAAACGTCTGTCCTTCCATCTGAATTTCAAATATTTTACTGAAAGAAAAGCCAGAGTTGGCTTTTGAATTCATTCAATAAACAGTGTTCTTTCAGTTTGGGAGAATGACAGTGAGACTTCACCAGTCCCTGTGTGCTGGACTGGAGCAGGGACCTGTAGGAGGGTCTCTGCCACGTCCAAGTCCTACTTCCACTAAGTGCTTCCAATTTGCCCTGACAACATGACATTGGAAATAAAATTACATTAAAGCAGTTAAAAAACCCAACCCAAGTACGTTTCATAGGGCAGCTTCATTATGTGTCTAGTTACATTAAATATCTCTGACTGGGTACACGAGTGATTAACTTGGATTTGCTTAGTACATCTAGTAACAATTATAAAATGACTGTAAAGAACAGAGTGTGCATACCAATTTTAATTTTCCCTGTTTGGGCTCAGGATTGTTTTGGGGTTGTGGGGGAGAGTTAGTGAAGGACTGTGGGCAAGGCAAGGGCTGTGAAAACCTGTATTTTTCAAACAGAAGCTGTCAAATAGTCTATGCTTATTTTGCTATGCTTAACAGCTTTTAAGAGCTGGTTTGCTGGAAATTTTAGATATAGGCAATATGCAGTCTCAGTAATGTTTTGTTAGAACATAAGGGTTTATAAATTGAAATAGACTTGAGAAAAATATTGACAGTCTGGCCAGATTATATTAATTGAATGATGAATTAAATTAATTCTGTACAGAAAAAAACCCAGGAGAGAAAAATTGATTGCCAGTATTCATGAGGCTTGTTAATTTTTACAATTCCTTTCTGTTACTAGCATGACAATTTTTTTAAATCATTTTTAACTACTGCTTATTCTCCTGATAATTCTGTGTGGCTCAGTGAATCTGACTAACAAATTGTTTTCTGCCTCCAGAGTTACTTTGTTAGAGCTGATGATGGTGAAAGTCAGTGACAAGCACTCAGTTACCAGTGAAGAAATGAATGTGTTTGTGAGACATGCTGACTTCCTTGCAGTCTGTTTCCAAGAGAAATGTGGAGCTGTGCTCAAGTTAACTGCTGCAGCAGATGCAGAAGATGAGGTATGGCTGATAACCATTTAGGTACTAGAATTTGACATGATAAGTCCTCACTGCCACTGTTGCCCAAGGGGAAATACATGACAGTATCTTTTCCAGTTTATGTTGGGAAAGCAGTGGCAGAGGGCAAAGTAGAGTCTGTAGGACAGCAGTCAACCTTTGCTTTTAATCTGAGGGTGGCAAAGGATATGGTACTTTGAAATAAGTCTACCCCATTGTTAAGTATTTCAAAATCTAAAAAATGTTCAAGTTGTCACATATTTGGATTTTTTTTTATCTTACTAAGGATCACTTCTGTAATTTGTTTGAGTTGTGAATTGTAATTCATTCAAATTTAGAAGGGTGTGTAGTGACAGGACAAGGGGGAATGGCTTCACCCTGATGGAGAGTAAAGATAGATTAGATATTAGGAGGAAATTCTTCCCTGTGAGGGTGGTCAGGCCCTGGCACAGGTTACCCAGAGAAGCTGTGGCTGCCCCATCCCTGGAAGTGCCCAAGGCCAGGCTGGACAGAGCTTGGAGCAGCCTGGTCTAGTGGAAGGTGTCCCTGCCCATGGCAGGGATGGGACAGGATGGGCTTAAGGTCCCTTCCAACCTAGACCATGACCTGAGATGAGCTCAGTTGGTCAGAGCATGCTGCTGATAACACCAAGGTTGTGGGTTTGATCCCTATATGTGCCATTCACCAAAGAGCTGGACTTGATTATCCTTTTGGCTACCTTTCAGCTCAGAATATTTTGTGATTCTGTGATGATTCTATGATTCAAATATGAACCAAAATAAAAATATTTATTCTGTTCATAGCTGGGAAGCAGTAATATACATGTAGTCAGAATTATTTTATTGTTAATACAAAACTAATGTGCAATAGTTTCACTTCTAGAAACTCTCAAGAAGAAACATCATAAATGATTTATTATCAAAGTAAAAAAAATTATCTTAAATGCTTTTATATGATAATGTTAAAAAGTGTTGTACTTGCTTGGGGTTTTTTGTTTAAATAAGCACAGGAATTTTAAAAGTAGCTTGAGATGTGTTGTGAAAAAACATCAGAAATCACTTTATGGTGAGCTGGTGGTTGGATGTGTTAAAAAACCAAAACACAAACCAACAAGCACCCAATCTCTTCTTATCTGTCCAAAAAACACAGCCTCCCCCACTGCCCCAAATGTTTAGTCTAAGTTATGACTACTAGTTAATTAGCAGTCTAGTTAATTGACTACTTCTGGAAAAGGTACTAACTTGGCAGTGAGAGGACATACATTGAGACAATTCCATCTTTACTTTTTTTTGCCTGCCTGCCTTTTTGGGGTTTTTTTTTATCCTTTGTGGTTACTTTCCAAACCACTTTCTGTGGTTTCAGTTCATGGAAAAAAACTGTTTGTTTGCACCCATCAGACTGAGGTCTCTGTCCAACCAGAAGGTGCTGGGACAGCAGTACTGTGAATGTTACTGCATAACTTGCCCTGCTTGGCACTGACTTCTTATTCTTCTCTCACATAAACAAGGTGTATAATAAGTTGAGTATCACTGGTGGAAAAATGGGGCTCATTGAATGAACAGAAAATGCAAGTCCTGATAGGTGAATAAATGGAGGGCAATATGTGTATATGCATTGTATACAAATGTACACAAATATATACAAATGGAGGGATATCTGTGTATCCATTTGTTCACAACATGTGCTTGGTGTGGGAAAAGAGAAATGCCAGTCTAACTTCATAAAACTGTTCCTTTTCTTACAAGAAATCATAAAGAATTGCACCAATTTCTCCTCATTTCTATGAGTATTTTTAGGTTTTGTGTAGCAGTTGTGTTTAACTGCAAAAAATGCAGTTGTGCATGTAAAGTCTGTCATTAAAAATGCTTCAGGCAACATCTGTGATACTCAGCTTGGCTTTGCCTGGCCTTTTCTGTGGCCCACAAGCCAAGTGCCTTGCTCAGATTGTGTCTATAGTAGTAAGCTGCCTTGGACTCTAGAACTCTGAGGCCACATTTGAAAACTTTTGGGAGCAGTCCTTGGACTGGCCTGACTCCCAGAATGTTGTCTGGGTGTCCCATCCACTGTTTAATTTGTTATATGTAGACACTGCTTTGTTTTCCTAAGGAACATCAGGTCTTGTAGCTTGCATCCTAAACCCATGAGAAGCTAATCATATGCTTTTACAGTGCTTAAACCAATGTTTAAAATAGGTTTTCCATTCGAGGCCTGACTTGAGCATCAGTTTGCTTGCACTAACTTTCAACCATACTTGCAAAATAAAACTTTTCCTTGGACTTAATTCATCTCTTTATAAGGAACATGTTTTCTGTGTCTCGCTCTGAATATGTTTATTTAAAAAGTCTTCAATTATTTCCTTATTTACTTTTCAGATTATATCCATATCAAGATGTCTGTCAGAGTTCAAACTATTTTGGGTTTTGAACTTCAAAAGTATTTTCCTTTACTACCTTTCTTTTGTACAGGTGGAGGGCCAGAAAACCCCAGTTTGGAAAGTCAAGGAACTTGGGAAGCAGGGATGGAACAATTTTTTGAACTTAGCAAGTTTCAAAAATACATGAAAATTTGGGAGTTCTTCTATGGTTTTTAAATAATCTATTCCTCTTAAAAATTGTAAAAAGCTGGTTACTGTCTCTAAAACTTAGTTGTGGTATTATTACTTTGTAAGAGTATAATGGCCAGTGTATTTAGAGTCTGCCTTTGTGCTGATGAAAGCAGATTATTGAATAATTTAGGGCAAGATTTGCACTTTCCTACACCTGTATGGTTCAAAAAATGAAAATACAGCTTTAGTGCCTAGACCTTGTAGCAATTTGGGGTTTTCAAGGAGCAACGAATTAATGTAATTATACTGCTTAATTACTGAACACTACTATTGATGATTTGAATAACATTGTGTGGATTATATGGATCCAAAATATTACACTGTTGCTAAGTAAACTTTTTGTTTTTTCCTGCACCAGAAAAGGCAGGAATAGTTACTCTGACCAATGTCTGAGCCTTTTCATGGCTACTTGTAGTTTATGTAACACACCTGGAGTGGGATCATCTTGCGGTCACAGCCTGGCTCTTGGGCAATATGTGGTGTTCCAAATTCTGTCATTTGCTCTTAAGGTATTTTCTGTAAGTGTTGGATTGTCATTATAAGGAGGACCAACACATTCGGTGAGGAAAAAATAGTTCTGTGGCTGAATAAATAATATGCAAATGAAATTGTGTCTCGTAGCTAACCCGAACTCTGCATCTCTGATCTCAGTACTGTTTACCCAAGAATAATGTAAATTCTCACAGCCAAAGTTTGTTTGACCACAGAACTTTACAGAATTCCTGTGGATAACAAATTGATGTCTTGCAGGCGGTGTTTGTGTCTTTAAAGTGGAACGCTCCGACTGAATAAACTCAAAGAAAACATTTATACAGAAATAATTTCTCAGCTAGTAATTTTCTGTATTTCTGCTTTTGGAAGCTACTCTGTTTTTGTTAAAATTTTATCCTTTATGGCTCTGTTTTGGTTTCCTCATTCCTCTTGATTTTTCAGGCAGATATAACACTAACTGTAGAAAAGAAATTATTGCAATCTAATACGTTATTGTTATTTTAGAAAGTTGCCCTAATTTTATATAAATTTATTCCTGGCAGTCTGGCAGACCTGCACAGAACCTGAAGAGATCAGAGTTTCTGTCCCCTGTTAACATTTCTGGGTTTATGTTTTTATGATAGGCTTCATGAGCCATTTTCAGAAATGCAGTTTTCATTCCAGGAAGCACTGGTGACAATTCGTCTTCTCGATGTTCTTTGTGAAATGACCTCAAACAACAGCCAGCTGGAACATCTGCAGGCATTCCCTGGTTTGCTTGAAACAGCTGTAGGTGAGTGAGCAGCCACAAGGCTTAACTGTTGGTGCTCTGTGAATGAAAACATATTTTTCATAGCTGGTGGTAATTGTAATTCTGACCTTTGAATAAGATAGATAGGAGATGGAGTTAATCTGCATTTTCAAATATTTGATTTGTTCCTGGAAATTTTCTGCTTCTCCACTTTCTCTGTTGGCCTGTGTTGCCCAACAGAGCCTTGATTCAAGTATCAGCAATGCTCTTTTCCTAAGGAAAGTGGGGCAAGGGGCAGCTACTTCCTATATTCTTCCACTGACTGAATGGCGTGGAAGAGTTTCTTCAAGAAGTAGAAAAAGGACTTTTCCTCCATGCCTGTCCCCTCTGTTTCCCAAATTTCTGAAATTTAAGTGCAGTTTGACTGTTATTAACCAAATCCAGTGGCTTTGAAAGGTCAGTTTTAAAGAAACTAAGAAACAGCAAGGGAAGGACTGTACACAAAGAAAATTATGTCATGATTTTTCAGAGATGCTCAAGGGAGGAAGGAGGGGTGATACCTACCATGACCTGTGCTTTTTTACATCTTAGCACTTTGAGACTGAAGTATGTTACCAGTTTCTGAGAAAATTGTGAAAGTTTATGTATTTTTAAGACAAATATGAAAAGCGAAAAAAATTAAAAAGCTGAAACATCTGTTAGTAGTGACTCTTTGGAGATGTTTGGAGGGTCCTGATTGTAAAAAAGCCCAAACAAGCAAATTAAAAAAAAAATAAAGAAAATACCTCCAGCAACAACAAAAGAAAAATTTAAAAAGCAGCCAGTGCCAGGAACCGGCCAAAGAAGAGAGGAGAAAGTGATTCTGTGGTTAGTATGTTATTGCTGTGACAAATTCAAACTACAGGAAGTTTCCTAAAAATCTTGGTTTTAGCAATATATTTATGGTGCCAGAATTCTCAACATCCTACAAATTCTGACTCTTTAGGTGGAGATCAATAGCAGCAGCCTTCAGCCTTCATGTGTGAATTATGTAAGGGTGTGAAAAGTGCACAAAAATGCTTTCTGACATTGGAATGGTCTTTATGGTTGGTTATATTAGCCCAAATCACACAATGAGGTAAACTTTCAAAGTTTTTGACATGATGTGGAATATCAGAAATTTTGTTGCCTAGCACTGTACTCAACAATTAATAATAAAGCTCTGTGCCAAGTGAGACTAATTTTCTCATGGGAATGTATTAAAATGTTTTCTCTAGATACCCTGAGATTAACTCACCTTGCTGGGAAACAGGCTGTCAATATTTTCACTGCCACACATGCTGTGACAGGGCAGGAAGAAATTTCACATCCAGCCGTGGGTTTCAAATCTCATCTCATTCGTTTGATTGGAAATCTGTGTTACAAGAATAAGGAAAACCAAGACAAGGTGAGCTTTTACATTTTTTTCTGGCAGAACTCTGATGTGTAAACAGATGCCTGACTATAAGGTAACTGAAATACATTGTTGGTCTAGAAATTGATTTTTAAATTGTAGAATTGATTGTGTAAAGGAGGAAAACACTTTTTTTCTTAGTGTCTATGAATTAGTATCACAGTTATGCTGACTTTTTAATAACAGTGTAATGTTTGCCTGCCTGCCTTTTGTTTCAGCCCTGTAGATTGCAAGCCAGTGCCTAATTCCTATGTGGTTTTCACTTTTGCACTTTCTTTGAAAAGTCTCTAACTAAATTTCAGCTTCACTTTGAAGGGAAATGGATGTGAATTGTTGCATAAACTTAATTTTAAGTCTTTGGATTAGTCTAATGCTTAAAACTCTCTTTTTCATGTCACTTTAAAAATGCAGGTGTGCCTTTATCAAATCACTTCAAACCCTTTATCTTATAATTCCTATATAGAAAATCAGTTTTATTTCCACAGTGGGGAAAAAGAGGAAACAGCAGCAAGCTTTAAGTATTAAGCTTTTTTTTTTGAGTGATAAAAGATGTGTCTTTCCTCCAGGATCTGTTAGACTATCTTAGTTTCAGCAAGAAAAACACTTCCAAAAGTGTCTTTGTCTGACAGATTCTAGTATTATGATCCTCTGGATGGGTAATAAGGGAATGATCTTCCACTTCCCCATTCATATTAAGGGTATGTAATCAAAGTTTTTAATATGTCTGAAAAATATTATAAATACTGTTACTCTTGCTTAGCTGTGTCTCTGACACATTATGATGTAATATGTGTGGAAGTGAAATACATTTTTGTGGAATACCTAATAATAGTGGAAGGGAGGGGGTTGCTTTCATTTTGGAAGGGTTGATTTACATCTTATTGTCCTTTTTTTCTGGGATTTTCAAAGGCCCCTGGAACAATTAAGCATGCACTCTTAATGTTTTCAATGGAAGTTGGGTATTAAATGGCTATAAACTACCTGAAAATATTACTGCCTTAGGCTGTCTTAAAAATTACTTAGTTTCTGGTGTGTGGTATCATGGTACTTTATTTAAGTGCCATTGACACTTCAGAAATGCCAATTCTACCATATCCTGTCTGCACCTTCAGTTTATTTCATATATTTAGATCAGTTCAAATACTTGCACTTGCCATTTGTAAGGCAGTTTTCATACATAAAGACATGCTTGTGAGGCCAGGATAAAGAAGAGTTTTGAGATAAGTTGTTCAAAGTGGTGCATGGCTCCGTCCTAGAACTGGGTTCCCACCTCTCTTCAGACTCCTGTCTCACAATATAGGTCTGATTTTGTATCTGTTACTGGGTTTACACAGAGTTTGCTGTTTGTATTCAATCAAAAGCAAAGTAGAAAGGGTAGATTGTGGGGTTTATGTAACCAGCCAAGTGACCAGTGCTTGTGAGAGACCTTGGGCTTTTCCAGTGGCTGTTGCTCCCCTGTGACTTACCCTGGGAGCTGCAGGCATGGGCTGGGGAAGCAGCTTCCTCTCAGGACAGCCTGGATGGGTGCCTTGCAGGAGAGGGCTGCATGGCAGGAAAAGCCTGGAAACAGCCTTACCAAAGGCTCTCCAACAGCACTCCCCAAATTCAGGCTCTTGAATGAGCTGAGGTTTTCATACTTGTTTTCTCAAATATTTTGCCATGATTTCCAGTCCCAGGACAGCTCTTTCTCCAGTAACAATGCTAATGAATTAGTAAATGGAGTAATAGCACACTGTTAATAATAAATAATAAAAAATATAGCCCCTATATTTATAATAGGAGCTATGTATATGGGAGAGAGCAAATAATTGCAGAAGAGAAGGTTGTGTGGAGACCTCATAGCAGCCTACAGGGAAGTCAGGGAGGAAATCTTTATCAGGAACCATAGTGACAGGGACAGGTCAAGGTGGAGTGGCTTCAAACTGACAACGAGTAGGTTTAGATGAGAAATTAGGAGGAAATTCTTGGCTGTGAGGATGCTGAGGCCCTGACACACATTACCCAGAGAAGTTGTGAATGCTCCATCTCTGGAAGTGTCCAAGGCCAGACTTGGGTGGGGCTTGGAGGAGCCTGGTCTAGTGGAAGATGTCCCTGCCCGCGGTTGAGGGCTTGGAACATCATCATCATCACCAAGGTCTATTCCAACCCAGGCAACTCTATGATTTTATTCTGTGAATGTGTGATATAACCTTAGTGCTTGATGTTGGTTTGCCTGACTTGTTCTGGAAACAAAAGCAGTCGCCAAAGACCTGGGGTTTGATTGGTGACTTGGGCCAAGCTCACCAGGGAACAGTTGGATCACTGTGTTCAGGAGCTGTTTCCTGAGTCGAGTGAGGCTCTGTGCCCTGGTGGGTGTGAGCTCTGCAGTGTGTCTCCAAGTTCAGTGGGGCAGGTCAGCTGCACAGGGTGTTGGTAACAGATCTGAAGCTACAGACTGCCCAGAGACATGATAATCACTCTGCAAAGGCTACTTTTCCACCTCTCTGTTCATGGTCTCTACCTGCCACAGCAAACATCATTGCAGGCGATTAGTGCACTGGTTTGTTTGCAGTGGGGAAAAGTCTTGTAAGGCTTTGAAACAGAGAGATACCCTGCTAGCACTTTATTGCTTGACTTTCTGTTTAAAATCAGTCTCTCCTTTTAGAATGCATTCTTTACGTCCTTTCTTCCTCATAGTTTAGTTCCACTGTTGTGATAGGTTCTTAAGATTCAAGGGAGTGGGCAGACCTGTAAGCAGTTCCTGTGTGCATCTTGCTAGGCTTGCTGCCCACTTGTGTGTTTTGCAAGGCTGGGTGAGTTGGTATTCCTAAGATAAAACATTCCCTTTGGACTGACCCATGTTGGGTCCCTTCATGTCCTGAGCTGCAGTAGCTTTTGAAGAGGAGAAAACAACAAATAAAAGTGCAGTACTTGGGACTCCACGGGGTGAGCTCATTCCTTGTTGGACCTGCCAAGAGCCTGCCATGGATGTGCAGTTCCATTCTTTTTTCCTTCTGTGTAGGAGGAAGAGCTGTCAAGAGCTACTGTCATACATGTGGGACTGTCCTCTGGCTTCTGTTGTGTTATGTCTCCTTCACAAAGATGCATTGTATGTTTTTATTAAATACACTGGAAGGAAGGAGGTGGATTTTCAGGCTGAGCAAGGGGTGGAGGTTTTGGCTGGTAGGTGATGAATGAAGCTATCAGATGGAAAAAGGGAAAATTCTTCCATACTCACATTACCCTGTTAGACTTTGCTTCTGAACACCTCACTTTTATCATCCAGACAGAATTGGCATTGGTTTCTTGGGGGAAGGCTTTAGATACTTATTTTCCCCTCTCAGAGCTATGACATGATGGATTCATTCAGCTCATTCTGCTTCTTTAGTATGGAACTCTTTAATAAAGAGTATAACTATTAAAAGAAACCTGATGAATGAATTACAGAGGATATAGTGCTTTATTGTAGAAATGACACTAATACAAAATGGGTCATAGCAGTTAATCTGCACACTTATTTCTGTGTTCCTTTACAAGAATCATATACATAGAAGAGGGGATGACTGATCTCTGCCTTGTTTTGACACCTGGCACTGCTCTGCACAACCTTATTTCCCATCCCTAAAGCTGCCAAGGACCTTTTAGGTACTGTGGATGCCAATGAACTCAATCACAGCATCCTAATCTGGGAATCTGTTTCTTTGGTAAAGCTGTTCTGCTGATCATATAGAGGGAAAAAATTAAATATGTAGTTGCCTTTGGTACTGGCACCTTCTTACCTAGGTAGAGTCACTCTAATGAGATGAACAATTTATGGGGGATATTTTTTTTCATGTGCCTGTATTTATTTGAGGTGGCAGCAGTGCTTTCTCTAATGCTATAATGCTGGTTTTTATCAATGCAGTGATGAAAAAAGGAAATCTTCTGGGAGAAAAGGGAAAAGAAAAAAGCTTCTACTGTTAAAATTAATCTTAATAAAAATAGCAAGTGAAACATCTGGATACTATTTAGTGTGTTTAAATTAACTTAGATTTTTATATATATATATATGACAAATTGTTTTATATGAGGCTGGCTTCCTAATTTGAAGACTTGTCTGCCTGAAAATATGAACGAGACTTGACTTGTTTGGAATTCAGTTTTCAATTCCTTTTTTTCATGGGGGCAAGGTGTGCAACAAATCCCCTTAGTCAGCAAAAGGTGCCAACATCCATAGATCAAACTGTGACCACCCAGCTCTTCAACTTCATCTTTTGCTGTGGTGATTATAAAATAGAAAAACTCATATTAAAGACACATGCCTTGATTTTTGCAGAATCACATAATAGTTTGGGTTGCATGGCACCTCAAAGACCATCTCGTTTCACCCCCGTGCCATGGGCAGGGACACCTTGCACTATCCCAGGTTGCTCCCCGCCCCATCCAACCTGTCCTTGGAGGCTTCCAGGGATGGGGCAGCCACAGCTTCTCTGGGCGATCTGTGCCAGGGCCTTACCACCCTCACAGGGAAGAATTTCTTCCTAATACCTAATCTAAAACTTACCCGCTTTCAGTTTGAAGCCATTCCTCTTTGACCTTTCACTACACTAAGTAATTTAGCAAATGGTTCTTTCTCACCTCAAGTTTTTAGAAAAACTCCATGAGCTTATATGTTCTTCTTCTTCAGGATTAATGTAACTTTTTAAAAATAATTACATTCTGGCATAGGAAGATTTGAAATTATTTGCAGTGAAGATCATCCCACATTTAACTGCCTATGCTATTGAGAAGTGATTGGGGGAGAACTAAATCTCTTGGATTTCTTAAGTAGAAACCTGCATCATTGTGATTATTATATTTCCCTTATGTTAAACAGAAGCCTAAAATGGAAGAAAGATTCTTGGTTTACAGTTGAACAAAAGTGGGAGCATTTTGGACATGGATGTTCTGAAGTGGAGCTCCTGCATGCCTACCAAAAATTCTGCCTGGTTCCACTGGTTGGGTGGGGCTGCTCTCATGCAGCCCTCTGTATGTTTTAATGCTTTTCTAGCTGAGGACAAAACATTCAGGGTGTTGCAGGACTGAGCTCTGTAATTGGTGAGTTTTGTCTGCCTTTAACACTGTAAAAGTCAGCAGGAGAGCTGAAAATGGACCTTCTGACAGAAGTCCTTCTAAAAGCTGGGGTTTTGCTGTGGAGATGGAGGGCTCTACCTTAACTAATACAGAACCACACCAAGTAGCAAAGTGTCTGTGGCTCAGGAGTGTCTTTCAGAGTATCTGTTGGGACATATAAGGGAATTATCTGGTCCTGGTCATGTTGTTATTATGTTAGTCTTCAGCTCTGTTGCAATCATGCATCCTTAGTGAGGTGCTAAGATTTCCATCAGAGCCTAGAGATTCGTAATCAGGCTCTCTTTTAAGGGGCAGGACAATATGAGTAATAAAGGGTTGGTGTGAGGTTTTTGCCTTGAGGTCAGAGATGAATGCATAGTGTGCAGTATTGTTTGTGAAGCGATGGATTATTTTTGTAGCAATGTGACTCATTTGTCCTTAGAGAATAATACAAAACTTAATTCTGTTGTGCTGCCCCTTTAGTAGCAACAAGTTAATTTTCCCTCTTGCCCTGCTCCTATTCCCTCTTCTGCCCCTCCAATTGTTGACAGCTGATACAGTTGATCCATTGTGACTTGTCCCATTTGCCCAATTTCACTTGAAACCTTGATCATACAAAGCATAGAAAGTTAAAAAGAAAAACGAGCTGTCTCTGTGTGCATTTCCAAACAGTGAGTATCAACTTGTAGGCTTCCTGGCTTCCTTTGGACTCTGAATTCTGGTGGGTTTTTTTGAACCCTCTTTGGTGTTGAACCTTATGATCATAGTGGTACAGCACAGGACTCCAGCCTTTTTTAAAGGAAAGCTTGGTACACCAGTGTCAAACATCTGTTTCCAGACCTCTTTCAGCACTTATCTAAGTGTTGAAACTGCATCTGTAGCATTTCTATTTAATGTGCCCGTTGAAGGTGTAAAATACTCATTTTCCCTGACAAAAATCTAAAATTAAGGTGATTGACCTTTATATGGAAGAGTTCTTAAGAGATTTTTGCATCTCCTTTCCTGGTCCAGTGGGCTGCATAGTAGTTATCATACCTGTGGTAAGTACTTCAAACATGAATTAAGCTTGGTCTTCAACAAAGGGTTTTATGCTGTTGCTCTCTCCTTTCTTCAGCTTGGTTTCAAATGATTCTGTAAGGCATGGGTTATTAAAATTCTAGTTGCTTGAGAAATATTTAGAGATGTTCAGAGATTTTTTGTTGTTACCTGTATCATACTGAGTTAAGTGAAGAGCACCATATCAACTAAAAACATTTCACACTAGTTTACTAGGTAGTGAAGAACTGAATTTGTTTGGAGTACACCATGTTATAAAAACTTACTAAAATAACACCTTCTGATTAGTTAAGTTAGATCAGAAGATCTAATGTTCCCTGTATTGCAGGAAGGGGATTGTCTGTGGTTGCTGGGGTTTGCCAGTGGCATAAATTGCTGGAAGCAGGAACCCCATATGTGCAAGAACATTTACCTTTCAGAATGCTCTTTCTCACATCTGAGCTGTTAATCCAAATTCTTCCCACTTTTACTGATATCAGATACAAGTGACATATTTTCCAGTGCTACAAGAAGTGCATCAGTTTTCTATGTTGTTTTTCATTGTTCTAACCTCAACATGAACTGAATTTTCCCATCTTCTCTGAATAGCCATCCTGCATACAGTCTCTTCAGGGTGTTTTGTTTATTGGGTTTTGAGGGTTTTTTTAAAGCTGCACCAGACTTCACAATGGGCTGATGTTACAGTGCTGTGAGTATTGAATGTGATCCTTTTTGGATATACAACTTTCTCCTCTTTCCAATTAAAAGAGGTTGTGCTTGTTATTTTAATTACCCTGAGAGTCACAGGAATCATTAATTTTTAGTCTGTTTCCTGAGAAGTGACTAAGTTTTGGTTACTGTGAGATATTAAAATTTCTCAGCTCATATTTTTATGACAATCCTGAAGTTTATAGGAACCAGCAGAAAAAAAAAAAAAGATTTTTTAAGTGTTAAGATTTGGCCATCCCTGCTTATGATGTAGCTCAGTTCACATTTTGGAATAAAATAGTTTCATGGAGGAAATAATGAAGCATGACATATGAAAGACTACATTTTGTGGTGAATTTACTGCAGTAATTTGGTTTTAGTGGCACACTGTGCTGCACTCAGAGTGAGGAGAGCACCAAGGACATTTTGTGTGTAAGGGGGTGGTGGAGGAGCCCTTCCCAGTGATCAGCAAGCTGGATGTTAAGCACATGCCACTAAATCCTGATACTAACTTCCCCACCAAAATCAGAGAAGCACTGAGCTAGGCAGAAGCCCACAATGTGCTACCAGTTTCAGTTTCACCACAGTGGGGTTCAGTTTCTGCCCCCCTCCCCTGTGACAGCCATTATCAGGTTCACTGGAGGTGTGATGCCATGCAGGCTTCAGCCCAGCTTTGTCCTGTCAAAAAGCAGCTGTCAACCCTCAGTTCTCCTGCCTGTGTGCCTCTAAACCAGTCTGAATTCTCTTACCAGCCCTGAAAATTAGAATCATAGACTAGGATCTCCTGAGGTAGAAGGGATCAACAAGTATCCAGTCCAACTCCTGGAGCTCTGGAAGCCTTGGGGCTGTGACTGCTGTCCTGGGGAGCCTTTTCAGTGTACATCCACCCTCTGGGGGAAAAATACTTTCCTACTATCCAACCTAAACCTCCTCTGACACAGCTCTAGCCATTAATAAATTGTTTTCTAAAACTCCTGTTGAAGGATGTGAGGCTGTACCAAAGCACTTAGTCTTCAGACAGAGACCAAGCATTTGATTTTATTAGGTTTTTTTTTCCATTTCTCCTGTTTTCCTTCATGTCTTTCAGAGGAGCCAGAAAGTGTATGACAGTCACCTGCAGATTTGAATTTCTGCCATTGGGTGATGCTGTTTGTTCTAAATTGTAGCCCTGCAGGATTCTGCCTCTTGGTCTTCAGCATGGCAGTGCTTGAGCCAAGTTCAGTCACGCCTGTGCCTGAAGGGACCAAAAGACTGGTCTCATTTTTAAAGAGATGAGGGATGAGATTGCACAAGTCCATGTAAGCAAAGGTGCTGCCCATTATCTCTTATTTGCAGAACTCCATTCAGTTATCTTTTCTGCTTGATATGTGGGCTCTTCAAAGAGTCTCAGTCCTGTAAGAGAGTTGCAATAATATAAAAAAAAAATGATGATCACTTCTGCATGCTTTTATCAACTAATTTAATCTGCCTGCTATCCTTAGCCAATGATTGGAAGGAACCTACTTAGCTTTTTATGTAAGCAGTGGTAAAACAGCTCATGGGAGAAGAACTTGCAGTCTTTAAGGAGATTTTAGAAGAATATCTTCAGTTCTTGCATTGTTTAGGGACTTCATAAATATTCAGGATCTGCTGCCCATATTATGAGAGAGAACAGACTTACTATTCCTTTTACAGTCTCTTGATATCTGTAGTGTGCTAATTCACATTAACTGTGCTGTTTGAAAGCCTTCTATTCTTTAACCAAAAAAGCTCAGTATTTCAATCAAGAAGTGACAAAGAATTGCCTCATTCATAAGTATTTAAATGTTTAAAACTGTAAGTCTCCAAGTTTGCCTCATAATTGCAGTCAATCAGATATGTTCAGATTGTTATGGCAGAAGTGGTTTGCTGGAAGGATTTCAAAGGGACATTGACCAAAGATCTCATAAAGACACTGGAAAAGCAATTGAGTTTAAGTTCCTTGAATGGAGCATGGCCTATATTTAGATATTGCAGCAGTGGGAGGAAGATGAAAGTATATAATTGATCTCTGTGCTGAAAGTCAGAGCACCAAGAAGATATTGAATTAATCCTCTGCTATTTGTGAAATGCAGAATGGGCTAAATTTGCAAAAGCCAAGATGATGGCTTGATTGTTTGTATTAAGATTTAATTAATTAAAGACTGCTAGGAGGATTCCTTCCTTCTTGCCCCGAAGCATTTCCAGTAGGTAACACCACAATTCTGATTGCTCCCATCACATATGCTGACACTAAACTCTTCTCTAATGAGAGAGAAACCTGTGCCACCAGTGTGATTTTCCTTCTTGCTCATAGGAGTGTCACTCCGTGGGGCAAGAGGAATCACTTACTGATGGTCACTGTATGTTCAGGTTCCCATGGGCTTAGCCTGAGGGAGACTAAGGGAGCAGGCAACAGGTTGGCACATCTGTTTATCCACCTTCCAGGACTGATGGAGGCTCCCAGGGACTCTGCTTGGAAAAAGAAAGTGGTAATACATAGTATGCCCAAACAATCCCTGTCTACAAGATTGACTCCCTGAATTTCAGACACATCCTCACAGTCTGGAATTCCAAAAGGCCCTTTCTCACCACTGGTTGAGGATTGAGTGCAAACAAACATCTTTGTGTGTGTGTGTGTGTTGAGTCTGACTGAGGGAAGTTCTCAGCCCTTCCAGTGCTGTGCCTTGCATTGGTAGCTGGGAGGGTGCTGATAACACTCCAGTGTTTTGGCTACTGCCCAGCAGCACTGTCCCTCTGGCATTCCTTCCCCCACCAAAGGGTCCTGGGAGGGAACACGGCCAGGCTAGCTGACCTGGATTAGCCACAGGGATACTCCACACCATATGACATCAGCTCAGATATACAAAGCTAAGGGAGAGAGGAAGAAGGGAGGTGTTGTCATTCCTCAGTCTCTGCCTCCCAGAGGGATCCTTAGGTGTGCTGAAGCCCTGCTTCCCAGGAAGTGTCTGAACATCGCTGCTAATGAGAAGTAGAGGTTGACTTTTTTTTTCTTTAGCTTATGTGCATGCAGAATCTTGCTTCTTTTTCTTTCACTGTAATAAAATTGCCTTATCTCACCCTGCTGTTTTTCTCCCTCTTATTCTCTCCTGTGTCCCATTGGGAAAGGAAGTGATAGAGTGTCTTAGTGGCACCAAGCCAAGGGCAACCTGCTACAGGGTGCTGGTTTCAAATGGGTGAAGTAGGTGTAGGAACTCTTGGCAGTTGTGATACACAGATAACAAATGGTTTTGACCAAAATCATTCTTTGCAAGATAAAGCAGGATTAAAGCTCAGTATAATAATTATTGCAGAGTCATTCCAGCTGATTATCACAAATGTCCTGTGAGGTGGAAAAGCAGTAATCTGAGGAGGGACAGAAGAAAGCTCTGTCTGATTTTATTTGTACTTGCCTTTCTGTCAAAATTGTTTTCTTGTCTTATTGTTCTCATTTATGAAATCGAGTATGTCCCTTAACTGAAGAATGAGGAAATTGATAATTAATAGAAGTTAGATATTTTGGGCTTTACTTGCTGTAAAATTTTATATATGTGTATATATATGTATAGGCATGTATGTGTGATTTATATATAGATAGGTGCATCTGTGTAGATATATAATATAAAAATATATACATTAATACAAATTTATAATATATACTTGAAAGAGACGTGTAGCCAGCAGGTTATGAGAGTTGATTCTTCCCCTCTAGTCTGCTCTGGTGACACCCCAGCTATAGCACAGCCTTCCAGTTCCTGAAGGGAGCTGACAAGAGCAATGGAGAGAGGCTGTTTACCAGGGCTGGAGTGACAGGACAAGGGGGAATGGCTTCACACTGGCAGGGGGCAGGGTTAAATGGGATATTAGGAATAAATTCTTCCCTGTGGGGGTGGTGAGATCCTGGCACAGGCTGCCCAGAGAAGCTGTGGCTGCCCCATCCCTGGAAGTGTTCCAGGCCAGGTTGGATGGGGCTGGGAGCAACGTGGGATAGTGGAAGGTGTCAGGGGGTGTGGACAAGATGATGTTTAAAGGTCACTTCCACCCGAAACCAGTCTGTGATTCCATGTACATACATATATATAAACATACACACACACAAAAACTCCTCAGTTACTTCAAACTACTCCACGAATACTTTTGTGGATAAAATTGAGAAGATTGGTATTACTTTTGGTTAAAACTAATTGTATTATACATCTTTGATTTACTTCCCTTTGATAATTGTCTCACAAGCAGAGTTCAAATTGTATTAAATATATTGTGAAAGAGATTCTCAAATGTGAGCCTAATAGCTCTCTTGATTAAGAATCATAACTCTTGTTCAATTCCTGGGAGAAAAGTTGTACTGTTGAAATTAAAAAAAAAAACCATAAATATTTTCTGTCTACCTTGGTGGATCATTTTTTCATTACTGGCAACATGATGTTTCTTGGCATCTCTTAATGAACTTTATTTAAAAATGAATTCTGGCACATCTTACTGATGCAAAAAGGAAGAAAGGAAAATGACACTGATACTGGAAAACATGACAAAATTGTTTGAGCACACATGGTATGAATTTTCAAAAGCTGGTATGTCTTCCTTTGCAAGCCATAGGTATTTTGAAAAGTACAAGTACAAGGATGCACAAGTCTTGAATGGTATGTGTACAACAGGATGTGATTTAGGTCATGATACAAACCAAGTTTAACCAAGGCTGGTGCAGTAGTCTGATTTTAGTTTCATTATGTATTCTGCTTGTCTAACTTAAAAAATATAATTTTGTTGCTTTTAACAAAAAATTTAGATAGCTTACTGCCTCTAAAGTAAAAATATCTGTGCTTCATTTCAGTCTAATAATTTTTGAGGTAATTTGTGCAATATTTCAGTTTCCTTTTAATATTTTTACATTATTACAATCTGACTGATCTTTGAAATGAAATACTGAGTCTGGCCAGGTTGCACAGGGCTTGGAGCAATGTGGTCTAGTAGAAGCTGTCCTTTCCTATGGCAGGGAGTGGATTAAGATGAGCTTTCAAGTTGCTTCCAACCCAAACCATTCCATGATTTTATGATGAGTATTAGCTTCATTTTGTAAGGATATAATTTTTTGTGTTCTTCATAAACTAGAATAAGTATTGAATATAAGTGTTTCTCCTGTCTGTTTTTCTGCATGTTTTAGCATTACAGTCAGCTTTGGTTTGACATTAATCTTACCTATGACAAAATAAGAAGGATTTAGATTTTGGGCTAGCAATTACTGTTCTGAAGGACAATTACGGAGCTCAGTGGATTGATATTGAAGCTGGCAACACATGTTGAATTTTAATAAGGGGAAGTTGTAACATTTACTTTCAAATCAGTTTTTTCCTTAGAAAATGAGAGGTGCTACCCATGGAGCTGTTCAGGGCTTGAAATTTTCCATAGGAGAGTTTCCAACTTCTCTAAAAATCTCTTCATCCTTGAGTACAGCAAATGTATGATTGTACATTTTGCTTTGGAAAAATTGAAGGGCTTTATTTAGAAATATTGAAGGCCTTTGTTTCAGGCTATTATTCAGTATTGTAGCTAAAAATAATAATAATAAAGAAAGCAGTGTTTTGCCTGCAAACAAAAAGGCAAACACTTCAGTGTAATTAGTCATAAATTGGTAGGTTCCCTTTAACTTGCATCTAACTTTTGTTCCCTGCTACTTCAATGTCACTCCCTCAGTATTTTCCAGCCAGGTCTGTTTAGTTGTCTCAGCTGTGCCTGTTCCCCACAGCTCCAGGCATGAGAAGCAGAGGCAGTTTGAGAGGACACCAACCACGGCCAGTTCTTCTGGAACCCGCAATCCAAATGGAATATTTGGTGGTTGGGAGTGTCACCTCTTAGTTCCAGCTCTTGAATTACACAGATTCACAAGCACCTTACCATTCAGTGCACTTTTTTTAAAGTGCTTTTAAAATTTGTAGCTGCTGAGGAAAAAAAAAAAAAGCTTAGGTCCCCTACAATAGATCAAGCTGCTGGCAGCTGTTTGAGGTTCTGATTCAAGACTTCTTCTCCTCTCACCTTCTGACCCACCATTACTGTCAACCTGTTCCTGCAGGCATTTCTATAAAAGTGTTGACCTGCTCCTTTGAAAATCAACTTCAAATGAAAGTGTTTGTTATTAAACCCCTATAGAAATTTTCTTTCTTTTTAAAAATAGTGACTTATAGGATTCAAAATTTTTTGAAAAAGTTTTTAGTTTTTATGATTGCATTAATTATTGTACAGATTTCATCTGTTGAAATGGACCCTTAATCCCTATTCATATGAGATTTTTTCCTTGTTACTGGACTTGCTAGGAAGAGTTGGCTGTGCTTGGGTAGGTTTCCTTTAAAAATTTTTTAATAACATGGTGTATATATACTTAATGTAGAGTAATGAAATGGTCTTGAAACAAGTACTCTTTCTGTTTTTCAGTTAAAATCTGCAGTCTTGACTTTATAGGCTGTCATTAAATTAATGATCTGTTGAAAGAAAAGAAATAACTATAAATAAAGCAAACCAGAACATTCAAAAATGTATAAACAATTGGCTTAGTGCTTGACTAGATATATACATGCCTTGTTTTGTGCAAGAATGTTTTCAGGTAAATTAGCCCTATGAAAGGATACATTTATATTATGAAGTTTTTAAAACAATTTGAACAACACCTCTGCAAATTTGAAAACCTAGAATTTTGTTTGTCACAGATATAGCAGTTCAGCTAGAAATTGGGGAATCTTACTTTCGTAGAACCTGCAGTTGTTATTACCATATTTAGAGACACAAATACTCAGAAAACCCTCTGGTAGTTGTAATTTAGAGGTAAATTAAGAAACTGCTATGCAGTCTCCTTGTGTACAGCTTCATGTATCATCTCGCTCTGTAGCCTGAGGCATTAGCAAGCTTTCAGCATGAAATTTAGTGCTAGAGCATGCATTCCTCAGTTATTGTATATCATGCATGCCATATATGTGGCTTTTATAGACATATAAATCACAACATCAGGAGTCTTGTTTTCTAAGTGTAAAGTTGATCTTAATCTCAACAAGGTGGCTAAATTTATCTTAATAAGAGAATCTGATCCTGTACAAAGGTTATGCTTGGTGGAATCATTAAAAGGAAATGTGTATTCTTAGAATTTCAGGTAAATGCAGAGAATAATTGTTCAGCTTTCTGTGAGTCTGGATTGTCAGCAAACAGTGTCAATGGCCCATGAGGGATGAGCCAGTCCCTGGTGGGTACAGAGAGTCTAGGGGGACCATTTCTAGCCTTGAGGGCAAGTTGCAGAGTTTGGCATGGCTCACACAGACATCCCAGCATTCTCCTCTTCCTCCCCTCAATCTTCCCCACCAAAATCAAATCACAGAACTGCCTTTCCTTTCCCTGGGAAGAGCCTCTGGCCTGCACTGTGTACTCAGCAGTTCCTGGGTGTTGCCCAGAGGAGTGGAGGTTTTCAGGAGCCAGCAGCCCCAGGGAGCATCTGAAAGATGCAGCAAGGAGCAGCACCCAGAAGGCAAATCCCAGCATCCCAGCTCTGTGTCTGCTCGTGCACTCAGGAGCTCTGCTGAAATGAGCTGCAGCTTTCAGACTTCACTGGTGTATTGTTCACCTCAAATGAGCTTGATTAATCTCATCTGTCCTTCCACCCTACATTCTACATCTCCTGTAATGGTTGTTGGATTTATTTTGGTCGCACTGGGAAGGATTGGTTGTTGGATTTATTTTGGTCGCACTGGGAAGGATTAGTCCTTGGGTCCCACTGGCTTGGGCAGTGGAGATCTGCACCTCAAAACGTTCTAGTGGGTAAAGCTTTAGCAGATCATTGCTAGTTTATTTGCTCACCTCTTGAATCACCACACATGGTTCTGAAGCTGCAGTGTGCCCTGCTCCTGTATTAACCTCATGGCATTCTCTGGTTCCTAACCTGTTCAGCAGTTTGTTTTCCTTGAATATAGTTTTCAAAATACAAAGAGCTCCCAACCTGCACGAGAGGTTTGTTAAGTAGTGCATTTATCTGCTTGTCTGGGGGGTCAGGCATTTGGAATCAGCAGTGGTGTTTTGGAATGCAGCTGGGCATTGTGTAAGTCCTGTGAGGAGCTGCTGAGGGAGCTGTGGGGGCTCAGCCTGGAGAAAAGGAGGCTCAGAGTGACCTGTCTCTCCACAACTCCCTGACAGGAGGGGGCAGCCAGCTGGGGGTCAGGCTCTGCTCCCAGGGAACAAGGCACAGGACAAGAGGAAATGGCCTCAAGGGGAGGTTCAGGTTGGACATCAGGAATAATTTCTTTATAGAAAGGGTGGGCAGGCATTGGAAGGGGCTGCCCAGAGAGGTGGTGGAGTCATCACCCCTAGAGGTGTTCAGTGAGATGGCACTCAGTGCTCTGGTCTGGGTGACAAGGTGGGGGGATCAGTCACAGCTGGGATTTGGTGATCTTGGAGGTCTTTTTCAGTGTTAGTAATTCTGTGGATCTGAGCTGTGTTATGGTGCAAGTGGACCATGTCATTTGATAACTGATATATTCAGTGGTCAGGGGGGTGCAGTGTAAGGTGCAAGGATTTATTCAACTTTTATTTATTGCTATGGTTGTAGATAACTGCTGAAAGGGGGCAAAAACTAAACTGTTCCACTACTGTAACCTAGAGTATCATTCATGTTTTTTTCTGAATTCTTTTCTGGTTTGGCAGTTTAGGACTTTCCAAAATTACAGTGAAAAAGATAGGAAAAATTTATGCTGCCAGCATCACACTTTGTAAAAATTGTCAGTGGAAAAACTCTGTCAGTTACTTTTAACTGCAGTTACATCAGCAAAAGGGGTTGCAAATGTCAAAAATTGAGCCACCATAAAAAAGGTCATAATTCAGATTTCTTTTGCAATTAAAAATGAAACAGCATTACTGACAAAATCCTGGAATTATTGAGGAATTAATCCTGAATTTATAAAAGGTATGGAAAAGACCCCAAACCAAAGTAAACCCCTTTTTGCTCTGCAGTGTGAGAAACATGAAATGTTTCAATAATACGCATGCACAAGGATTTCCCCCACTTCTTTCATTAAGCTGATAAGGGCTTATAAAAAGATAGCTAATGAATTACTTTTGAAAAGTTAATGAAAGTGTAGTTGCTTTGCATTTGTATTTGAGAGGACATGCCATCAGTTCTATTTGGGATTAAGAATACTTTGTGACTTGAAGGTATAAAATCTGGGAAAAAGACATGAATCCATGTCAGCAGAATAGTGTATGTCTAAAGCTTCTTCCAGCTCGGGAATTGATTTGCACTTGCATTGGCCTCCTTTAAACCATCCCCATAGGCTCTCCAATCAAGTGAGACAACATCTGTTAGTCATGACAGAGAACAGGTTTTGTAATTGTGAGATTTGGAGTGGTGAGGTATTTTTGGTTTTTTTTTTTTTCTTCCTTTCAAAAGGACCATACTTCCATTATTTACATGTTTCTCGGAAAACATCACATTTTTATAAAATAAAGTGTGAGGCTGGCATTACTCAGTGTGATATATTATTTACTACAATATTCAGTGGTGGGGTTGTATGGCTGGCACAGGCTTTAAGCCTTCCTTGACTGGTCTGATTTAAAACACAAGCAGCAAACACCATTAAACTGCTCACTGTAGTAGCCAGCTGGGTCCTGCAGTCTCCCAGTTACCATTTTTGCAGCATTCTAAAAAGGCATTTTACAGTCCCTTCCAGAAACACTTCGTTTTACTGTGCTTTAACCCAGTGAACAATTTAATTATCCTCAAGGATAGTTTTGCACTTAACGTGTAACAGAGGATACATCCTTAACACATGTACTAGAAAATTAATGGTTTGTTCTTTGACCTGTCAGTAAAATCTTGGAAGTTCTGCATACAAGGGAATGTGGAAGCAGAGAATTGTGAATGCCTTTAATGTCTCTGTGCAATTTCCAGTCTTCTAACCTACCAACTTTCTCCTTTTCTTTTTTCTCACCCCTCCACCTTGGCTGTGAAGGTTGGGGTGATATACTCAATAACTTATTCTTTACAGCTCCTTAAAAAAAATTAGCAGTACTAAAGTCACTTCACAATTACAGTAGGAAACTGAGGAATTACGGGAAACTGCCACCACTTTGCTTTTAGTGTTGAGTCTGCCAGTGCTCTCTGAGGTGATGTGATTCAGTGTGCTGTATTCAGCTGCAGAATTTAACCATGAAACATAGAAATCATGGCATAAATCATTGCCCTGATTTCTATGAAAACCATTTGAAATCATCCTACATATTTTCACACACATATTTTCATCATTTGAGCATTTGCTGCAGATGGATTTGTATGTCTGACTTTGATTTTTAAATTTTTTAAAAAATCCTTGTTTCAAAGTGAAACTAAGTGAAAATGTTAAGAAATTCTGGACACAACAAAAGTCATCATTAGAGCATGGAAGATCTGATTGGCATTTATTTTTGCTTGCTGAATTCAGAAATCTCCAATTAAGAAGTGTAATCCTGGATGTTGGAGTGGGAGCAATTTCAGGATATAGTTGTGATGTCTGAGAGTGATGCATTCATCAAAACAGGATATGATCTTGGATTGTTTTTCCTCCTTGCAGCCGGCAGTTTTCAAGGATTTCAGCTGGACTGTGTGTCAGGCAGCAGCTGAAATGTTGTGAGAAGGAAGCAGCAAGGCAGGTATGCCAGCTGTTGGGGAGAAGTGAAGTAAGTACCACAACTGGCCTGAGTAATAGAGCAGGATATTTTATGGATTGTCTGGAATTCTGTTCCAGAAGAAAAGTTATTCCGATGTATTATAAAATGTCAAACTGGAGAGAGCAAAACTTGAAACAAACCAACAAAAAACCCAACAAAAATATTCCCAAAAAATAACAAAGCCTGTAAACACAACTCACAAATCAAAGTCTTTCATTTTAATTGAGATATTCATAAAATGCTTGCTAAAGCTTGAGATGGAAGACAAAATTACTGTAGCCACCAGAACAGTGGCAGCTTGCCAGAGTGACTTGGAACTTCCTATTACAATGGTGATTTAAAAGGCTGAAAGGAATCATGTGATTTATTGTTCAACCTTTATCCCTGTATTTTTTCAGAACTTCTAAGCGTGAAGTCTTCAGTTTTCACTTTGCTTTAGAACTAAATAAAATTTTGAAATTCTGACGGTCTTGTAGAAGTTTTCTCTAGTCACATAACCAATTCTTACGCTTAATTTCCTTTAAGGTTCATTTTGTTCTGATGAAAGAAGACAAGAGAATTAAGAATCACTTTTACAGCAGTGATTGGAAATCAGCAAACTAGGACTGTCTGATTACTGGGTTTTGTGGACTGAGAATAGGAGAGCGTGCGACTAGAAGTACATAAATGGAGACTGTGGTGTTGATGCAAATTTGTACAGATTCAGCTGATTGGAAGGGCAGTGTTGAATACTGGATGATGTTTAGCACCATTGTTCTCTTCTGCTGCTGCTGCCAGGAGAGGCAAAGGCTACAGTAGCAGGTATTGTGTGTTTCAAGCAAAATGAGTCTGTGTTGGACCTCACTTTATCCATGTCAAGTCACAGATCTGAGCCTGCTTCTCATGGCAGCATCTGTTTGTTGTGGCTGCTGGTTCAGGAACTGCACGTAAGAGAATGAGGAAAGCCGCATTGTTTAAAAAGCAAATGTTCCAGTTCTCTTGTGGGAACCTATTCTGAATTCTCAAGTGTTTGTATTATCATCTAAATGGCTGGAAACTCCTGTGTTTTGCTCTGGAAAGACTAGTTGAAAAAATGATTCAGCAGCTGAGTTAGCTTGTTACCCTCTCCTCATAGTTGGACGCTCTGCATCTGCTTATTTTGGCTCAGGCCTGATGGTGTGCTTGGAACCTCCATCTTCCCTTCCTCTTCCATAAGGCCAAAACCCTCTTTTTCTAAACTAGTTCTCTGAGGAGAGGTTTAGGACATCACAAAGGTACCCCACGTTTAGGTTCTAAGATTTTTTTATTATAATTTCTTTAACCTCCAAGAAAGAGGTAAGGATCTCCAGTTTCGGGAGAGTTGAAATAAACCTCATGTCTCTCTGGGAAATAATGCTGAAGGAGAGCAGATATCTTCGAAATGAACATAGCAGGAGCAACAGGTCTTGTTGCCATGATTTCTGAGTTTCAGACATTAAAATGTCAAATACATGTTCACCTAGGTGCTGTAGAGGTGAAGAGTGTTCTGGAGGCGTTGCTTTGGTTGAAGTGGACATGAGCAAAGTCATTGACACTGGTGCAAGGCTCTCTCAGACCAGCTGAGCAAGGCTGCTGTGATGTCCTGGACAAGGAGAAGGGAGCCTCTGTCCACAAGTATTTCAGTAGATCTGCAGAATGTGGTGAACTCCTATAATAGCCTTGATGGCCGCAAGCCACAGCTGCCTGTATTCTAAACCAAAGTGCCTGTAGTGCCTTGGAATCCAGTAGCACTGAAGGCCTAAAGTATTCTTTTGTCTTTTGAAGTAGAGTGTTCTGTGTATATCTTCTGCTGCTTGGAAAAACAAACAAAAAAGACCAAAACTGAGACACAGAAATTTAAAAAAATGAAGTAATGTTTTTCAGTGTCGTCATAGGTGCAGAGGAGCCTGTTTGGGAACCTAAGAGCTGCTGTGTCCCTACTCTTATTAAGCTGTTCTGTTACCCACATTGAATGCTGGATTCTCCCCAGATGTCTAATCACTAATTAGCTACTTGTTGAGGAGGTTTTTGAGGAAAATTGACTCTGTTAGCCAGCCTGTTTTATGTCATGGTCTGAAGGACATATTTCTCACTACATAAGTCATTATGCAGTCTCATGTGGTACATTCAGAAGGAGTAAAGCTCAAAAATATCTTCAATGCTGGCCAAAGACTGGTAACAAATCCCCAGTGTATATTTCATTGGATTCCTTTTCTTTGGCATAATTTGGTATTCTAGTGTGATTTTCTGTCTAAGAAAGTCATATAGACTTAAAAGGGATTGAGAAGGTTGGAACCATTCACCTGTCCAGAGCAGGGTGTTCATGGCTGAAGTTTGTCAGGTCACTTGCAGAGAGCTACAATATGGGAGTCTGCTCCACGAGTCTGAGACTCTGTGTCAGTGTATTGCAATGCTTCACTGACCATTACTGTTAAAAATATTTAATGGATGTGTAATGTGAATGGTCTGTTCTTTTTGTCCTCCTGCATGTGGATAATAGAATGTACTATTTTCCTAAGTAAAGGTTGCTGTGTTCACCAACAAGCTTTTGCTGTAGATTGATGATGTTGTTTATGCTCTTTTTTTAAATTTTCGGCAATTGTGGGGTTCAGGCCTCACTTGTATTCATTTTTTTATTTTCTTCACAGCCGGTTCAGATATTTCTTCAGTATATTGAATGGTACAAAATTATTACTTTTCATTCTAGAAAACATGAAGTTGTTTCCTTTTGCATGGTTGGGGAATCCTTCTTATTTGCTCTAAGGCATTAATTCAAAGTTATATGAGTTTATTCATATGAATGGTCTGGCATCCAAAATACAAATTATTTTAAGATTTTTCTGTCATGTGAAGTCAGTGAATATGCAGGATTGTTCCACTAATGGTTAAGAATCATATTTTTTCTAAAACTGCTTCCAAATTTTACATCCTTTAGTAAATGTCTGACAACTGTTTCCAACTTTGAAACCAAGAAAATGTCATATTAGAGTAGAAAGAACCTGATCTTCAACTAAATGTGAGGAAAATAATTGACTTGTGCTTCTTTCCATGGTCTTTTCATTTTTGCTTGCATGAGTTGGAAATGTCTGACTCACACAGGCGTCCAGAAAGGGATCTACTGCCTAAAGTTGAATTCAGAATAGATTACTCAGGGATTTTCTAGAAAAGTCTTGAGGTGCTCCAAGATGGGGAGTCCACAGTGGCTGCTCCATATCCTCATAGTAAAAAATGTTTCCTTGTATCCAGCCAGAACCTTCTCAGTTGCACTTTTATATCCATATTTTCTCTATTTAAGCTACTTTGAGCCTGAGTCAGGAGAGCAGCTCTGTCTTGGTGATGGGTTTGTAGAGGTGTGGGAAGGCTGCCAGCAGGTTCTCCTGAAGCCTCCTCCTCTCCAGGCTCAAACCCCCAGTTCCCTCAGCCTCTCTGCCAGGCATAGCTTCAGCCCCTCAAGTAGGTTGTCTGGTGAGTGTTTGGGAGTGGAATTGCTTCCCTGGATCTAATGGCACCACTCCCATGGATGGGGCTTAGGCTGCTGGTCATGCATTTGTGATGGATGTTAATATCTTGATGATTCAGCTCTTGAGAAGTATGTTGCAATTTAACCATTTCAGTAATCTAGGGCACTAAGAGAACAGTCATCAAGTGGGTTCTGCTACCTTAATACATTCATTAGGATTCCTGTGGTGATGCCAGCCCAGCTGTGTTAATCTTCCCTTTCTCTCTGACTTCACCTCCTCCAGGTTTTAATTACATTAGCCAGTCTAATTTGTCAGAGAAATATGGGGATCAGATTTACTGTTATGTTCCTACTTTTAGCCACATGAGAATCAGCTAATAGGGTAGGTATGAAGCTCAAAGAAGTGCACCAGAGAGGGGAAATCAGGTTGTGGCTGCTGGAGCCCTGATGCACTGCAGAGCAGGGCTGGCATCAGCTGCTGACCAGCACAGCCCTACCTAGGCACCAAGCCTGCTGCTTGAGTGGGCTTGGGCACTTACAGCTGTGTGACAGAACTGAAAGCATTGCAAAGAGTGAAGGGAAGGAGCCAAGTTCGTAAAAATGTGAAGTTCGCCAGTTTGATTGCTCCCAGAAACCTTTTAAGTTCCATAATGGGAGTTAAAATTTCATAGTGTGGAGCTAAACATGATTGAAGACAGACTTTTTGTCTGGTAGGAAACTGGTGATCTGTAATGAATGTTGTCTCTAGAGGTTTTCCTTATAAATGGTTCCGGCTTGTTCCTGTTTTTTGACTCATTTCTAGAATATGTTTCCCACCCCCAACCGCTTTTTAACCTAGAAATTTGTCTTTGTTTTTCAGTGTGATTATAAATAATGTGTAAAAAGAAGAATAAGCGTCAGCATTACTCAGACTGTTACTAGTCCACTTCTGTTTGAGAGAACATACTCCTTTTGCTCACCTATAGTTTGGCAAAACACAACTTCTAAGAAATGGAAGTTCTTCTGTGACTGAAGGAAGCACCTTTCTCATTCTGCATTGACTGAAGGCTGAAAATTGGTCACTTTCTGGTGGAAGAGTAGTTTATGTTCAGTTGTTACGTAAAGGCGTGAATGTTCTTTTCTGCATAGTAGTACTTGTAGTTGATTAGGTGATGTTTCTAATGCCTAAAATTTTTAAGATTCTTTGAAGAGATTATTTTTGCTGGACTATTTTTATTTTTTCTGGTTTTGTCTGTACAATTGCTGGACCTGGAGATTGTAGTTGTATTTTACTAGATGCAGGCAGATTTAGCAACAAGCACTGTCATGCTCAGAGAATTTGCATTCTTACCCCTGAGCTTGACTCCATTGCTGCTGGAGGGAAAGATTCAATAAGTAGTCTCAATTAAATTATACTTTTCCTGGGCTCTTCTGTGAATGATTGTGTTAATGGTAATTATTTCTGTGTACTTCATAAGAAAGTACTTGGGAGATTGTCAGGAGCAGTTCTGTTTAGGCACATACCCTTCACTATTCTACTGACATTGTTTATATATTGGTCAATAAATGTGACTTCTGTAAGATAACATAAAGATGTCAATTTTGCCTGTATTTTTTTTCATTGGTTATCAAGAGAAAAAGCATAGCTTTTTCTTCAGGGCTGACATGTCCCAAATCATCTGAATTAAAGACTGTATCATTCCTTGGCCATGGAAGCAGTAGGCAAATAGAGCCTTGGGCTGGTTCTTCCCATAAACTTTGTTTTGTATTTATATAGCACCTTTGCTAATGTGAGCTTCTTTTTAGAGCCTGGTTTAAATAATTAAGATGGATTATTAAATTCCAAATACAGAGAAGGAGAAAGAAACTGGCAGTCACTGTCATTGGGACAGGCATTTTCCCTACAGTGCAATACATTTAAATTTCTCTTACTGGCATGAGACGCATCTTCATTGTGTTTCAGAAGCAAGTGCAGTAAACAAATGACATCAATATAAAGCTGTGTTGTGCAAGTAGACTTTTTAACTGGCAGGGATGGATACCTGCCTTGAATGCGGGATATTCTCTGTTTCTGCTATTTTAGAATACTATTTCAGAAACTGACATCATAACATTGGGGCAAGATATTCATTACTGACTTGCTGAACTGGCTCACATTGCAGAGCATGGATTGTAGGTTGCCATAAAAAGCTTTTTCAGTGGACCACTGGAGGTTCAGGAACAGCTGGCATGGACTGGAACTTTTCTAATAGTGGTTGCTCAGGATTTGACCTCTTCACCTCTTGAGTCACTTGGAGTATATATATTGGTCTTGGGTTGGTACATTGTAAGGTTTTTCTTCTTGCTCCATTTCCCTGTGTAGTAAGTCACAGGTGACATTCTAAAGCTGGCATTGTGATGACAAAAGCTGTGCCTAACTCATGCAGATTGTATAGACAGGAATTGTACAATGTTACAGAAACTCCAAAGGGGGAGGTGCAAGGCAGTGGTACTTAGCAACTTGTTTTTTCATTGAGGTGTCACTAAGGCTGTGGTTTGCTGCTGCTGTTCCTCCATAACTTTGAAGGAATCTTATCATATTCTTGTAGTACCTTTTTGAAAAATTGGTGGATCCTAAATAAAATTGTACTTTCCCAAAATGCTTACTCTGTTAACCAGACATCTCGTTTGAATCAAAGTGGAACGTGTTATTGCATGGTTTATTTCTGTTGACAGCACTTGATCCCAATTAATTTCTACTGTTCAGCATTTCACTGCTGAGAAATAAGAGGTAGCATTGTAGGCACATCAGAGTTTGGCTACAGCCTGGACATCAAAGAACCAGCATTTCCCAAGCATGTGCAAGTGCTGTGTTTTTTAAAGGTCACTGCTTGTTCAAGCTTTGAAGTATGATACTATACATGGTGCATAGCCTTTGGAGAAAACACAAACATTGCATGGAAAGAATGGATATTTTTAAACTTGTATTATTAGCTGTCCTTTGTGTAGGTAAAGTTAGGCATGTTAGCACAGATGTGCAAGGTAGGTTTTAAGACCTAGCAGTGCTCTTTGCTTCTTATATATGTAATCATTGCCTGCCTGTGTGTCTGTCACTGCTGCCTTCTCATGTAGCTTGAGACTCTGCAATAACATTATCTGAAAAGGAACTTGGAAGAGGCATGTGCTCATCTTTGTGACTGAATTCAGTTTTATTGATCCATAGGCTCTTTGAGATTTCACAGCTAAATCTACTCAACTTGCCCCTCATCACAAAACTTGTGTTTCAGAAAGCTGATGGTCCTGCACTGTAAACTTTGGGTTAATTGTTTCTCTTGGTACATAAAAATGCATCTTGTTTGGGACAAAAAAAGTGGGAGAATACCATCATCAAGCCATGGTCTAAACTGGCATTACGTTAAATTCCTTTAACTGGCAGTTCTTGGTTTGAAATTAAATTTTAAGAAATCAAAGAACTTAAGATTTGGACCAAGTGTAGCTTGGCCATCACAGAATGGTTGAGGATGGAAGGGACGTGTGAAGCTATAAATATGCATGTGTGATGTTACAGTGAACCTTGGAAGTCTACATAAATGTCTTATGGAACATGCTTTCCATAAGATAATACTCCCTGTTTATTGTTAAGATCAGCTTGTCCCAAGGCTTGGAAAAGTGTATGTGTGTGAGTCCATTAGGGATTATATGTTATCTCATCAACAAAAATGCAGTAGTGCAATTTGTGAACTCCCAGGTGTATGCACAAGGAACTAAAGACACCAGATCTCATCTTTGCTCATTTGCTACTAACACAAGGAGCACTTTCTCAAAGGAAAAACATCCATGGTTCTTGATAGAAGGAATTTTTGCTGGGCACATACAAGTAACACATTGCTACTGAAGGTACAGAAGATGTGGTCTCATGCAAACTTGTGTGTGTGTGCAGGTGTATTTCTCAACTTCTTTTTTTTCCCTATATTTTTCTTCACAGTTTTTGATGGTTCTTCCTTTTAGAAGCGAGCAGGAGCTGTAAGTGAGCATAGCTTATCTGGCTCAGTGTGAGAAACAGAAAATACCTCAGTCAAACATTTGCTAAATGAGGGAGAATGTGAAATTAGTGCTGCTTGTGTTACTGTTTTGTGATACTCATACTGAAAACACCAGGTTTACTCTGCAATTCACTTTAACATGTTTAAAATTTTTGATGGAAAAAAATCCGTGTTACATTTTTACTATGTCTTGCATGAAACTTTGTTCATATTGAGACATCTCTTAAATTAAACTCTTATTTTTATTTAGGTGTATGACTTGGATGGCATTTCCTTGATTCTGGACAATTGCAGCATTGATGACAACAATCCTTGTATCCTTTACAAAATAATTCTGTTTATTGAATATGACTCATGAGAAAAGGTGTGGGTGTTTCATGGATTTATGCCAGCACTGCTTTCACAAGGTATCTAAATGTAACTGACTTCATGAGCTTCTAGGTTATATTAAATGTTCAGAAGTGAGCAGGGGCACAAATAGGCTTCCATGAACTGGATTCTAAGTAAGTTAACTGTGATTATGTTCTGTTTCATAAAATAATAAATATTACTGGTTTGCAAATGCCTATTCACAGAGCTGTGACAGAAATCTGCATTCAGACTCTGGTGGTTGTATCAGATTTTAGAGCTTTTGCTTCTACTGAAATCTGTTCAGGACACTGAAGTACCTCATCAGTTCTCTATGCTTGTTAAATCAGATTGGGGAGCTTATTCTAAGCACACAGACAAGGTTAGTAAGCTGTTATGAAAATGTGTGCAGTTGAGAACATTAATGATGCAAATTACTGAAATGTTGGGGAGATTTTAATATAAATGTGGCATTGTGCTTCACATTAGAGATTTTTTTTTCCTGGAATTTAAGGACAGAAACTTTCAAAAACAGATTGCTGTTAGAGGGAAATAATCTTATATTGAAGATAAGCAGTTGTTAAGCAGAGTTATCCATCTTTTCAAGTGGTACAAGTCTGTTCAGTGACTGAGCTGGGATTTTCTCTCATCTTACCATTAGCTCTTCATAAGTTTTCGATAACTGCATCTGGAATTTGAATTTCTTTCCTGTAGAGCCATGTGAGCTTTTTTATACTGGACACATGAAATAGGTTTTCAAATGACTATGTAATAAAAAGCACACTCTTTTTAACAAGTATAACAAACAAACAAAAAGAGTAGTGAAAATGTTTCATATTCTCGCAGTTGTGTCCTGCAGAACATCATCTACATATAAATATATTCTAAAACAATGAAATAATGTAGATGATAGCACAGTGTTAACAAGCTGGATGGAGGAACAAGGGGTGGAAAGTATCCTCTGAGTTATTCAGTTTGATGCTTTACATCCACAAGTTTTATATCTTCAGTGTTCTTGTAGTTTGAGACCTGACAGTTTCTCTTGACAGTGCACTGAGTGGCAGAATTGTATTTCCACAGTCCATATCTGGTAAGAGGCACTGCTGGATGTGGTGGGATGGGCAGGGAAATTTACCTTTCCCTAAGTGGAAAAGCAGCCCTGAGAAAACCTAGTAAGGAGCTTTTGTCCCAAGTGACTCTTCTTTGCTGGAAAGCACAGCTGTGCAACCACTTCTAGGATTAATCTTTCATTTTAGCTGTAGTAGAAGAGGATAAAGTTTGAGACTCTCAGAGGGTAGACTTGTATTTTATGAACTCAAATGAAAGGAAAATAAAATACCATGAGAGTCTTTACTGTGTTTTGAGCTAAGTGGAACTTCTTGCACCTTTTGATACAGGCTGACATTTTATGGCTATACCATAAACTTCTTACTAGAGGATAAAACTTTGTTTACTTGGTTTTTAAAAACATAATAACACCTCATAATGTGAGATTTCACTAGTGATCCATATCATACACTGTTGGGGGGTATGAAAAAGTGAGTAGCACATGGGCGCAGGAAAGACTTGCCTGCTGTGACAAAGTTTGCTGCGTCAGCTTCTGGAGTGCAGCTCCTGGCTGTGGCTCTGTTTATTGTTTTGACCTCTTGCTGTTCCAGGTGCTCTTGTGCTACATGAAGTTAATGCTCCCCTGCTTCTCTCCTGCCTCTACCATTCCTCATCTGCTGCCTTCCCAGCAGGCTATACACAGGGAAGCAGAGGAGAAGTTTGCAGTTTAGATGTGTCTCTACTTTCATCTGCTTTGCTGCATGTTCTGCTACTTCTGGACACCATAAACCAGGTCCTTAATAGTATGTAGGGGCCTGAATCCATTGCATAATGTTTCTCTGAAGAGATTTGACTGTTTCTTTGTGATCTCTGTGTGACACAAATCCCAGAATCATTGAATGGGTAAGGCTGGAAGGGACCACAATGGCTCATCTGCAGTTTTCCAAGATGGGATGGAAAGCTTCAAGAAAAAGCTCAGCACAGCTCTTTAAACATGGCTCCTTCAGGAAGTCATGTCCAGAAAGTTCATTTTACATCCTTATTCCTAGTGCCTGTGTTTGTGGTTTCAGGCTGTGTTACTTGGATTTCTCCTTGGATAAAACTGACCAGAAAGTTTCACCCAAAATCCTTTAATATAATAACTTCTTAGATTTCTTAGTAAGTCTTGGTAGATGCACATTTTTTGTTGAATCTGCTTTGGAATCACCCAAAATCTGTAGTTAAGATGTAGTTGTGTTTTCTCCATTTTACTAGAAAAGTTCTGCTCCCAAATTACACATACAAGATTTCTCATCAAAAATGTAACTTTTGTGGTAAAAGCGATAGGATATTCTTCTGGATGAAAAAAAATAATTTCCCTAGAGTGTGTAATTTATCAGGAGAAGCTGGACTGCCACATTAGATGTTAAAGGACCTCTTTATTACCTTTGAGAGGAAAAATTCTTTGATAAATCTTTTTGTTTGTGGCATATGGAAGTATACTGAAAGAGGAAATGGGCCTTCTCTTATCCTAAATTAAATTCCTTTGTAAACCTGTCATTACCTTGAAATTGCATCCTTTGAGATCCTGAACAGTTCTGTAATGTGCATGAGAATACCAGGGAGTTTGTAGCTTATGAAGTTCAGCTGACATGTGTGCATTACTTTAATTAATTGTTTAAATTCATCTTTCAGTCCCCAGTTTGGTAGAACTGTTATCTTGTCTAATTATATCTCAGACTTGTAACTTCTACACTTATACTAGCAAGTAGGTTTTTTTTCCCTTCAGGATATTTCATGAGTAAAAACAAACAAAGCAGCACTCTTCGTAGTTACAGACATGAAGATTATTATGGGCAGTTAAAAACAAATTTACTGTACTTCTGTAATTATTTGAATTGGTATCTTCATTTTTTCAGCTACTACAACTTTGCTTGTAAATTCAACAGAGAGATGCTGAAGGATGCCAGATTTTCTGTGGCTCTTAGGCTTTCAGCACAGGACAAAAGGTAAACTGAGTGAGACTGGAGAGATGCAGTTCATTAAGAGTTAAACTTAAAAGACGGTTTAATACCACTTTTTCTATACCTGGTAAATCTTCCATGGATTGGCTGTGTCCTAATCATAACTGTCCTTCTGTTTCAAAGGAAAACAGGGTGTTTCAAAATGCAAGCAGAGCTATTTGCCTTTAGATTAAGGAGAGATTCCTGTATGAGCTAATCTTTTAGTTTTGAAAATTCAGTTTCTTGTTCTGCTTCTGAAAAGTGGGAACATTGTGCTTTACCTTTGTAACCTGTGCTTAAAAACAAATAAATTCAGCCTGCTAAAGACAGCAGAGTGGGTTGGAGATGCCTATCTGGGTAATACCAGTAAAAAATTTACTCCAAATCCTGCTTTTCAGGTTACTTGTGTTGAAAAGGTGTTCTAAATTCAAATATCTTCTATTTTGTTCTCTGAGTCATCATCTTCCTCGTCTCTGACTGGCTCTATCATCAGACAAGAGCCCTTCCTTTTGTTCTTGCCTTTTACCTCATCCTAAGCTCTTCCTGCTCCTTCCAGCTTCTTTTCTGCCTTTTCACAGGTTCCATTTCCTCAAGGTAAACATGAGGAGGGAGGTCAGCCCATTCTGATCAAAATACTTTTGACCCTAATCACTCAAAAAAAGGTGCTTATAAGAGGGTTTAAATAAACTGACCTGTTTATTATTGAAGACTTTTCAGTTTACCTTAACTAAGCTGCTCAGTTTTTCACTGCTTCCTAAGAGTTGTGCTTATGAGTAACACACACAGATATGCCTTTTTTTGCTTTTCAGTGGCTGTCCATAGAAATATTTATTACTATTTTGGGAAAAAAAAATATTATCCGGAGTACTGCAATATAATAGCTGTTAGTTAGTGGTAAAACTTGAAAGTCAGAAGCGAACTGCAGTTTTGAAGAGGGAATATTCTTGGTTTTTTCAGGCTGCTTGCCGATATTACCCTTTTGAGATTCTTATAGAAGGTGTCTCAATAAATTGATTTTGTGAATGTCTGGATTTAATCAGAATGATCTTACATAAGTATCTCTTTTATATAAACTGTTAATTATTACAGTATTCTATTAGCCAAGAAATCAGTCGTACATGAAGAAAATATATCCTGGTGTGAGGATATATGTTTATATATATGTGTGTGTACATATATATACATATGTTATATATGTGAGTAAACACCTGGCAAGCTGTGTTTTAGCAATAAGAATTATCAGCATTTTTGAAAGGAAAAGCTGTGGTTGATATGAATATCCATTCAGAGATCCCTTAGTTTGAATAATGGATGAAAATGTAGAAAGAGGAAGTTAATTTTCAGATACTCCTTCCAAAGCTGCTTCTATTATATTCAGTCATCTGAGAGGTAGATTGAAAATACTTTTGACTTCATGGCAGCAGCAAGTATAATTGTGGTTCATGAAACTGGCTAAAGCTGGAGGAAATCAAGTTGCTATGGTCTACAACAATGGCAGTTTGTTTTTGCAAGATGCCAGCAAGGACTTTTTGGGGAGCTGACAGACATTTTTATCTAAGTTACAGAGTGCAGCCATGAACAGGCCATATGCTGTGGAACAGCCTCACCACTGACTGGGAGCCAGTAGAAAGCAAAAATAGGAGAGTGAGTTGACTTTTTAGACTGAGCCATCACAGAGCTGAGCATTGTCATGCATATGTGGCTATCCCGTGTGTGTTGCCAAGAAAATAACAGCGCAATGTCACTTCAGCAATTTTGGAAAGCTCATTTCAGGCACTGACAGTAGTTTGATGTGACCTATTTGATTCCGTATGTTCATAAGCATTATGCCAAATCACATAATTATGTGATCACTGTAAAGGACCCACAGTACTGACAAGAACTGTAATGGTCTCCTCATGCCCAGTTGAGTTCTGCCCACTTGGACAGAATTTGGCCCTCCCAGCCTAGGCCATGCTGTGATTCTGTGGAATTACCCTTTTCCTCATCACAGTGACATTTGCTTTGCTGCACAAGTAAGTTTGAAGGCTACCTAGGCTAAGGGGGAGTGTATTCTTTGGTATAAGGCCTCAGTTTTACTTTATTGTTGGTTCCTCTGTGTCATCCAGGGATGACATCCAGGGATGACACAGAGCACTGCAAACATCTTACTTTCTATCAACCAGTACTGAAGGTGTCACTGTGACTTTACAAGCAGTGGTTGAGGTCAGCAGTGGAAGAATGGGACTTGTCAGCACAGGTTAAGAACATAAATAGGTTGGGCTGAACCCTTCACTCATAGAGCCAAAGGCAAAATAAAATAACAGCTGAGTGGAAGCCAACTCTACCTGTTCTCACTGGCACAGGTTGCCCAGAGAAGCTGTGGCTGCCCCATCCCTGGAGGTGTTCAAGGCCAGGTTGTACAAGACTTGGAGCAGCCTGGGATAGTGGAATGTGTCCCTGCCCATGGAATTAGATGAGTTTGGAACTAGTTTGGTACTCAATGAGCTTTAATGTCCCTTCCAACCCAAACCAGTCTGTGGTTCTGTTTTACGATTCCACCACAGATGGAAACCAAGAAGTTGCTGTATTGTCGTGATCCAGTTCAGACTAATTCAATTCCTGTGTGCTGAGAATTGTTTGTAAAGAGAGTGGAGAGAGTGGAGGATTCCTGCTTTGTGACATATGCACAAACCTGAGCTCTGTCTGAATGTAATTGTAAGGCACAGAGAAGAACTGGTCAGGCGAGAAGCTGGAACAGGTACAAGTGTGGTTATTCATTGAGCAAGAACAGTCTGAGAGGGGCTTATTTCTTTCACCCTATTCAGTGGACCAAATCCTGCCCTGTTCTACAAGCTGCTGTGAATTCTTTGTAGCTGTATTTTGTAAGTGGCTGAGGGATACCAGGGGCCTGTATGGGTTCAGAAGGGAATCCCTGGATGTTGTATCAGGGTGAGTCTTTAGCAGGCTAATTTCTGAAGTGATTCCCGACAGGCTTCAGCCAAACAGCTATTTCCAGACACCACTTTTGGTTGTAGTTGGTGTCTTGCAGTTGGGAAGGGAAGGTGGTTTTGTCTGTCAGTGCCTAGTGCTGTCACTATCAAGGGTATTTTTTACACTCTTGAAAGAAGCATTGCCAAATTATCCAGTCTTTTCTTGCATCAGCGTTAATTGACCAACGAGATCTCAATTTCACTCCAAGTGGATTTTTCAGTATGTTACCTAAAGTGTCCTTTAGGGAATTACTACAAAGCTCCAAAGAGTCAGGACCTGAGTGCTGCTCCCTGCTGGAAAGGGCACAGGAGGCACTTCTGTAACCTAATCTTGTTTTAAGTATCTCTTAGGATTGGCTGCACATCCGAAGAGTTGGGATAACACCCGTGTCTTAACTCACTCTTTACCTTCTCTGGATGCTGCAAACTCTTTGGGGCAAAACTCATTTAAAGGTGGAGAATCAAGGGAAAAACATACCACATTAAATATATTTAGCAGATCTAAATTCTGGCACAAAGACTGCAATTCTCAAGTATTTGTTGCCAGAAAATGTTTATTTTAGAATGAAAACAAAAATACAAAGTTTTCTTGTGAGATGTTCTACATTACTAATTCTGTCTTGCACAGTGTTCCCCAGGAGAACATTTTTTCCTGTCAAATGCAACATTCTCCTCATATGAAAAATAATTGAGACCATAGAAAGAATGCAGTGTACAGTACAGAAATAGATACTCTGAGAAATTAAAGCACTTAACCTTTTTTTGTCTTCCAGAGATGACCACAGACCACGCTTTATGTTTTATCATTTAACAAAGTTACAATTTCTAATAGTACACATCAGATTGCTGATTGTATAATTCCTAAAATTCATTTTTTTTTACAGCCACCTGCAGGATTATTAAAATACTGAAAATACTTAAAATAGTTCTAAAATATTGAACTTAAGGGTTTGGGGGGGGGTGGTGTTAGTAATTTCCTTGAGAGCTTATAAAATAATAACACAGATTTGCAGAGATGTGAATATGAATCTGTTCTTCAATATCTCATTTCTACCCAGCTATCACTATTAAGAAATATGTGATGTACAGGGTCCCTCTTAAAGCTGGAGGAAATCTAACAGAGCTATACAGAATGCAAGAAGGCTCTTTCAAATGTTACATTCTAATATTTCTAATCCCTTCTGAGGAGTAATCTCTGTAGGCAGCAACTCATGCATGTAAAAGTGAGGAATTAAAGTTAATAACTCTATTTCTAAGCCAAATATTGTCATATTTGTCCTCTTCTGTAATCCTCTTGGTGGATTTAAATCCATGACAGCCTTGAATTCTTGAAAGAAAGCAGATCTTTAGTTATCAGGAGCACCCAGGAAAAAAAAAATAAGAAAAAAGAAAAAAAGGAATATATATAATATTTCACTGCTTTTATAGCTCAAACAGCTTCCTTAATTTTTCTTAGACTTACTTCTGAAAAATTCCCCTCTGGGCTGAGACGGAGCACTAGAAATTTGAGAGCCAAAGATTTTTGGTTTTTTTAAGTAAAGCTAGGAGTGGTTCAGAAATATTGTTGAGAATGGAATGCCTTCTACAACCACCTTATCATATTTCAGTCTGTCTTCTTGACATTTTTTCTTGTGCATGCCTCCAAAGAGTATTTGGATGTCATCTGGCCAATGCTCTGAATAATATCTTCATTCTGCCATTTTTCTTGCCCCTTTTTTGATCACTGTAATTAGAACAGTTTTATCTTCAGCTGGCAAATGTGTTCTCCTGTGTAGCTCCTTCCTGAACTTTATTTGCTCTCACTTCCTCAGATCTTTGCTTAAACTTTGTTCTTTCAATTTGCAAATGGTTTCTAAAACCTAACCTTTCCTTCCTCACTCAGGATACATTTGCAGTCCTTTCCACTTTCCTTGTGGATTTATTCATTTCTCTTGGAGTGTGGAGATTTCCTCAAGGAGATGCAGCCATTCCCTGAAATTGTAGACAGAATTGTGGCTAATGGCTATTTTGCTGAACAAATAGTTGGTTGTAATTTAGTTGCATCTTTCAAAACACCCATTTATTTAATGGTTGTTATTTTTGGATGCACACTGGGCATCATTTGGTGTCTGTGACCATGGAACTGGAGTTTCATTTACCTTCAGTGTTTTGATTATTTGTCATAAAGTGACATTTGAAATGACCATAAGCAGCAAGGGGGAAGGTATGCCACATAAGTTACTCAGAGACCCTGAATCAATAAAATATGCATGTACTGTATTGAAAGATAAGGTGGCATAAAATCCTTGTTGGATCTATATAAATGGTTGAATCTCTAACATTTCTAAACAGAGAAAGAGCTTCAGTCCAAATTGTGTCAGCTCAACTCATCATCTGTCTTAGAATGGTGAATTATAGTTAGCTTGACCACATCTCAGGCTTGAATTGGATTGGGTTTTTAAGTGTAGTGCCAATTTCTGCAAGTTTTATTTGACTCCTGTAATTGCCATTTGAAAGCATTTTAGAAAAGGGGTTTGTATGTATGCATATAAATACATGTGAATATATTTCTGTGTAAAGGTAGAGCCTTTTTCTTTCCATGTCCCAGGAAATCTTAAAGGACTACAGCCTGCCTGATGATCAGTTTGTGAACACAGTTACCATTCCCCTGTGCTTCATTGCTTCACATCTCAGTGTTTGTGGTAGGTTTTAATAGTAATTTGATACGTGAGTTTCAACTTAATGGAATGTTGCATTTTTTTTTCCTGTACTTGGGAAGGGAAGAAGAGGTGAGGTATTTTTAACAGTAAGGTAACAGCAGTTGAAGCTTTTTAACATACAGGCCTGCTAACTCTGGTATCTCTTACAGATAGCTAGTAGATTTAGTTATGAGCACTTAAAAAGGAATTATTGTAAAAGAAGGGACTGAAAGAACTGAATATTCTTTACTGTGAAGTACTAGCTTGAGATTGATCAAGAGTGTGATTCTGTCTGTTTTAAAACCAGATGATTTGTAGTTGCTCATAAATTATGGGTTTCTATTAAAAATGTAAGTCATAATTTTAAAAAAATTGGCAGCCCAAGCAGCAAAAAAAATGGATGTGTCATATTCTTGGTTTTAAGCTAGTATTACAAGTCTGAGTATAGGGAAAAGGAAAACAAGCTGGAGTATATGGCTTAATTTTTTGTGAAAGTTCTGTAAGTTTTGGCGTAAGAGACATTATAATAAAACTAGTCTGACAGAGCTAAACATGTCCTATGGCTTTTGTAGCTCTGAAGTGCTAGACCCAAAGATGTTCTGGCACTGGGTTTTAAATCCCACAGAACATGAAAGGCTGCACATAGAATGTAGATTAAATGTTCAGTTGGCAGCCATTAAAGGCTAATAGCAGTTGGGTGCATGATACTGCTCAGAACTATGAACCCAGAAATACCAAAGATGTAGGGAGAAAAATTCCCATATGACTCTAGGTAAGAATTGTCCCAGTAAATTTCAAATTTCTGAAGTGGTAAACCCCATTTAGTGAACATAGGGTGCCATTTAGCTGGATATCACTGACATGAGGGTGTAATTAAAAACAGGGAAGCCTTGGAACTCAAATGAGCTTCAGGAGCTGCCCTGACTGTCAGTATTGGACAGTATTGAAAAGGTGTGAAAATGTGAAAGGCTTAGAGAGCTTGGACTCTGCTTCTGGGAGATACTATATATACATATATAGATAAATTACATACTACAAATACATATATAATCATAACTAGATATTACATATACATATATATTCATAATTATGTATTAGATATTCAGCAGCTGGATACTGTGAGCTGTTGTTTTTCTGAACTACTCACAGCCGAAGGGCCAGGAAACTGTGCTGTACCTGTAATTGGCCAGATAACAAATTTTGGCAGAATTTATTACTTAATTCTGGTGCCTCTCCTTCAAAAAGGATGCTGAAAAACATAAATTGAGGGAAGAGACACAAAATTATGCAAATCTTGGAATATAGCCATTGATTTCTGTCTTTATTTCATGCAAAAAATACTTTACCAAATGCACATTATGATCTGGGAATTTTTTTTATTATTATTATTTATGCTGAAAAGCCATGTTTGGAAACAATTCTAAACAAATCTAAGCCAGAAATAAATCACAAGCTGTAATGAGTGAGATATTTACCCACTAGGACAGCTTATTTTGGGACACAGTGAAATCTTCCAGTTCAACACTGGAAGTTTCTCTTTTCAGAGAAAAGTCATGAGAGCATCTTGTGCATGAAACAGAATTGACAGGCTTGATTTCAAGAGGAGCTGACCTTTGGTCATCAGTGTTAATGCAGAAGTGTTGGGCAAAAGAGGTTTAATAGTCCATTCTGGTCTTCAAAGTATATTTGTTTGCCATAGGTTCTTAAATGGCTGAATTGTCACTGAAAGTCATACATGAGGTTTAACATGCCCGTATGCTGGTTATACAGAAGGTGTTAGTCCCATTTGAAAGAAGCCTGTGTCCCACAGGGCACACTTTAGAGATGGATTCATCATTGCAAATCCTGGGAAGACTGCTCAGAGGGTGAGATAAATGCAAGTAGCCAGAAGGAAGGTGTTGGTCTGCAAGAGGAACACTACTGGCATGGGAGGATAGTGAAGACTTCAGAAGTGGAAAAAGTATTTCATGTACAATTATTTTGTGCTGTGGATGTTTCCTGTTGTCTGTATGGTGTGAATTACAAAGAATATTGCCCAAATACTGAAGCTGTTTCGGTGCCTTTAAACCAAATGGTTTTGCCCATTTGTCTGTTCTGAGATGGTGTAGTTGGAAATCTCTGTCAAATGTTCTGCAGGGCGGAATTCGAGCAGCAAACCCCAGTTCAGGTTTTTGGGGCTAGGCTTTCTGTCTTTACTGGAATATTTTGTGGAAGCAGGTTCCTCTGGGGAGGGCTGCAGGTGAGGAGTGGAAGGGCTGGCTGCAAGCTCCTGGTGCCACACGTGCTGTCCAGTGAAGCTTTGCTGCCACTCTGTGGTGGAGATGGAGCCTTGTTTGGTACTGGATGGTCCAACCCTCTGACCAATCCCTTGGACCAGGTGAGAGTTGCCTGTGCAGAAACATCTGCTTTCACTTCCCCAGTGTTACAAATCTTATCCCTGGAAAGTGTGATCAGGAATAAATACCTCTGCCAGCATCCAGTGGTGCCTCTGTATTTTGGAGGCTTCTGGACTAGATGGGTTGTGCTATGTCAGCTCTGCAAGAGCAAAGTCAAGCACAGGGGGGAGGAAGGGACATTCCCAGATTCCACAGTACTGCCTATTTGTAGCTTTTAAACCCAGAATGTGGTGGCTGCAGTCATAGGTGGTAAGAACAGCTGTGGAATAAATGAAAATACAGGCAACTGAAATATTTTAGACTCTTCTTTTTCCTACCTTCTAGGCAAGATATTTTAAGTTTGCATAGGATGAATTCCTGATTTTCATTCTGGGATGAAAGCATCCCAGCTGTTTTCCTGTGCTGGTAATTCAATGCCAAGCATCAATAGAGTCTAAAGCATTCATTCTAAAAATATAAATTAGCTTCTTGAAAATAAGTAAATAGAGGTAAAACATTTAATTTGTTACATTTTTCTGTTATTACTTTTTTGGTAATGCCTTAATCACAGGTAGAAATCACATAAAAATAAAGAGGAATTGTAAGGAATTGGTCTGATCTTACACAGCCTCTAGAACTTCATTAAACTACTAAAACTTCGGACAGAAATAAACTTGCAGAGCTTTGTAAGCAGTTTGGCTGGTGGTGAGGGGCCAAAGTCCTGACTGTCTGCTACGTGTGGCACTCCTGAACTATGACAGACAGCTGTGGTAGTTGTCTAGAGACCTCTCTTAGAGGTGGGAGGAATTATCTTCAAGGTGCTGTGAAACAAAAGTGCTTGAAAGGACTGAAAGACTGGAAAGAAACATGGTTTATGTCTTTTCAGTGCAGTCCAGTCAGGTCTGCAAGTGGAAGTGGCTCCTAGTGATGCTCCAGTATTCCATTCCAGTCTGCAGATGTTCTAGTGATAATTGGATTACTTGTTGAAGGCCAGAAAGAAATACAATTATTGTACAATACAAATAATGTATTTTCATATACCTCTGGTTTTTAGTCCTACAGGCCTGTTGCAGAATAGCTCTTAGAAATATTGGGTGGCTTTAAGATTACATAAGGATTACATAAGCAGCCCGTTTGACAAGGGTTCCAACCTGTGAGTGCTGGCTTTCTTAATAAGGTTTTGTATCTCTTCCTGTATTTGATTAAAACGTAGTGGCTATTTAAATAATAAAAAAAATTATTTAAATGAGGTAATGGGATTGGGCAAAGAATACTCTCCTTTTTGCATAAGACTTAATTACTCGTAAGGAAGAAAGTTCCTCAGTAACAATTTAGTTATGGAAAACTGACTGTAGTGCAGGAAACAGTCTAATTAAAAAAAATCCCTACACTATGTAATAAATCAAACTCTCCACTAAGAATGTTATATTTAGAGATCCTTCAGTATTAATAACTGTGAGGGGGAGTTAGGAAAACAGATATACGTATTTCATTCTCCTTGTCATTCCTTCAGTATCCTCTATTAGTTAATGATAATAATTAACTTCTAAAACTTGCCTTTTTCAAGCAATATGTAACATACTTCCAAGATTATTTGTGCATTGCCTTTTATCTGCTTCATCAGCTTCCAACCTCATTAATAATTTTTTCTCTTCTCCATCATCCATAGAATCCAAATTGCTTTATAGAACAATTCCTTGGGGTCCTGGTGGCTGCAGTGGGCTTGTCAATAATGCTTAGTTCCAACTGGACTAAGAATGAGAAGGTGGAACACTCCCCCTGAGAAATGGTCTGTATGTCCTCCTCTCCAGCAGTATTGGTTAGTGGCTCCTGGCAGGACATCGTTGTATTTTCACACCCCATTAAGCTTACAAACCAGTCACTGTGCTCTTGCATTGACTTCAGCAACCTCTTGTAGCAGAGTCCAAGTGAAAAGAACCGGGAGAATTGTGAAAAGTTCCCTTTGCAGTCAGTGGCAAAACTTACACAAGATTTAGTGGCATAGATTTTCATGGCTTCCAGATAGTAACATTTTTTTGTCCTTAAGGGACAGTTTTCTTCACCTTTCTTCCTTTCTCTTTGTGTTCCCCTCTCCCTGACAGTCAAAATTAAGATCCAGAGGACTATTTTAAATTTTAAATTGTGGAATGAAGATGTTACTTAAGTATGGAAGACAAGGCAAGTTGATTCAGTTTTGTTATTTGTATATGTCAAAATAGCACAGGAGTCCCAAAGCATGCAGTACTGAAGGATTTTGGAAAAGTGTTGCTATAAATGCAAAGAAATGTTTGTTTTCAGTCCCTAAGCACAGATTAGTGTAGTGATGAGACGTCTGCAAAATAAAATGAATTGGTTTCTTCCTTTTGTATGCCCTCTTCCCTGTGACAGGATATCATAATCTTCACTTGCCTGTAATATTAATTTATGTGAGAGTGTAACATGCCCAGTTGGAAAAACCTAGATGAGTCTGTGCAATCAGATCTGCTGTGCTTGCTGTGTTGCTTCTCTTCGGTGCAATTTCACAACAAACAGGCTCACGCTCGTATTTGTAGTAACTATGGCAACTTTAGAAGCTGTTTCTAAAGCTGAGCATACAATAAAGTGCCTAAAGTGTAGGTAGGATTAGAGACTCTCGAATATGTTTAATTTTCTCTCTGTGTCTCTGTCTTTGGAGAGGAGCAAGAGGGTAATGTGAGTATTAGCTGGGGACTGGTTTTAATCTCCGCAGACACTCAAGTCTGCCAGGGTCTGCTCCCAGCTGTCCAAAGGCCTCATCCTTCCCCAGCATGTGAACAAGGGGATCATGAATATTCATGGTTGTGGTCACAATGGAAAACCTACACACAGAAAGGGGTTTCTGAAGGAGTGAAAATGTTATTGAAACCATTTTGCAGCTTCAGCTACAGTAGTCAGTAATGATAAATGCCACAATGGTGATAGAGTTCATAAGATAATAGGGATGTCTTAGATATTATGTAAGCATGAATGGATCTGGTAATAGGAAAGAGCATTTGCCATGGGGTTTAGCAGTGGGTTTGTGTTGAAGGACATAAAGACTATAGTAGCAGGATCATTCCCAAGGGTAATACACACAAAAGTTTTGAGAGTACGTTTTTGGTCTGTATGGCACTTTGTGTGATTGGGAGCTGTCAGTCTCTGAAAATTGCTGTTAATATTATAGAAAATGTGCTTTTATGCAGAAGCCATATTTTAGGAACACAGGAAAAGTCTGCTTCTCATCCCAGGAGCTGAGCCAGGGAGGGTGGTAGATGCTTTTCACAGTCCACTGGGAGAACTTCATGTTACTTTCTGGCATTTGTGACATGCCCTAAATCAGACCTGGAAAAGACCTGCTGAGTGTCAGCCTTGATTTATCTGCATTCATCAGCTTGCATGCTTTGTTGGTCTGAAATCTGTTCTCACTCTTGGTGCTAATGACTGAGAGTCTGCACATATATGATTTTATTACTTTGGCATCTTACTGTTTTGTATACTCAAATGTAATCTTCAGTGCAAATACCAAGTTTATGTAACTTAAATGTAGCTTGGCACTTGTCTTTTTACTTAATTCTAGTAGTGATGCTCTGACAGAATAGAATATATTAATATTCTCTGTTATGTTCACCTGTTAAGGCTTTGATGTGATGCATAATTTGTTTTGGTCTTAATTTCTCTCCTCTGTCATTACTCACATGGGAAGTTTTTTGAATGAAGGTGTGCAGCATGCTTCCTGACAAAGTTTAAAGAGGTCTATCAGGAAATAAAAAAAGCTGCATAGTAGTTAACACTTCATTATTTTTGATCTTCAATTCTAGACTTCTTGAAATTGAAAATAAATATAAACTGCTATGAAAAGGCTGTTTTACTGCCACATGCCAATGCAGGGCTGTTCCCTTCTGTTTGTGTCCAAGCTACTCTTCATCTAAACCCTTCTCTCTCTGTTGAGGTTGTGTAAGATCGTTTAAGTCCAGTTCCTCTCTTCTGTTGTTTTGTCTGAAGTTCCCCTCTGTCTGAGTTTTCCCCTCCTGTCACCCCCTGGCAAATGCCCACAAGAACTTTTATCTCTGTGCTTAGATGCTCCCCAACCCAAAAGACGTCAAGGAGATGAGTAAATTATGCAGATTCTTCTACTGGATGTGAAGCTACATGTAGTAAATAATTGGTGCCCTGCAGGCAAACCACTCATGTGATTCAGAAAGGCTTGGCTCCTGTATGGGTAACTTGGGAAAGATTATATCATAACTTTTCAGCTGCAGAATTGGGACCAACATCTCTGACACTTCATAAAGTGAACACTGTAGTTCGCTTGGAAGATGCCTGGCTGATAATCCTGGGAATTTAAAACCTTTGTCTACATCCCTGACATGTGCCTCAATCCTGGCCTCAAGGGACCACCTTGGGAGGTGAATGAGTTGCAGCTTGTGCCCATTTAAACATCAGCAGGAGCTCCCTGCCAGTGATCGTAGTGTCTGGTCTCCTGGCAAGTGTGTAAAAGCACCCAGGCATAAAGGACTGAGTTTAGGTAATATTAAAGAAGTTTAAATGGCTCTGACAGTATTTGTGCTATTTTCAGATATTAACCTGGATAAGTTGTCTTTTTCTACATCTCTTCAACTTTTGCAGTGAAAATAACAGTCATCTTTCCTGGACATGATGTACAGCTTATTTTGTTTGCCAGTGCTTGAAGCGTAGTGTTGAAGTGTTCAGGTCATAAACAACTGACTTATTTTTTATTTAAACTCACTAGGAAGATCATTAGAACATTTCAATTGACTGTAATTTTGGTTTAAAACAGTATGTCTTTTTAATTCCTGCAGTTCATTTGGTTGGAGGTTTTTGTTTGCTTGGGTTGGTTTGTTTTTTGTTTTTTGTTTTGTTTTGATTTTTTTTTTTTTTACTGAATATAAACCCTAGTAAATTTGCCTGAAGTTTAAGGGCATACTTATTTTAAAATTAAATTGCCTCATATGCAAGTATTTGCAGGTTCAGCGTCAGCACTTGGTAAACATCTTACTTTTTCAAACCCTCAATTTCTACTAGTTTTCTGAATTTAAGGGATTGGGGAGGACTGGGTGAGGTGAATGCAGTAACAAATCAAAATAAACAGTGTTTCATCTTTAAATGAGTAAATGATCCTTAACTCTGCCCAACAGTCGTGAGCCAGTGGGCAATCTATGCCATCCGGAATCTGACCGAACAGAACGAGCAGAACCAGGCACTGATTGCACAGCTGGAGCAGAAGGGGCTGGCAGACAGCTCTGCCCTCGAGAGGATGGGCCTGGAGATACAGCAACGAGATGACAAGTTAATCCTGCGCTCAGTCAGGAAAAAGCCCTCCTGAGCAAAAATACCTGCTATAGTTAAATTGTTAAAAGGGTATTTCTCTTATAAAATATTTTCCCTTGCTCAGCAATCAATTTTTTCAGGTTTAGTGCCAGTCTGTTGAAAATGTTGGTTTTGTTCTCAGACAAACTGCCAGATGATGCTTCTGCCTCCCTTTGCTGTAACCAAAAGGTCACCTGTGTGTTTTCTATGTACCTGGGTAAATCAGCTTGTGAAAAAAGGTCCTTCTTGTCAGTCGGTTGGAATTTCATTCCTTCTTTTTTCGTCAGTAGAAGATTGTCATACTTGCAGTATCAAGTTGTTATAATTTCTTTTGCTGAACCCGGAGATAATTATCATTAAAAAACTCTACAAAGAATGAGCTCCTTTGCAGGCTGCCTTCTCCATGTAAAAGATCTGTGCTGAGTCAGGGCTAAACAAGCAAAGTTACTAATTTTCAATCATGGGATCTAAATATCTCTATTTATATAAGCATCAAGGGAATGTTGGATGTACTTAAATATTTTGTGAATTAAACACAATGTGCCTTTTGTCTACTTAAATTATTGGTAAACTGTCTTTTCTACCTTGATACCTATCAGTCTTCATGACAAGTATATTAAAACCAAAGCTGAAGCTGTTGTGGCAACAGATGCTGCATTCCTTTGCACTGGGGCATGTCTCTGTTTTGGAGACTTGGGTGTTTGTTTGAATTTTATTTGTTCCTTTGGAGGGTAAGTCAGCCCACTTTCCTTTTATTTTGCACTTCTCATGGGTTTTCTGAACTTTGGCAGACTGCTGAAGAGGTAGTTTCTCACTGTGATTAATTCTAGCAGTTTCTTTTCACCCCTCTGCCTTTCCAAAACATTGACAAAACTCATTTCCAGTTAATTAATTCAAGAGAGGCAGAAGAATAGAAGGCCCTGCCTCTTCATTTTGGGTACCCTCCTATATTGTTGTTGGACCCTGCCACTGTGGAATGTGGCATGAATGAGATGGGGGAGAAGGGGGCTGAAGCTGGGGGGCAGGGGGAGGAGGGCACAGTTAACTCTGTGTGTGCCATAGCTTTGCTCTGGAAGCCAAAAAATGTAATCCTCCCAGCACAAGCAAAACAGGAATTGCAGCTTAGTATTGCTGGTACTTGTCTACAATTACTGTCCTTGGAATATCTTCATGTCTAACTCAGAGGTCTCAGAAAAATTAACATGTTCATGTACTTGTTGACATTTAATCCCGTTCTTAAAGAGAAGGGCAAGTTCATGTCCTTAAACTCCACATCACCAGTAACTGACCGTCATCCATGTGCATGAGCTTTTGCTCCTTCAATTGAATTTTTTGATTTAAAAATGGAAAAAAGTACACATTGCTTTGAGCTCTGAGAAACATCATTCTGCTTAAATGTGATGGTGGGCAGAGCTGGACTGCTGTCATTTCAAGTTAACAGAAAGATGTTAATGTCTGCCATGCCAACCTGGTGGGGCTGTGGAATTGACCCAGTGGGATTTTAAACACCTGTTGGTTTTAAAGACAAGATACAAAACTCCTATCTAGAGCCATTTACTAAGTAAATGATGCCTGAAAAGGGATAATGGCAACAGGAAAAAAGGCTCTTATTGCTTTTAGTGACTTTTTACTTAAAAAAGAAACGGGAGAAAAGTGTTCTTTGCTTTAGCAAAGAATAAATATGACTATAAGCAAATTAATTTGTTTGCTTTTAAACAATAACTTGACAGGAATATTTTATTGGGTATTAAAAATTGTGTTGAAGTGCTGTCGTGTACAGGTAGGTGCCTTTTGCTGGCTGAATGGAAATGTGATTGTGGTTCTTCTTGAGCACATGGTTTCTCAATGATTTCCTTAAGCCTTAATTACTGTGTTTAGGCCAGAATTCATTTAGCATTTTCATTACTGTCACATAAGATTTACAGCCGGGTTTGTAGGAGGGGTTGATCTTTATCTCCATAACACACTGGAAGATTTGTACTTCTAGCACCTAAATGGGAAAAAAAAGAACTCTACTCTTACAAAATAAAGAAAAAAGGAGGTTATTTGGATGGCTGCATCATTCAACTTTAAAAGGAAATAATTAAACTTTTGCCAACAAAGGAGCATCAAATATGACACTATCTGAAATAAAGTGAAGTTGTTCTTAATTTGGCAATTAGAAAAATTCAAACACTTTTATTTTAGTGCCACTACTTAGGAAATTCATGTTAGATAATTCAACAAAGTGAGAAAAAACAAAATAAATTATTCTGAATCGAAAATGGATTTTCTGTGCTTTCTGTGTAAGGAAAAAAATGCGAAGAATTTCCTTTTATTTAGGGTGATAAAGAGTTAAAATCCTGCTCACAAAGCAAATCCAGAGAGAACTTTGGTTGTGGAAAAAGCAGTGGGAGTCCGTTTTTCTTTTTAAGCAATGGGGAATAGACAGGGTGGGGTTTTTTTAACTTGATGGTTGTATACCCACCAATGGAATGCGCACGAACACATAAATATAAGCCAAATAATAACAAACACAAAAAAAAATAAAAAGAGTTTTGTGTGTTTCAGTACATAATGGAGTGATAGTTGTGTTTTCTAAAAGGGAAGCGTACGGCTTTCATAGTGGAGAACATGCTGATTACTGTATTGTGAGTGGCTGGCTTTTGATTTTCCAGGATGGATTAATTCTCGGAAGACAACAGCTTCCCTGTCCTCCCCCAGTGGAGTCCTGGTCTCCAATAGACTCATTTTATATGCTCAGGGATTAATACAGCACAGCAATCAGTCATAAAAAGCAAGCTTTAGTGAGTTTGTAAAGGGGCAGAACAGGCAAATCAAGTCTTGTGACCATCTTATTGCTTTCGAGTGCTTTCGAACAATAGTCATCAGATTTTTTTTTTTTTTTTAAGGTCCATTTGTTATTAAAAGAGAATAGGGAGTTGGTATTTCATCGTAAGTGGAGAGATTCTGGAAGAGTTTTCTGGCAAATTGTGAGAAATAACCTGAAATATTTGCAAAGCTATGAATATGCTTCTAGTAATTTAAGTTATTTTTGCCTAAAGTGCTTGTAAAATACGTTTTGAAATACAACCCCCACCCAAAAAAAAAAATGTCAGAGGCAGTTGATGCCATTCTCACAACCTTTATTTAACAGTCAGTTTGTATTTTGAGATTGTTGCGAGAATATGTGTAGTGAGAATCAAAAAAAAATTCCACTTGATTTGCAAATGAGAAAGTACTAAAAATGTGAGGCTCTACCCAGAATTACCCTCAGTTTTTGTACCAAGCCTGTGCTGTGTCGTTGGGTTGTACTGAGTTTGAAATCCCTGTCTTAGTGTAGACTTTTTTTGTATTAAATGGGGGGAACTTATGAAGCAATGCAGAAGAATGCATTTTCGGAATAAATTCTTCCCTCTGAGGGTTGTGATGCCCTGGCACAGGTTGCCCAGAGCAGCTGTGGCTGCCCCATCCCTGGAAGTGCCCAAGGCCAGGTTGGATGGGGCTTAGAGCCACCTGGGATGGTGGAAAGTGCCCCTGCCCATGGCAGAGGGGACTTGGAACTGGATGAGCTTTAAGGTCCCTTCCAACCCAAACTATTCTGTGATTCTCTGATTCTCTGGACTTTCCCCTTCCTAAAATCCCTGTGTCCCCCTTCGGCAGTGTGTGCACCGCCGGCTCCCTGCGGTGCTGTCCAGGGTCCTGACTCTGCCAACGAACCTCTCCATGTGGAGAGCTGCTCCCAGTCCCCTGCAGCTTGGCCAAATAACCATTCCAGTGGGGGATTTCACACTGCTTTAGGCTTAATGGGTTTCTCTAATGGAACTTTCTCATCCAGTAGATTCTGATAACATCCTGCAATTTATGAGGATGAGAAACTGGCATTGATTTTTGAATAGCTCTTTAGTATCCCTAAACCAACTTTTTTTTTTTTTTTTGAAGCTTTAGCTATTCCCACTATAAATGAGGGTAATGAATTTTCTGCTGACATAATCCAGTCTGAATTTGGCCACATTGTAAGCTCGGGAAAACTTCAGTTTATATACTGGAAGCAGGGACATGGGGGCTGAGCTACTAAATTTACTGAATTGATGTTTCAGTCATGGATTCAGTGTCTGTACAGGATATTTCCCACAGCAGTTTACCCTCACTAGGGTGGTGCTGGCAAAAGAAGGAAAGAACTGAGACTCTGTGTTTCTCTCAGACCTGCCTGGTGGTGTCCATCTAACGCAGAATTAGGAACTGCCTAGACTGGAGAAGGCAGAAGCAAATAAAAGTGGATCGTGGGGTGAGAGAGGGAAGAGTTCAGGTCCCAGGGAGAACTGGGAGATGGAAAACACATTTTCAATCAAATGAGAGAGCATTGTTAGTTTGCATCTTCCCTCCTGCTGTCTGCACACTCGCAGGAGTATCTTTTTAGGAAAAGCCTCTCCTTTCTAGACTAAGATAAAAGAGTTGTCGTCTTTCACCCCAAGTTTCATTTTGGACAGTATTGGCACTGTATTGCTTTTAATTGCCTTATAAAATCATTGAGGTTGGAAAAGAGCTCCAAAATTATCGAGTCCATGTTGGAATCAAGGATACTCTGCAATTCGGCTCAGCATTTTCTGCATCCTTACAGCTTACTCTAAAAGTAGTATATAATTCAGAGAATACCTAAATAGTTAAAATATTTAAATAGTAAAGAGAAAATATACAAACAAATCAGGGAATTCTAGTTTGGCATGGATTTTCATGGGAAAGGAAAACACAGCTGGAGGTAAAGACCAAGGGAAGCTCAGAGCATTTAGAATTAACCTCCTGCTCTTTTCTGCATGGTATCTCATCTCAGTTCAAAGCTGGAGCTGATGCCTCACCAGTGATGACATGGAGATGTCAGAGAAGTTCCTGAGCAAGACACACTGTAAGTTGCATTTGGTTTTGTTTAAATTTAAGATGGCTTCCATAACACATTTATGCTGAACTTTGAATCTTCCTTTCATTTTTTAGTACAAGTGTTAATGTAGAAACATAATTGCACAAAAGGGATTTGTGTTTGATTTTTTTCATTTTGTCATTCAGGAAGTATTTCAACCTGTTTGTCCACTTGCAGAATTGTTACACAGTGCCTTTAGTTCTGTAATAATTCAAGAGTTCTGAAAATCTTCATGCTTTAGCATATGTTCATAGTCAATATTTGTTATAAGACAAACAGTCCAGTCTGTAATGTAGTTTTTTGTGTGGTTGTTCTTAAAACAATTTTCCGGAGTTTAAAAAATTCAATCAAAGTAAGCACAAAAGCTGTGTTGCCTGAGGGAAAAAGTCTCAGTAAAGCTCTGAAGTGGTAGTGCATTAGTCATTGAGAGGTACCTCACCATGGTAGTGTTAACTCTAAAACATAAGCAGAACAAATGGGGGTGATGATCACTCTTCTACTGCAGACCTTGTTTTCAGAAATACATGTTTATGTAGTATTCATAGCACAGTAATAAGGAAAAAAATCAAGATAAGTTAAATGATCCATACCAAGTCCTCAGTCTGGGTTTTCAGCTGTTTTCCTGGGCAGTTTTGGTTTTGAAATTCTGTTTACTGGAAGTTATTATAATCATAGAATGGTTTGGATTGGAAAAGATCTCTTAAGACCATCGAGTTCAACCATTCCCCACGCACTGCCAAGGCCACCACGACTCCATGTCTGCAAGTGCTGCATCCACATGGCTGCTAAGCCCCTCCAGGGATGGAGTAGTGAACAAGTACAAAGTAAGGAATGTTTCTCCATTGCCTCTCTGAATATTAAGTTTGGAAAGTTAGTTTTGAACTGGCTCTTAACAACAGTTTTAGAAACAGCTTTATTTTAGAAAATCAGGCACCATGTTTGCAGGCCATTAAAACAGCTTGTAATAAACTGTTGGTACAAAAGGCAAAAAAGCAATAAAGTTTTGATAGATGAGAAAAGCAAGCAATAAACTTTTTGATGTCATCAAGGGAACTTTGCTTGGGTACCAAGGAGCAGCCAATGAACTTCAAGGGAGCAAAAATGGAGTTCTCCACAGACATTCTGTTGCTCTAAGGTAGGTATGAGGTTGCCACTCCATAACCAAGTGCCCAACCAGCCTCAGGTTGCAAAATCTACAAAGTGTGGGAGTCTTTGCTGTCTGTGCTCTTCTTTGCTGTCCTGGCTGCTCCTGTGGGGCTGCTTGTGCCCCACCCTGCTGCTCCTGCTGCTGTGGCTCTGCTCTGCTGCTGACTCTCTGGAAGCTCTTGGAGGGACTTCACTGGGGATGATTTTCCCCATTGCACTCTGTGAGCCAGCACTGGACTCAGAGAGGTGGTAACCCCTTTCCTGTGCTTCTCGTAATTGTTCTTGGCATTTTCCTACTTTGCTATTTTATCTTTTTCTTTCCTTCTTTATGAAAAAAAGAAGCTGAATGATCGCTTTGGATTTCAGCATTTAAGCTCATTTGGGTTTTAATCTTGTTTTCCACTATATTGGAACTATACCTACTATTCCACTATACCTACTTTCCTTTTTTTACTTTCTGCAATTTTAGATTGGGGCAAGACTCACCTCTTGTCACCTTAAGCAGATCAGAACACATGGGGATTCCACCACTACCCGGGGCAGCCTGTGCCAGGGCTGGATGGCCCTTTCCAGAAGGAATTTTCCTAAACAGCCAACCTAAACCTCCCTGGCACAGCTTGAGCTCATTTCCCCATGTCCTGTCTCTTGTTATTCAGGAGAACCAATTCCAATCTGGCTGCCCCCTCCTGTCAGGGAGTTGTAGAGACCTCAGAAGGTCTCCCCTGAGCCTCCTTTGCTCCAGGCTGAGCTGTCCCCAGCTCCTTCAGCCACTCCTGGTGTTCCAGCCCCTTCCCTTCTCTGGACACACTCCAGCCCCTCAGTGTCTTTCTTGCAGTGAGGGGCCCAGAACAGACTCCCAGAATCACAGTGCCTCAGCAGGGCCAGCTCAGTGACCTATTTAAGGACTGCTTATAAAAGTATTCGGTTTTCATGATAAATCCTATGTATGTTGCTTGTTTTAAATGTATTTAAACAACTTTGACCGGGAATCAGTTTAACACTGAGCATTTGCATGTTCTGTGTTGCACTATTCTCCCAGAACAGTCATGGAAATAGTGTGTGTGGGCCTTTTTTGAGGTGTGGGAGTTCAAGGAGAAGCATCAGTTTGCTGCTTCAGCTTACCTCTGTGTTAATTGTGGAGGAAGTTATCTACATTTGCTACAGAACTATTCAGCTGTTAATGTTAAATGTAAGAATTAAAGTGAAGGAAGGGAAGAGCATGCTGGAAGAATATATAAGATAGGCTGAGTAAAGATAATCCCTAGAAAAGAGATCTAAACAGTTATAGAATCATAGAATGGTTTGGGTTGGAAGGGACCTTAGAGCTCATCTCATTTCACCCCCATGCCATGGGCAGGGACACCTTCCACCACCCCAGCTTGCTCCAAGCGCTGTCCAGCCTGGCTTTAGACGCTTCCAGGGATGGGGCAGCCACAGCTTTTCTGGGCAACCTGTGCCAGGGCCTGACCACCCTCACAGGGAAGAATTTCCTCCTAATATCTAATCTAAGCCTACTCTCAGTTTGAAGCCATCCCCCCTTGTCCTGTTCTTGCAAATAGCTTCTCTCTGTGCAAGTCCCAGGTGACAGTGTCTTAAGAAAAAAAAAGTTGAAGCAAGCCTTGCAGATCAAGGCACTGTGGCAGGGTTTTTACTTCCGCAGTGATTTTAAAGGGGAAAAAAAGCAAATTCTGAAATTGTTGATAAACCATTTACAAAACCACGTTTTCCCAGACATGGGATGTTGAGTGGCTGGTATTTCTGTTCCTTACGCCCTTTACTCTGCACCATGCATTTCTTTTCTTATGCACATAACAGGCTGTGCCTACTTTTGATTACAAGTGAGGCTGATTTACATAAACAAGGGGAGGAAAAAAGACAGTGTTACATGTGCAATAAATGGGAAAACAGTGATAAGGAAATAATGGATGAAAATGCCCAGCTATTTTCTTGGGGTGAAAAGCATCCTTAGTGACTAAAACCTATGAGGAGCCTCACTCTTAATGTTAAGTCTTCTAAACTGGGCCAACAGGCTTGAACCCCTCACCAAGGGTAAAGCAAGTACATAACACTGCAACAAATCACCAAGGTGTCTTACTAACAGTGTCATTAAAGTTAGAGCACATCTCTTGTCACTGTAAATGTTTGTGTGTCATCTAACTGTTGGCTTCACTCTCTTCTCCTTGCCTTGTAAACTCTTCCTTGGTGAAATTGTTTATTACTACGTTTAGACAGACCTTGGCACCTCCTATCAACTGCTCTCTGGGCCAACATTAAATTTTGTTTTAAAAGCAGATTTTTTAGGCACATATTTTATAAAGTGGTGCAATTCCAGTCTTTGCCCCAAGCCCATGTTTGATGATACCAAGATGTGTCTGGGAGAGTTTCCTCCTCAGTTCTGTGTATTTCTCATTGCCAGGGCTTTTTTCTAAATTGCAGCCATCTGTTGTGAGTCTGCACTCCATGGGTTAAAGTTTATTTTTATATTAAGACAAGCTTTCATTATGTTTTCCCTCTTTCCCCATTTCTCCCACCCCCCCCAAACTGGAACTTTAGGCTTTCTAGTTAAGCTTTTATGGTGGCCACAAACAGGTGCGTGCTTTACAGAGGGTCTCATTCTGCAGCTCCCACTGGCATCCCTGGCCTCCTGAACTCCCTTTTGCTACCTCCTTCCCCCTCAATAATTTTTTATGAATGATAGCTTTTCAGCACCCTGGGAACAGCTTGTTGGGAAAACACTCTTTGTGGGGTGCAGTCAAATCCTACACATTTCTCCAAGGGTTTTCTATGAAAGGACTGGTTCTGTGTTGCAGGTATGACGTACGTGTGGACTCCCCCTCCCTGCTGGCTCCCCCACCTCCTGCTTCTGTGATTCACTGTGATAAATTTGCTTTTTAATAATGCTGGTAGACTCTCGCCACAGGTGCTTCTCAATTAAAATCCACTTTGTTTAAAAACTGAAGGCTTGTTTAACTGAGCCCCTGGGGAGAGTTGTCAGATCCCAGGATAGGTGACACAAATAGATTGGTGACCCTCTGGAGCTGCATTGAAAATACCATATCCTGGGGTACCAGAGGGCAGCGTCACTCTGAAAACAAATCCGCATGTTTGAGAAACCCTGGGTGGAATCCCTGGGACTTGTCGTTTTCAGTGTGAGGCCTTTAATCCATCTTTTAGCATTTTGTTTTGTTCCTGCTACCCTTCTCACACCCCCTACCCCTCCAGTACTTTCACCTTCTTTCTAGTACTGATTTAGCTATTTAGAAAATACAAAGGTAAAAGGAACATTTATTTATTTTTTTTCCCAAGAACAGTCTCTCTTTTGTATTCTAAAGATATTTCCAAGAAATTAATTGGAATGGCAAAACAGAGCGTGGAAAAAAATTCTTGGGAAAAAAAGAAAAACCAACTTGAAAGTGAATGACGTTTTTTCCTTTTTTTTTTTTTTCTTTTCTTTTATTTTCTTTTTTAAAGAGAAAGGAAAATGTACTTTTGAGTGATCTGAGCTTTTCCCTGCCTTCTTGGACATGTATTTTTAGCATTTTGAACACATGTAATGTTCTCAGATACTGCTTACCAGAGCACTTTGAAATAACTACAGAGGGTGGACGGGATGACTCAGGGGACTGGTAATTGAACGCGGAGCCTTTTCACCTCCAAGTCCCCAGTTTGAATCGAGCCCAAGCTGAGAGCGACCTCGTGGTTTCCCTCAGATGGGTGTTTAGTGGCCTGTCTGAAGTGAGTTGGTGGTCTCAGTCCAGCTCTTGGCAAACAGCTGCCACATCACAGCAACCACGGCCGCGCTTAGTGCCAATTATCAGCCGGGCTGGCAGTGCCGGCCGCGAGGGGAAGGATGGAATTAGCTGTGCTGCTCCTGCTGTCAGAGGTGGTCCCTGCTGCTCTTGCAGCCCAGCAGCAGCAGCAGCTGGGTTTGGTGCTGTTGGCCTTGTGGGATGTGTGTTCCTGCACTCAGGGGAGGTGGCAGCTTGTCCTGCTCCCAAGTGCTGGGCTGAGTCCCCACGTGGGTTTGGTTTTGCTTTGCCTTTTGCAGGTTATCAGCCCCAGGGTTCAAGGGCAGCTCTGTGCATGGGGATTGGACTTTCCCACACACCCTTTGTCAGACTGGATTTGTCTCCATGCTAAACATGCCAAAAATGAGATTCTTCATGTTTATGAGTCCAGAGAAGGGAATAGAACTGGGGAAAGGCTCTGGAATACCGGGAACAGCTGAGAGAGTTGGGGGATCTCAACCTGGAAAAAAGGAATCTAGGGAGAACCTTCTGGCTCTCCATGACTCCCTGACAGGAGGGTGCAGCCAGGGGGGTCAGGCTCTGCTCCCAGGAAACAAGGGACTGAACAAAAGGAAATGGCCCCAGGCTGTGCCAGGGGAGGTTCAGGTTGGACATCAGAAGGAATTTCTTCACTAGAAGTATGATCAGGCATTGGCAAGGATGGCCCAAGGGTGTGGTGGAGTCCCCATCCCTGCAGGTGTCCAAGGAATGGCTGGAGGTGGCACTCAGTGCTCTGGGCTGGGTGACAAGGTGGGGATCAGTCACAGGCTGGACTCAATGACCTTGGAGGTCTTTTCCAACCTGAATGGCTCTGTGAGTCTGTGACTTCAGTCCATTTGTCTGGTAACAATAGTCACACTTCTGGTAACTCTCAGCTCCCAAAGTTTCCATACCACCCCATTATTTTGCATTCCCTCTTTCTGAAGTGGTTTTACATTTTCTCTCTGAAGATTTTTTTTTTATTCTGAAGCTAAACCAAAATGTAGCAATTTTGAAAGTGTGAGGACAAAACAGATAATTTTTACCCTTTAGAATCTCTTATAGCTGAAAAAAAAACTTGCAAAAATATCTTGTCTTTTGAGAATTTTAGAGTACAACCCTTACAGAGATTCTGAATGGTGCTTCAATGGATTCCAAAGCCCACAGAGGATCCCTCTGCTGGCAGTAAGATTTTGGGTTGATGCACAAATCTTATCTTGGCAATCTCTTTGCAAAATCATGACAATTTTCACATGTAAAAGGGAAGTTGAAGGAAATATGGTTTACAGCATTTTAAGCTGTAAGACAGTTCTTTGCAAAAATGGGGAGTTCATTTTTCACACTCTAAATTTCATTCAAGGGAACAATAATAACGCAATTCTAATCAAAATACAGCGGGTTTTCCCCAGGTACTAAAGTCTCTTAGAAACCCATTTTTGAATTTTTGCCCCTAACTCTTAAAGTTAACTGTGGTTTCTGTAAAAATAAACATTTCCTCAAGGTATTGGCAGCCCAAATAGAGATGCTGAAACTGAATGGAAGAGTGACCTTATGAGGATTTTTTACCTCTAATTTGAGACAAATGACTGAAGTGAATAGCACAAATAGAAACAATGAATATTTTTAAGCTTTTGATTCCTGGTGTTGGTAAAACTGTAAGGAGGATTTTGTATAATAGGAGATCTAGGTATTGCCTGTTGAGGAGGACAGAGATGCAATTTTTGGAATCTGTAGTTTAGGTTGGGATAGCATCCTGCTGCACACATCTAAGTAACTAGTTAGGTTGATTTCCTCATTTCTGGTCACTGACTGATAGATGATTTGGCCAGGCCTCACTGGGAGGGGATGGACTTGGGCTATCTTTGCAGAATATGGTTTCTTTTTATCCAGCAGGAAGATATAAGGAAGCTGGTGGGAGAGCAGCTTTCTGGCTGGGAACAGCACTGTTGGAGATGAAGGGAAGCCTGGCTCAGGACTTTCTCTTGTCTTTTGGACAAGGTCAGGAAATTAACTCCTGGAAGGGTCTACAAAGACAATCCCATTCTTGGTGTCTTGAGCAGTCCAGAAAAGAGGCAAATATAATTGCTGTTTGCAGGTTGAGATTCGTGGATAAAGCCAAGAAGGTGTAAATGATTTGCCTCAGTTCTGGAACAGATGTGTCCCTCACCAGGAGCTGATGGTGGCAGAACATTCCCTCTTCAAAGCTCAGGCAGGAAGGAGGACTGTGCATAACACTGCCCTGAAATCTTGTCTTGCAGCACGTGTTCCTAGTGGAAGTGCTGGAAGTCTGGAGGAGATGAAGTCTTCTAAATAATGATGGTTTTATGGAGGAGGCAATGCTTTCTTCTCACAAAGGAAGGACATGGAAAAAACTGAAGTGGAAACAGTTGGCAAGGTCACTCTGTCTTGTTGTCTCAAGAATGTCAGGAAGGAAGACTCTAAACAAACCAAAGCCCTGGGAGTGAGGCTATCACCGTTTCTTCCTGCTCAAATTGAATTCTTGTTCAAGGCATTTCCAAATAAGGGTGAGGAACTGAGCACTGCAACCGCAAGATGACAGTGCAAGGCTGTTAAAACCAAGACTCCTTTTTCTTTCTACTTAAAATAATCCATGTCCAGCCAGGAATCAAAGTGCCTCTGTAACCTGCCATGCTCTAAAATAGACTGACAGAAACATATACAAATCCTCCTGGAAAAATAAATGATGAGAAAAGCTTTAGCTGGAAACACCAGAGTAAGAATGATTAGCAAGTTGCACCGTTGACTTAACGTGATTTTAATCATGGGCTAGTTGTTCATCTCAAGGCTAAAAACACCACAATCTGTCTCTTGTGCAGGCACAAGGCACATAGAAATCACATGGCAAAGGTAGCATTTGCATAATGGTAACAGTAGAAACAAACAAAAAAAAGAGAGCAAGGGGCAGAATTTCCTGGCTAGTATGAATTAGCCTGAAATCAGTGGAGCTTTACTAATCCATACTTTTGAAACCCTCCCCTTCACCTTCCCAGTGTTACAGGAGCAGTGAGCCATGGAATACTTGTTGAGATGCCTCACTAAAGTAAAAATCAAACCACTGTGCTACTGAGGGAAAGAAGGAAAGAACAATTTTAGCATGTAAGATTAGGGCAGTGCTGTCAGGGCGGGACCAGCCTGGAGTTTGCCAGTACTTGAGCCCACTTACACTTTGTATAAACTTCTAAATATTCGGGAAACCTTTCAGTGATGTTTTGATTTCAAAAGCTATCTGGCGGCCCAAGTGTCCATACCCAACAATTAAACCAATAAATTCAGAGGCCAGTCTTTAAAGTTCAGAGCTTCAAATGCTCCCACTAGTGCATTATTCATGGGCTTGGGTTTTGCCTTTGATATCTCTCTATGGTGTGATCTATATAGCAGAAAAGAACCCACATCTGTCTGTTTACACCACCCTGGAAATTCCTGTGGGCAACCAAAAAAGTCAACCACAAATAACTGCTGGGCTACCAACAAACATAGTATCTGGAGTGCCTCCACCCACCTGCCATCAAGCAGACCTCTAAGTCTCCTTGGAAATGGGAAAAGTCAGATCAGGGTGGGAAGGAGAAGTAGAGGGAGGGCTGGGGGAAAAACTAGATTGAAAGACTAACCTGAAATTAGCAGAACTAAGATTTTATTTTATTTTTTTTTTTTTTTTTACATGGAGTAGGTCACATGTGGGCCCTGAGCTGAGCAGCATGGCAGAGCATGGCGTGGCATGGCATGGCACAGTGGATGTCCTTCAGTCAGATCCTTTGACTCATTGTGGGGTTGGGGACTGAACCCATTTGTGCTAAAAGGGAACAGGTTCTTCTGAGCTGTGTCTTGAGGAAAGAAACCTGGTTTCTGGTTTACAGAAAACATCATGTAAACCATTTGGAAAATTCATGAAAGATTCTCCAATAGGACGCTGGGAAAGGCTGTAAATTCTTGTTTTGCTTGAGCCACTGGGGACTCTGGTCATTCTCACTTTAGCTGTAGAGTCTCTTTACATTGTTGTGGGTCTTATTGGAGAGAGTTACAATTTCCATTGGCTTGAAAATCTTCCCAAAGCTTCCAGTGATGACTTCCTTACCAGGCCTTTCGCTCACCCACATATTTCCATGTACCTGAGTTGAAGCATTTGGGTAGTGTTCTCAAAATCAATGGAGGTAGGCATCCACAAAGTTGGCTCTCATCCCCTGACCCTTTAATTCTTGAGAAGTATGGAAAAGACTCTGGTTTATTAAGCTGATCCTACGCAATGCTACTTGATATGCAGTGTTCAGAGAGCTTTAATTGTTATTTACCTCACACTAATATTCAATCACTTGGATGTTTCACTTTAACTTGATTTATGACTAAAAAAATAAAGCCATGGTGGAGATGGTATGAGGATTTCATTGTCCATGAATAGCTTTTCAGTCAGGTGTTACATCTATTTCTGAGGCTTTAATTCTTGGTGAGGTAATTTCTCCCCAGTGCAGATCATCTCATGTGCTGGAGTGTACCAGACTGATGTTGACTCGCTTGCTTAGAAGTTTGTTAGTCTTATAACTTTTATTTCCTGAATCTGGGGAGCAGTTTTTCCCCTTCCAGTTGTGTTCACTTTTTGAGAAAGGGGCACCTTTCTGACTCGTCCTTTCTCCCTTGTTCTGTTTATCCTTGCTGCAGAAGATGGCCACGATTCCTCCATTTCGTGCAAATTAGAGGTAGTGCTAGGGTCCCTGGCAAGTTCCCAACACAGGTCTCAGATGACTTAAATGCTTCCCATGAGTACATTGACACATTATTGAGCAATTACATTCTCTTGTGGCAGTCATCTGTGGAATAAGTAAACTGCCTCTGTGAGCCCCACGGTGATATCATGCGCCATAAATGCATGCTTGGCCTCCATTGTGTCAACAATCCCTCACGTTCTCAAAGGCAGAAATGCGAGCATAATTCTCAAACTACACTGACTAATAAACAGGTTAGTTTTATTACTTGCTTCTACCTTGAAAGGCAAGACTAAATTTAATTTATAAGGCTACCAAAAAAGAAGGCATATGGGTAAGCATGAAGTGATTATTTGTTTATTCACTGTAAATTTATTAATTTGGGATTTGGGGAGCAAAAAGGGAGGCCAGCAGAAGAGAGTGACTTACATTTAGATCTCATTTTTTATCTTCTGGCTAGGGGAAGGTTGGTCATGAAGATCATTTTCTCATCAATAACTTTGGTGAGACTATGATGTACATTACTGATCATTCCCAGATCTGCTTGCACAAACAGAATATTTATGCAACAAGATGTCAAGTAATGCTCTCCTGAAAATCAGGAGGTCTTTGATTATACAGTTTAGTGTAAAGTTAATGGTGTAATGAGTCTTTTTTCCCCCTTCCTTTAAAAAATTTGTGTCTAAATGTTTTGTAAATTTTTGAAAGCTCCCAACGACAGAGTGGAACTAAAAAGGTGATATAACTGCTTGTGTACTCATTAATAGCATGCATTAGTTATCATTAATGAGATAACCTGTGCTTTGGTGCTTTCCTCAGCCTTTGTGTGTCATTCACTGATGTGTGGTTGAGGCTGATCACTCCCAGCCCAGCACACGGGGAGTTTGGGGTTCCAGCACACACAAATGGGGCATGTCCTGCTCTCCCCCACTAGCACCCACAAGTCCTTCACCAAGGGCTGCTCTGGATGACACTGTCCTCAAATTAATTTTATGGCCACCAGGTGTGTTGAGACCTCTGAAGGAGGGAAGTCCATCGCTCCTGCCTGAATCACCCTGAAGGTGGATGTGGCAGCACAGGGTGTCCTACACATGAGGCCAGCCGGGTTGTTTCCTGTGGATCTTTGTTGTGGCTGGGGACAGAGCACAGATCCCAGTGTGCTTTTCAGGGTTGTACAGTATTATTGAGTCTGGTTGAATGACTACCCTCTGCTTTGTCATCAGAGAATATTTATGACCGTCGAAGGAAGGCTGAGTTCCTGGAGACGGGATAACGCATGGCTTTCTGCTGCCAGACAGAGAGTTCCTTTCCGTGGTCACACCAATGTTTTTTCATACTCCCACGGACACCACAACTTTTTTGGATAAGGAAGAAGATGATGGAACACAGATGAGGGAAAGAAATGGCCTCAGAGAACTTGGATACGTGGGGGTATTTTTACCCTTTGGGGTTTTTTCTTCCTGAATTTCAATGAGTGACTTATTGGAAACTTCTTTGGGTTTGAAGTGTTTTTTTTCTTGTTCCACACACACGAAACTGTTTTGGGTTGTTTTGTTTGTCTTTGTTTATAATGCAGCCGAGATAGGGTGACTTGATATTTTTAAAATAGAAAACTGATGCCTTCTGAGGGAATAGGGGGAAGAGGGGAGGACTTTACTAGCTGAAAACATGGGTCATCCAAGGGCAACTTTTTACTGTGAAGGTTGTGCTGGATATGGGGGGGAGGATTTGGTGAAAGCTGGTAAGGAGGCAAGAGTAATGCTGCTTCTCCTTGGGTGCCAAATCCACTGCTGGTTCTCCAAATGCCAGATCCCAAGGGTCCCTGCACCGCAGCCACATATCTCTTTATTTATTAACTGGTTTTTCCCCTTTTTGTTTTAAAGTGAATTCTAAATTAAACTTTTCCATCCCATGTCATTAGAAACTATTAGGCCTGGAAGGCCAAGCAGGTGCCTTCAATTTCACTCACTGGCATCCTGCTACCCCCTATCACTCCATGAAAATAAACCTAAAACAAAAAAAAATCTTGTCTTGTTGGTGAGGTAAATGAATGGGATTACAGATCCAGTTTTTGAGTTGCTAAGATGTAGAACCCTCACAGAAAATTCTCAGCATCTTGTCCCTTCTAGTTTTGATCATTGCCAAAGCCTACAAGGCACTGGGAGTTTAGGGGCATCTGCTGGAGGCTGCCCAGCACACCCTGAAGTGACAGCAGGTTTTCAGAGAAAGAAACTGTCAGTGAGTTGTCCAGTGTGTTGTGGAACAGGAGAATAATATATCAACAACAGAGTGTCTTCCAGGGATTATCAATGAAATGAACAGCATGAGTCTCCACAAGAGGCCTCTTCACTTGATGCCTGTGGGGAAAAGCACACTGCTGTTTTCTGCATTGTGCAATTAAATTAATGAATAGTATAAGGTATTCTACTTTTTCAAAACCATCACCCTTGGGCTAACTTACTAGTTTGAAAAGAATATTTTCTTGTCATTTCTATGTCTATATTAAAAATATTATGCATATGCTAATATTGGCAAGCAATCACTTGAGGGTAAGTCTCTTTGATGGTAATCCTCTTTCCCTCCTCTGCTGTCACTGCCAGTCCAAAGCTTCCAGAATTTGCTGTATGAACTATTCCAACTGGAGACAGGGATGAGAAATGAATGAAATAAATTCTGTTGTTCTGAGATTTCTGAATAACATGGTGCTGGTGCTGGTGGGTTCAAACACAAGTTTGAATTTGCTTTGCTGGTTCCTGCAGGTGACTGAGAGAGAGGGAAAAGGTGGCTTTGGTTTTACATATCTATAGTCACCTAGTTTTGTTTTTGTTGCTCTGAAATAGTTGAGGTTTCATATATTTTGAGAACTTTAGCAAAGGTACACTTTGTGCAGATGCACTTCAAACATCAGCAGATGAGCGCCAGGAAATAATGTTGGACAGGGTACTGTTACAGTCATCCTTTCTACCACTTCCTCTCAAACTGATATAAACAGATGCATGTTTTTATGTCCTTTCCCTTGGGAAAGGGAGAACTCTGAGCTCAAGTGATCAATATGTGGCTTTTCCGTGGTTACTTGGGGAATTTCATCCCTGAAATCCTTTTTAATCACAAGTTACCTCGCATCCTTTGACAGGATCCAGCTTTTTGTTTTTCATCTACTGTATGTTATAGAATCTGGCAAAAGGAACAAATCTGGATGAGCTGGTTTATGCAACAATAAAAACAAGTTACGTGTGTTTGTGAAAACTGAGGAGTTTTTAAAAGGGAAATAATCACTGTTTTTAAAATAGTGATTAATTTTAGATTTTAGGTGTACTGTAGACTTCAATATTCATTTACTGCTCCTTGCAAATATTTCTCAGGTTTTATTTTTTACTTCAGCATTTTTAGCAGATTTATGGACGCTGGATTTGATGGCCTCTGGCATGTTGTGATTTCTCTTCACTTAGGAAGGCCCTGAGTGAGGCAGTCCTGTGTGAACATGAGGTGCAGTGGCTGTTTTGTGGTGATCAGTGCCAAGACACGCTGGTGTGCAATTCCTGGGTTGTATTTATGATTGTCTTGCAGCTCTGGACAAATCACATCTGGGAGGTTTTGAGGGGCACACGTCTGGGTTTATTTCCCTGTGACACACAGTAACATGAGTGGTTAACAGCCTGTTGTATTTTTCTGAATCCCTCCCATACAGCCTTTCAGTTTCCATGTTCTCAGTTATCCAAATAAAAGGTGAAGGCTTGGGGTTTATCTTCTCTGGAACTGAAGATCTGCAAAAATACACTTGGAAGAGCAGTCCAAGAGCAACAGCAACTCGTTTTTGCAGCTGGAGCTGCTGGGCGCCAGGTGAGCATGGGCCTCCCAGACTGGATATGAAAGGGGTTCCTGAGCCACAGCTTCCATCTAGACACTACTGGATGGGTGAGACTTTGCACATCACGCTGCCCAATTTGCAGGTTTGGCAAATAAATCATGAGGCAGGTTGTTCAGAGGGCTGGGAGGAGGTGGAAGGTCTGTGGGGTTGTGTTTCTAGGACAGGAGAGAGGTGGGATGTCAGTGCTGTGTGTATGGGAGCTGTGCTGGGAGATGCTCCTGCACCTTCCCCCAGCTTTGAGGAGGCTTGTGATGCCAAACATGGGGCTTGTTGGAGGTGAGAGTTGGTGTTTTCTAATGGTATTGAGAGGAATATTAACAAAGCCAGATGAGGGCAAACCCTATCACAGGTACAAAATAATAGCACAAATCAAAAGGCAGAATAGCCCTGTGGTGCACACAATGGAGAAGAATTGGGAGCTCTTGGATCAGTTTTTGACTTTGCCACAGACCTCCTGTGTTACTTTCAGGCAGTCACTTAATCTCTGCATCCACCATCTGTGAAGCAGCCAGGCGTGGAACAGTTTGTGTCTCTGGAAGCTTGTATCTAATTCAGCTGTTTTTATCAAAGTTAAATATTAAAGAACTGTTGTACTATCATAGGATAAAACCATGCCACACCATTTTCACTGTGAACTTTGTTCTTCTGCTATTACATTGCTTTTCAGGAAAAACAATGTTTTCAGTTCATAAAAGTAAGTTAGGCAGAAATTCATGATGCATGTTGTGTGAGCTAGACTTGTAGATTTGATGTCCAACACTAAAATAAGAGATGCATGTTAAATGCCACTAGGAAGACTTCAGGGCTGATTGTTCAATAAAATGAAGCACAAATCTGGGCATTGAAAGTAAACAAATAATACAAGACATTGTAGAGATCAGCCTTCCAAAGCTGTTTGGAATGTTTGTAACAGGCACATAACTTGTGTCTAACTGTAGGCACATCCCCTTGGTGACAGGGGTGCTGCTCTGAATTTGTTGTTCAAACTTCCATTAATGTTCTGTGTCAGACAAGGAAATAATTTAGATAAGATCAACTTTCAAACATGTTTCTTCAGGGAGGAACTAAAGAGCAATCCTTAAAAATATCTGCTGGAATGGAAAAATTCTGATCTTTGGGAAAATAAAGGAACTGCTGTGTGAGAGGAAAAATGTCAATACATTTGCAGGACAGGTGAGTTTGTTTGCCAAACTATGCAACCTTCAAGTCTGTCTTTGAAAGTGCATGGTCAGTTTATGAGGATGTGCTTTCAGTTTTAGGAAGCACTGGTAAATGTCAAAACTATTTACATTCTTCACATAATGGAACATGGAAGCTTCCTGTGGCAGTTGGCAATTTGTCCATGTGGGGGAGAGGATGAATGGAGACTTTTGAGAAGCTCAGTTTGGGTTTAATTGTGTCTTTCAGTGTTCATTGATACTTTGTGAGGTGGTAATTACCTAGTTGAAGTCTGGAGTAGTGTAACTCCCCAGCAGGCATCTGCAGCACTCCCATACACCCAAACTGGCAGGGATTTGGGCAACGTGGGGCCATCCATGTGCTGTTCAAAACCAGCAGTTCCCCCAGTCCCACCCTGCAGTGTCTTTGTTCTAGCTGATGAGAAGTCTTCATTCATTCAGAATAAAGCATAAAAGCAGCTTCTGAGGGATGGAACCCTGAGAGCCACATCTTTTCTCACCCCTCCAGCCCTAAGCAGAGTGTAATAATGACCCACGGGTTTTTACAGAATTTCAACTATTTCACCTGTGTTGTGTCTACATTGTCACATGCACTGATGTGTCCTCCCTGGAACATTTCTACTGCTCTGTTAGGTACCTTGTCTCAGCTATCTCAATTTGCCCTCTAGAATTTTTTGGGGATGTAATACTTATTAGAGAAAGGAATCACCTTTTTTTTTTTTTCCCCCACTGAGTATTTAAAATGATCCACAGACTGTTTCAAATTGGTTTTGAACAACTCCAGAACAATGTTTTGAGCAACCTTTGCTCCAGGATCTATAAGGTAGGCCACATTCCAGAAGCTCCCTAAAGCATGCCTGGAGCCTCTGAATCAGGGAAATATTCAGCTGGAAAACCTTTCACCTTTAGTGGAAAAAAAAAAAAATCACCCATATTCTTTGGATGGTTTTTTGTAATTCAGTGACTGTTGCAAATCTCCAAACCAGAGAGCTCCTCCAGCTTCTGAAACAGCTGCTTCTGAATGTGCCTGGCTGTGCTCTTGGATGGTTTGGTACAGCCATCACAAAGCAGAGCCTTGCTCTGAGGTACCTCCATATCCCTGCCTCGTCTGCTGGCACTGATGGGGCAGGTGAGGTCTCTAACCTACCCTGAATTAGTTGTGTTCTTTACTGCAGTAGCATCTTCAACAACATCTGCTGTGTTCCTTCTGCTGGCAGAGCTTGTATTTTGTGTTACTGGGCTTATATCAGCATATCTGGCTATGGTTTGTGTCATTCTGTGTAAACTTGAGTCTTTGGGGTCTAAAATGCCTGGGATGTCTCTCTTTCAGTGAAATTGTCAGGAAGAAAATACTGTTAAAAAGGAGACACAATTTAAATTTAAGGCTTCAGCTGAGGTCTGCTGCACTGCAGGTTTTCATGTGGAGTTGCACAGCTGTGCACTTTCAGCCACACAGAGCCCTGCAACAAGTTAGACAAGGGGCACTGAGGCATCTCCTGCAGGAATCCCATTCCAGGAGAAACCTGATTTGTGCAGGAACCTCCCAAAGAAGTTGCAAAGTCGCTGCTTGTAAGGGCCTGCTAGACTTTATGTGGTAGTAATGTAGTAGGCTTTGGAAATGTGCATTATAATGGATCATGTGTGATCTAGTAGGTCCTTTCTACCTGTTTTCCCTTATAGATGTGCTGAAGCTTAACACCACGTGACACTTAATCCACACTAACAGGCAGAAGGCTTCATTTTAAATTGCCCATTTGAAGATCAAACAAGTTTTGTGCCTGTTAGTGTCTTTGACAGTGAAAGGTCACAGAATAATTTAATTAAAAAGCTAAAGCAAAGCACTAGTAATATGTGATATCTCACCAAACCCATAGTCATCTCCCCTGCAGCTGTAGGATTTGCCAAAAAAAAAAAAAAAATAAAAAGCCATAGAATAATGGATTAAGGATACTTTCCAGCCTGAAAGTTTTAGGTAATACACTAGCAAAATAGGATTCTTAATAGGAATATTGTGAGGAGCATCACAATTTAGAAACCTAGCCAGCAAGCATTGGATTAATCTATTTTTGTTGTTATCGTTGCAGGCTGGCAGTACTTCTCTCCAGATGTACCATTTGGCACATTAAGCAATTCTTTTCTTAGAAGGGGAACCTATGGTTTTGCCATGTAATGCAAAACACCAATGGAATCACTACATAAGCAAAATGCCAGTAATGGTACAGTGGTCCAGCCACAAACATTGGTATGTTAATTTTGTTTTATTTTTCCTAGTGTGTCATCTGTAGTACTGTATTTTGTATCAGGACTATGGCTGGACTGTTTAGTATCAGATTTTAAAGTGTGTTTTCAGCAAGAGATTTAAGCTAGGAAACTAATGGTTGGGGGTTTTTTCCTACTTAATATGGATGTAACTATAATTTTAGCTTGATTTTTGAGACCAGGCCAAATTTTCCCCTCAATTATGTCTGTTCTATCATTCAACTGTATGCATTCACTTTTGATAATGATACCCAAATACATTGGAAAGCAAGTAGTTTACACTAAAGCTGTGGCTTATGTATGCCATTGCTTCCTCAGCCTAGCTAAGCCTTACATTTTTTTTTCAATTCATTTGTAAGTAGATCAGTTAAACTACAACACATGCAGTTTCTTTGTGGAAAGCAGTGCCTGGCCTTTCCATCTTTCACATCTTTTCTGTCTTAGTTGTCTAATGGATCATCCCCAGTCCTTGTGAAGGCAGCAGCAGTCCCCTGGCAGCTGTGCCTCCCCTCCAGGCTGGACAGCCCCAGCTCCCCCAGCCTTTCCTCCTCAGGGAGAGGTTCCAATCCATCATCTCCCTCACCCTCCACTGGACCTGCTCCAGGAGCTCCAGGTCCTTCCTGTCATGAGCAGCCCTGAACTCTCCTGGGTGTGCATGAGGTAATAAGTTCCCCAGGTGCTTCATTATTTCTCCTCTAGAGCATTTCTGCAGAGGAGCTAATCCTTGGTCCTACTCACTTATAGGAGGGAAAAGGACAGTGTTAATGCTGCACCATTTTTTGTTTTTATTAATTTCTGTTTTATAGTTTTTATTTCTCTTTGAAGCAAATGACCCAAGGCAAAAGATGGCTGTGAAGGTTTGCAGATACCCTGGGAGCTGGAGTGAAGAGAGTCGCTGCAGCAGTGCTGTGAGCTCAGCCACACAGGTCCAGCACTGAGGGGAAAAGGGATGCACCTTCAAGGAACACTGTATTTTAAAAAGTTGCTAGCTACACATTTCAATGTGTATTTAGTGTTTTCCCTCTCCTGTTTGTGTTGCAGATCCTCTGCTCCCTCTGGGGTACCTCGGGTGGGGGGACTGAGGTAGAGTATGAGATTACCAGGAGACTGTTTCTTCTTTAAGGCAAATGTGTTAAAGTTTGAATTGTGTGTGAATGTAACTCGCAGCACTGGCACTGCTTTACTCACCGTGTTATGATTAGGAGTCCACAAAAGAATCATGGATTAGGCAATCAACCTGTGTAAGACTTTTCCCTGTGGCACACCAGCTACTCTTCACATTTGCTGTATTTTCATACCAACTGAACTTAACATATTCTCCATTCCAAAGTTCATTCCATTTCTTAGTACTTTTCAGTTAGAAGTGGCTTTTCACACCTGGCTGTCATCCAAACTGCATGTTGAAGGCATTTTTGAGGAAACTTGAAGTTTTAGAGCGTTAATAAAGTGCTGCCTGCTCAAATAAAGTCAGATTGGTTCAATGTTAATGTAAAAGAGCAGGTAAATAGTAAATACTGAAATGTAAAAACAAATATAGATAATTTAAAAATATCACTCCGTGCTCAAGGTATGTTGGTGACATTTCATGACCTATTTTATTCTTTTTCACTTAAGAATTATTCACTTCCATATGCTGAGTATGTCAAGCTTCCCTTCTACTGCTGCTTCATACATTAGAGGATTTTTCTATGGTTATACAAAATCACATTATGGGTTTTTTTCCTTCAAAATATTGCTTGAACCTGCACCTCAAGAATGTCTACAAATACAGTTTTGTCTACAGCTTGTTGCAGGTACTTTTACAAAACTGCTCTTTGTCCCTGTGTGCCTTTTGTCTTTTCACTGTCTGCCTGGATCTATCTTCTGTCTTGACCTCTTTATTTGGGAGTTCTCTGAGGCAAGAGCCTCATACAGCACCTAGATAATGCTCACAATAATGCTCCCCCTCAATACATCCAACAGCCCATGGATTTTCCTAAGAAGACTGAGTGCTTTCCTTAAGTTTGGTCTTCTGAGATTAGTCTTTTAGCTTAGTTATTGACTTGGTATGTTATTAGAGCTTTGGCATCAAACAAGTGCTCCCTTTACATGAGTTTTCACCTAGAAAAGGGTGTCAAGCTCACTGGTAGGACTCACCTGCAGGCTCTCCCCTTTGTCTCACACCTGTCCACATGTCTTTGTCCAAAAAAACCTTGAGGCTGTTGCACCATGTGCAAAATGTAGCAGTTGTAGCAAAAATGTAGGCTGCTGGAGTCTTGTTCTCCTGAGTTCTGTGCTGTATGATTGGCCATGTTGTGGAGATAGAGAGGAGAATGATTCTGATGCTGATTCCTGACCCACTGAGATCCAGTGGGTACATTTTCGTTTGATTTACATGATCCACTGGCTGGTATTATGGTGGTATGTTGTTGCTTTCCAGGAAACAGGCAGAAGGAGAGGAGAAAGACTGGGAGAAGTTGTTGGACTCAGGGGTCATAAGGGCTTTTTCCAACCTAAATGCTTTTCTTTAGTGAAACCTTGAAAGGCTTTTCATTTATTAGCAAAGAAACTGGATTCCACTAATACCAAGACAACCTTTGCCACTTTTTTCAAGGTGTCTTGAAGCACTTGTAAAACTCAACTTCACATCAGTTTTAATGTGCTTTTATACTACTAGACTCCACTTTAAGTCAAGAGCAACTCTTGGGTGAAGTTGGATTTAGTGTAAAGAACAGCATTATGTCATCACATAGGAAAATGTTGCTTAACCACCAAAATATATTTAAAATACTTTTCTGAGTAGATTTGTTGCTAATTATACTATATAAATTTAAGAGTGGAAACTTGGTTTCTCCATCATCATGGCTTGCATGTCTAGTATTTTGCACTGAGCTTTGGAGTGCAGCTGAAGTGCAGCTCTCCCTGGAAATCTGTTTTTGATCTAACCCCATTTTCCAGTTAAACATTTCAAAGGGAATACACTGAGCAAGAAAAAGAGGACCACTTTGTTTGGGGTGTTCTGTAGGCAGAAGATTGCCTGAGGACTTCCTTATTGACTGTACCTTATCTTGCTGAGTATCCAGGAACAGACTGAGTTGGAGTGTAGGTACCTCAAGCTCTGTTTAATTTTCTTTTTTTCTTTTTTTTTTCATCTCCAACGACATGGATTAGATCTATAAAGATGTTGGTCTAAGTCACAAGAGTTTTGGAGACCGGAAATACTTGATTTCAGTAGTTGAATTTAAAGTTATCTGAAGGTAAATATCTCTTATCTAGAAGGTGTGTAAATTGTGTATTCATCTGATTTCCTTCCCTTGCTGGTTATCAATTTCCTTTGGTGAGTGGTTCATTTGGCTTCCTAAGCAGAACTAGACAAACTCCTAAATCACTCCATGCTTTCAGTGAGCTGTGTCACCTTTCTTTTTTATTTTCCTTTATCATTCTTTTCATGCTTCCGGAACAATTGAGCTGAAGTATTGTGAAAGATTTCCTGTCATCTCCTGTGTGCCTGTCTCAAACTTCATTCCTTAAAATTTGGTGTGTTTGATATTCAGCTACCATCTCTCAACATTGCATGCACAGGGGGGTTGGGATTTCTGACATGACTGCAAACCTTTCCAGTGATAGGTCGTGTTGGATTCAAAGGTGCAAATGCTGGAATTGTGAATACTGGAGTTAAGTGCCCATACCAGTCTGGGGACCTGTAACCTGCTGCTAGAAGTTCTAATTCAGGTTTCCCAAAGATGATACCTTGCTGGAATTCTCTGATAAGTGGCTATTGTGTGTTGCTAAACAGTTTGTGTAGAGCACAAAGCTGACTAAGTTCCAATGATAGTCCCAGTTTTCAAAAAGGAGATGTGTGATGGGCACTGTAATTTATGGGCTTTTTTGCAAAAGGATATTGTGGATATTTGTTCTAATACCAAGTAATTATAGCTATAAATGCCATTAATATATTAGTTAATTCAATGCTTTCTACTCTGAGAAGCCATTCTGAAAAAATTTCACCTTTCCTCCATACCATTATCACTCCATAACACACCATTATCAGCAAATACCTGATAATATATCCCTGTATGCTTGCTGTTGTGAAAGAAATTAATATTTATACTTTTATTGCTGCAAGCATTGCCAGAGTGCCTGGCTGTCTCAGTTTTCAAATATATATTGGCATTTTTAACTATTTTGCTACTGTGGATGCAAATCCTGCCTTTAACTTAGCATTGTTTTGCCTTATGGGAAACAGGGAGTTGTTCACACTGAGTTTAAAGCAGGGTTTGACTCCTGGAATTTCTGTTCCCAGTAGTGCCTTGCAGGCAAAATGAAAACCAGCTTGACTCCTGTCAGTGTCCAGGGGAACTTTTCTCAGCCTGGCAACACAGAAGCACCATCTTACACCACAGACTGGTATGAGGAAGGATTGATGCACTAATGTCTCTAGGTTGACTGTATACTTTATGACCATACAATTAAAAATGTTTTTTTTAAAAAGAATATTCTCCCAGATGCACTAACTGGATCTTCTTACAATCCCTACCTGGTCTCTGCATGTGCAAACCTGGTGGTTCTGCATTTACCCCAGCAAGTCCTGTGTGGAGACACTTGTTTCCATCACAGCTCTTGATGTCCTTCCAGAGCTATTAAATTAAGAGGTTGGCATGCCCTCCTTTGAATACCCAAGTGAGAGATGGAGGAAGGATTTGGAAGTTTGGTATGTCCACATACATCTCAAATCATTTAAAAGCAAATTTGGAGGGATTATAGCAGCAAAGAATGTAGGTGCAGTCTTGAAGACATGTGAAAATACCACTGCTTTATAGATCTTTCCTTAAACTCCTAAAACTCCTAAAACCATGCTGATGCATTAATTTATTGGCTGAGAAGCTTTGAAAAACCTCGATTTCCATGACAACTAAATGAAAAAATGGGGTCTGTCCTCTGGTTCTGTGGCCTTTTGTACTATTTTTTCTACATGGTGTTAGGGATGGTCTCCACTGCTGCATGACCTTCCTGAGTAGGAATATTGATACACTTCCAGTTAGGCTGAGGTAGTGATTCACTTTTTGGTGGCATTTGTGCAGTCTCCCCTGCCAAAGTTGTGCAGCTGCTTTGTATTTCATTTCCTTGAAACTAGTCTTCAGGAATCCAGTGTATAACTTGGAGAGGGGGAGGGTGTCCTCAATTTCATTAAAATTATATCCAGGACTTCTGTGGAGGAAAAGGCTTGGAGAAAGGGAAGAAGCCAGCGTGCTATTAATGAAAACATTAGATTCCTTGCAGAACACCACTTTCCTTGCGAGGCAAACCCCAAAAAGAGGAAGAAGTCATTCTTGGGTTTCTGATTTCTGTGGCCCTTTGAGCTGATTTGCAGCAGTGAGAAAAGGTGCCAATATCTTTGTATTGTTTGGCAGAGGAGAGATTACCTTGTAACTCATCTTGTCTGGCTATGGCCTGGCACTGGATCATGACCAGGTTGATGGCAGCCTGACAGTTTTAAAAGAATATGTTGGCATTTTATGAAAAGGGAAGTTATTACACTTGAAAGGAAGTAAAAACAAAACCAGAAAACCTACGCTTGTCAGTTTTATGGCAGAGAGGCTGTAAAAATTCTGGCATCTTACTTCAGCCAATCCCTGCAACAAATTAGTGAACTAAATTGATTACAAAATCAAAGATGGATTTACATAAGCATTTGTGTTTTAGTTACCCTGCTCCTACGCTGTGTCAGACACTCAAAAGAGTCAACCCCATGCCCCTTGCAGTTAAAATTAGTTTACAGCCTAAATTTAGATGTGTAGCAGCAAGAAGGGAGCCTGGAAAGAAAAGAAGAGCATGGGAAGGGATGCGACCTCCTGGGTCACTGGCTCCAGTGCCTCCCAGTCTCAGGAAACCACATTGTCTTACTCTCTTTCAGACTGTGTTATGGTCTTCTGACATACTGTTAGATGATACAAAAGATGGGCAGTTAAATTTACAGGTCTGTCCCAGTTCAGTGTAGTTTTTGTCTGTCTCAACTGCAGGATTGGACCCACGCTGAGGCTTATCACAAGTTTCTGCTGGTGGGCTCTGTTTTACAGCAGGAGATGTGCCAGGGAGGGACTGTGGAGACAAAGGCAGCAGCCTTAGTGAGCAAAGTGTGAAGAGCAAGGAGGATTCAGGGTAGCTCTTCCAGCAGCCAGGAGAAGCGTGAACTTGGAAAATAACATTTCCAAATGTTATCATTTCTCTTTCTGCTCCCAAGCTGCTGTCAGAGGAGTGAAGCAGATCACTTTGCCCTGGGAAAACCTAATCTGCAGTGCAGCCTAGGGTGAGCCAAGGAGGTTTGGATGCTGTGCACAGGCTGAACTGATGCCTGAGGAGCCACAGGCTGTTGCCAGGTGGGTGACATTCCATTCCCATGCTAGCTCAAATATTCCTATGCTGTGCACTACAGGTCCCAGGAAACTCTTTCTCATGCCATCCTTCAAAATCCTTCATTGAGTATCCTCATCTTCATGCTTGTGGGGGAGTTCAGTGTACAAGGGAGGGCTAAAAAGAAGGCTTGCTTGGTGAGTGCCATGGCCTCGAAAGCAGTTTTACATTATTTTGCTTTGTCAGTCAGAACTGTACACTGCAACTGTGTGACTTTAGCTCCAGAGAGGGCTGCATGGAGTTCCTAGCATTATAGCATGTTTTAGCCAGGCGGCATAGCCAAAGAAAACGATGAAACCAGACTTCTCCTTGTGGTCAGAAAGAAACAATTTGTTTTGATTGAAGGCTCGGTGCTGTGTCCTGGCCTAGAGTTCTGAGCAGCTGCACAGGAATTACAATGATATGGGCTGGTGGTTGCCAACATGACTTACCTCTGTCACAAGGGAACCTATGGCACGACGAGAGGCTGGAGAGCTGAGAGCAAGGCTTGGAGCTGAGAGACACAGAGAGCTGTCACTGAGCTGGAGAGCTGAGAGACACAGAGAGCTGTCACTGAGCTGGAGAGCTGAGAGACACAGAGAGTTGTCACTGAGCTGGGGAGCTGAGAGCAAGGCTTGGGGCTGAGAGACACAGAGAGGGTTGTCACTTCTGGCAAGAGGGAGCTCCTGGCCAAAGTGATCTGCTTTTCTTACTGCTGATCAAGATTTTTGTATACTGAATGCAATTGCCTGAGTAGATGCTAATAATCTGGAAGTGATTTTCTACAGGAGTTCTGGCTCCTGTCTTGGGAAGGAACATCCTGATGGCAGGAGCTTTGGGACAATAACATGTGCTATTACACCTGCCTGTGGCCAGAGAATCTATCACTTATGGCTCCATCCCTGCAGTGCCTGTATCTTCTGGGCAATGCAGCCTTGTGTTCTGAGGCTGGCAGCTTTTTCTTCTTCATGTCAGTGCAATTCTTGCCCCAGCACAGTTAGTCAACCCAAGCAGGTCCAATGTCTCCTGTTCAGATAAAACTGAACAAATCTGAAAACATTTTCTTTAGATGCTGAAAACAAAGTCAGTTTGGTTTGGGATTGAACTCAATATAGGAAGCATGTTTTTGGTATGCTCAGATTCCTTAAAGTATTTTAGATCTAAAGACTCCTCCTGGTATGTAACTCCCAAACACGTTTCTCCATGAGATAAGAATTAAAACCTCCCTTTTCTGAACTTTTCAAAAAGTTTCAGTCTTGTGCAAGTATAGTGGGAAAACCTAAATATTACTTAATAATTATTACTTATACTTACATTATTTAATTATTACCTATATTACCTTTTTTTTTTAACTGAAAAATGTCTTGTCTGGACAGTGTGTTTGAGAAAGATGTGCTCAAATTTAGAGTCCAAATTTCACCTTGAGGACATTAGATGTTATGTTCAGACTTTGCCTTTTATTGTGGATTTGTTGGGGAAGGTTCCCTAATTCCTGTTTTACAGATGAGACATTCAAAACACTTCTTAACCATTCAGGGGTATTGTTACGATAAATATTTGAGAAAAAAAAATAGCATGGTAATATAGAGTCACAGCTGACATATGGTGAGCACCCTGATGTCAATTGTCAAAATCTCTAGTTGCTTTATGAAAGCAAAGGTGAGTAGAAGAATCAGCTGCCATTTAAAAATGAGATTTGCATAAAGCTGTGTTGAAACTGCATCTTAGGAATTCGTGCAAAAGGAATTTCTGCAGAGCTTGTTGTTAAGGAAATCTGGGAGACAACGTGCTGATTTTTGTTTTGACGCACTTGAGAAGAACTAAACCACCAACAAATGAAGTTTAGAGTCTGAGTTTACTTTCAGAGCTCTACCATCCACCAGCTCACTGTCTGTAAGTCAGTGAGGCAGCTGTCTGTCTGTCCCTGTAAATCTGTGTGATGAAATATGGCCAAGACCAGCAAGAGCTGTGGAGGAGGATGGGAATTGCCTGGCAATTCCCTGCTCCAGAACACCATCAGGGTGTTCAAATAAAGATGAGCTGGGACAATGTCACAGCTGGCCAAGATGAGCATGGGAAAGAAAAATACGGCGACAGGAGATGCAGAAGTGACTTGGTGTGCTGGAATTCCTTTCTTTTCAGGGAAAAGACGTGTGAAAGGGCTTGTCACTGACAGAAAGACCCTCTCACATTCTATTGTGGTGAAACTTTCATCCTCCAAATAATACCACGAGTTGTATGTTTCAAGATGTAGTTTGTGTACACATGTTCTCACACCATGGGAATCCAGCATTGTCTCCTCACCCCACAGCCTCAGCAACTCAGAAATCTGCTGGTTTATTTGGGCAAACAGTTGGGGTTTTGCTTTTTAAAAAAAATTTTAATGCATGTGTCTGGTAAATTGCTTTTCCTTCTAGTGTTAAATTATATGCAGGGTGAGATCCTTCTATTGTGCTTGATTAACTGAAACTCATTGATAAATCTTTAAAAGGAGAAGGTTTTCTAATTTCCATAGAGTGACTGCACTAGGGGATTAGGGATCTCATCTTGCCCCTCTAAGCATCTAAGCTCAAACTTTCAGGTTAGTGTAAGCTAAGCTAATTCCCAGGAAAAAATGAAACAGAGGAAGAAAATAATAGTATTTCTAAGGAAAAAAATGCAGTGTAAAATGGGGGAGTTTATCCATCTGTATTCAACATGAAACCCTGTGTTGATCAAGGGCTTTGTGAAAAGTTGATTTTCCAGTTCAGCAAAACTTATAGAAAAAACATTTGCTTCAGGTCAGCTGCAGCTAGTTGCCCTGCCTCTCGCTCATTAAAATGAAAAGCAAGTGTTCTCACTTCATTCAGCCTTGAGTGACCTTTTTGATCTAAAGCAGAGCTTCTCCCAGAGCTTGGTCCTGGTCACTGGACTCAGGAGCATTCCTAATTTCTGTGGTTACAATGGCACTTGAGGTCACACATAACTAGGCCCCAAAACAAGGAACTCCATCCAGGGTCCCAGCTCCTGCTGGATGTCTAACCATTGGAATGTCATGGCTTGCAGAATAAGTTTTCATCAGTCCCTTGAGAGGAGCAGCTTCACTTTGTATGAGATGGGCCACAGACGAGAGGATGTTGATCTGTAGCTGATAGAAAGGGAAAGTGTCCCTGTGCTGGCACTGCTGAGACACTGCACATCCCCTGGGCAGTTCTGGGCTCACCTCTGCAAGAAAGACCTTGAGGGGCTGGAGCATGTCCAGAGAAGGGAACAGAGCTGGGGAAGGGTCTGGAGCACCAGGAGCAGCAGAGGGAGCTGGGGGGACTCAGCCTGCAGAAAAGGGGAACCTTCTTTCTCTCTACAACTCCCTGACAGGAGGGTGCAGCCAGACTGGGATTGGTCTGTTCTCCCAAATAACAGGAGACAAGACATGGGGAAATGGCCTCAAGCTGTGCCAGGGAGGTTCAGTTGGCCATTAAGGAAAATTTCTTCATAGAAAGGGTTTTCAAACATTGGAAAAGGCTGGCCAGACAATGGTGAAGTCATGGAGACATATTTATAAGTCATGGATATGGCACTTGGAGTCATGGTTTAGTGGTGGCCCTGGCAGTGTTAGGTTAACAATTGGTCTTGATGTTTTTAGAGATCTTCTCCAGCCTAAATGATTTTGTGATTTATAGAACAGACCATTGCCAAGTAGCACTGAGATGCTACATTAGCTTCTGAATTGGTAGGAAGCATCAGTAGACTGGATTGTCTGTTGGTGGAATAACTTTTCCAGATGGCTGTAAATTGACAGTTTAATCACAGTGTTAAGGAGGGTTTATTTTTTCAGTAATAACTTTGGTTAATTATTATGTGTTTCACTTTTCAGTCCAGCAATCTTCAGTGCTAGAAGAGTGGCTTCAAAAATAGAAGGGAGAATGGGCAGTGTATAAAGGAGTATGTCAAGTTTAGGAATAGTGTCCTGCAGTGTCAGATCTTACAGAGCAGGCCAACCAACATTTTTACAGTCCTTTTTGTAAAACCTGCTTTCTGCAAGTTTGGAAAAGAGAGCTCTGCTCATCTTCATGGTGAAGCAGTGGTGCTGAGGTGGTCTTGCCATATGCAGATCCTTTGCTCTAGATGCTTTGGGGTTTGATATTCTGCCTGAGAAGGTATGAGATCATACCCTGATCTCATACCATCTGTTCAACAGATGGGTGTGTATGGCAAGGCTAACAGTTAAAATTCTGGCTCCACTTAGGTCAGTGGTATCAAGATTTTACCCACGATTGGAGGGGGAGGAGGAAAAAAGTGTCCAAAGATAGGTCTCCTAAATCACTGCTGGGAAAGCCTGTAGGCTTTAGAGCCTTGTTTATTTACCCTTCTGTCATTTGGCTGATAGTTATTTGTGCTTGGCCCTTGGACAGAGTATTTAATCTTTATGTCTGTATGTTTGTTGGTGCAGACTATTAATACGCGTGACTGCTGAAAGATATGGAAGAGGTGCAGATCTTATTTCTAATGCAATTGTGAAAATTATAAACTTAGCTGGTATTGATCAGAATCCTGTTTGTCATGCTGTTCTGTAATGAATGTAGCACAAGTATCAATCATATTTATTCGTAAGTCTAGGTGTTCTGTTTGCTGCACCAGACTAGATGATTAGGTTGTTTTCTTGGTGGCTGAATTGTCCTCTTTTATTTTTTTTTTCTTTATTTTCTTCTCTTTAAACACCCAACAACACATAGATCATCCCTGGCTTTCTTTAACCCACAGAATACAATTGTTCTACCCTCACTGAAACATTAAAAGTTTGTGGACTGGAACATGGCTGGGTGGGGCACTATTCAGTTTCCAGCCTGAAATCCGGCAATGGCTCCTAAAATACAGTCCCTGACAGATTAAACCCAGCTGTTGCACAGGTGCACTGAGGCTGTGCAGCAAGGAAGTTTACCCACTTATAAACTGCTGCCTCTGTGCGTCATTAAACCGAGATATTTTTGGATCTCAACTATATACTTTTTGTTTTTTTGATTAGGCAAGACAAGTGGTCTTCATTAAAGCCACAGACAGCAGAATGGTTTCATCTAAATTCTCCCCTGTAATTGCAGAAAGACAAACACAAGTCTCATAATGCTCCAATTCATCCCCATCCAGCTCATTCAGCCTTTCCTATCATTGGGAGTAAAGCCTACAAAATCTTAATTGTTTGTCTAATCTGACACTTCAGCATCCAGCCTGCACTGAAATAGTGTATGTGGAGTTACATTTTATAGATTTTTCTCATTGACTCTGAAACAGAGTCATGAGATCCCATTAGGATGGTAAAGGGTCCAGAAAGCCTCAGTCCTATGTGGGGCAGCTGAGGGAGCTGTGGGGGCTCAGTGTGAAGAAAAGAAGTCCCAGGGGGACCTTCTGGCCCTCCACAGCTCCTGACAGGAGGGGACAGCCAGGGGTGTCAGGCTCTTTTCTCAGGGAACAAGGGACAGGACAAAAGGAAACAGCATCAAGCTGTGCCAGGGGAGGTTCAGGTTGGACATCAGGAGGAATTTCTTCACTGGAAGGGTGGTCAGGCAGTGGCAGGGAGGTTTGGAGTTCCCATCCCTGGAGGTGTCCAAGGAATCCCTGGACATGTCACTCAGTGCTCTGGTCTGGGTGACAAGGTGGGGATCAGGCACAGGCTGGACTTGGAGGTCTCTTCCAACCTGAATGGATCTGTGATGCTATGGAATGGCCCAGGCAGTCAATTTAGTGGAAAAGTTGCTTTAAAGAAGTAGGATGGAGTATTTATCTGAGCAAATTCACGTGCAGACTCGGACTTCTCTTGCCTTTGCAGAATTCTCTTGTGTGAATAACGTGTAAATAAACAATTGCCCTGCAGGCAGGAAATGGTGACTACAGTGTATAACTCACCCATGCTGCCACAGGTAGTGGCAATCCCATCTGTTCTTGCTGATTCCTGCTGCAGGTGTGACTCATAAGCAAGGGGAAGGAAAAACCAATTAGTTCCCACGTCTTTTTGTTTTATAAAGACAATTCTTCTAATGTGTGCAGCCAGTAATGATGGGGCTAATTGGAATCTCTGCCATAACCCTTCTGGCTCAAAGACAAAGCTTGTCACTTGCAGTGACCCTTCCTCAGGTGACAGCTATGGTCTGGAGGCAAGAAGCTTAGCACTTCCATAATGACTAAGAAAGGAGGGAGGTTGCAATTTTATGCAGCTGTTTCCATACCACTGTGTGCTGCCTTTCTGATTGTTGACTTGCTCCTGAACAGGACAGGAGGAAAAAGAACGTGTCTCTGCACAGGAATCCCCTTGAAATTTTGTATTTTACTTTAAATATTTCTCTTGGTGCTTCTCCCAGCCAGAGGTTCAGTCTGCACTCCTGTTTTTTATAGCTATTGACATATGCATTGTCATTGTATTTCCCTGATGGGTTTTTTTATCTCAATCCCAGCACCTTCTGTGTCAGTGAGGTCTACAATTTAATTATGTGTTTTGGAAGAAAGCAATTCCTCTGGTTTTTGATCTTATTATCTGATCATTGCATTAGATCTTCATTTGTATTTGGAAGCAGGCTGTTCTTATAAGTTTGACTATAATGGGCTCCAAACAGAAGTTTACTGTGCTGATTCAATTACTACAGATTGTTGCAGGTCCTGAATGCTCAAGAACATTTTACAGTTCCTGAAATGTATCTACTTCCAAGATGAAAATGACAACACAGCAAGGCATTGGAAAAATAGCATTTCAACCCAAAAGTGCATGTAAGTCTTCATCAAGGTGCTGTTGTCTGAAGTGGAATTTGGTGCAGAAATCCAATCTGGTAATTTATATTCTTGCAGAGAAAGTCATGAGGAACCGAATGCTTCAGAAGAATTGAGGCTTCTTTAACTTTTCATTCAAAAATAAATGCTTTAAATGGGGTTGTGAAGCAGGAGCTCACTGCTGGGGTCAATCCTCTCCTTGGAGGCTTGAGCCCTGGTTGGGTTCAGGCTCTTAAATTGTGCTCACAGCTGACAGAGCAGTTAATGGGGCTGTGGCCAGTGGCTTCAAATGCATCGAGCTGATCCCTGATGCTTCTGAGGTGGACATCAGAAACATGGAACTTGAACTGTGGGGAAATTTCACTTTTGCTGTGAAGAGAATTTCAAGAGCCTTTTCTTTAAGGACATTTCACTTGTTTTCTAAGGTCTGTTTTCTTGTGTTTTTCATTTTAAAATAGACTAATGTATTTTTTTTAACCTTTGTTACATTTACATTAATTTTTATTTCACTGTTTCCATAAATCCATCAGTCTTGTTGCTGAGAATACAAACTCTTTTACCTCCCCTCAGCTGATATTTAGTTGAATATCATTTGTCCCATTCATAAGGGACTGGAGAACTGGATTTTGATCCAGTCCCACAGCTGACATTCTGCTATGGGCTGTGGATGTCAATAATGTGAAATTTAAAAAGTACATGAAAACTATTGTAAGAGCATGCTTCTTAAGGTTACTGCATTATGCAGTAGGTTTCACTGCATGAGAAAGCTGTTAACAAGGGGGAATGTATTTTGAACTTGAATTCTTCATAAAATAACCTATACATAAAGCTGTGATAGCATCAGAAAAATAGGTATTTTAAGTTCATATTAATGACAAAATCAATGCCATAGTTCTCATGGGGATTGTTTCCATTTTGCTCAATAAATTTTACTGGAAGATGATGTGGGTCACTCTAGCTTCCCTCCTCATGGCTGATGTTCTGCTGAGATGCATGTGACTTTTCACATGACTCCAGTCTCACTTTGGGCACGTCACAAACTCAGGAGAAAATTTTTTTACTTATTTATGTTGTCCTCTAAATCACAGAATCATAGAATGGTTAGACCTTAAAGATCATATAGTTTTCCAACCCCCTGTCATGGTGGGTACAAGACTCTAGTGCAACTATGGTAGGGAAAAAGGGGGGGCGGGGGGGGAAGCACAATTGTTCTAGTTTTATTTAATAAAAGTTGTGAAGTCCAACACAGGTGATTGAATTCCCAGACTTCTGCCAGTGCCTGAAGCGACATCCACACTCACAGCAAAAAAAACTCTGTTCATTTCCATTTGGTTTTTCCTCAGGTACTCCTATGGAGGGAGAAAAACTTTCCATCTCTAGTCCAAAAGCACTTGTGAACTTTTTTTTAAAGTTGGTGGGAAATCCTCTTCCTCCTTTGAGTTACAGGACAGTGGGCTCTTTCACCTGGCATCTGCAGCTTTGGAACACCTGAGCTGAGAAACCTGTGCTTGGCATCTGCCTATAGACAAGACTGCTTCTACTTCTTTTTTTGTGTTTGCAGAGCAACTGGGAAGGACACTTGTTTTCCTCTGTGCGTGTGACTGAAGGAGAAAAGGGCAACTGGAATAAAAGGCAAGGAAGACATTATTTGTATTTTTAAATTTTATTTTAGGCTTTTTTTTTTTTTAGTATGGTAAATGTAAAATCCATACTCTGATCTGCAACTCACCATTTTCTATGGTTTCCCTTATTTTTTGTACTTCCCTTGAGATCAATGGTATCAAACTTATTTTTTAATATACCTTCATACAGAAATTTTTTTGTACAACAAATCATCTCTCTATCTGCTTTTTTTTTTCCTGTGGGGATGATGGTAAAGCATTTTCCAAAGCATTCAATTTAAAGTGCAGTGGCTGAGGTTGCTTTCCTTGTCACCATTGCTCAGTATGATGTTCTCATCAGATTTTTTTTAAAAATAGGTGAAATTATTGTTTCAAAATGAGTTTGATAAACTCATTGAATTTGGACAAACAGTAAATATGTCCCAGTTGAAGCCAGCAGCTAATTTATAGTGCTTGTCCCTGGACTTCTTTGTGTCAGGTGCTGTTCCCAATTCTCCATGCAGCTTTACCCTTACTCCATGTGGCATTACCCTTCTGTCCTGACTTGTAGTGACCTCTGACATTCCAGTCCAGGCTTTCTCTTAAGCAGAACTTTCTGGTTGTGCAGGATTGTCTGGTGGTTTTCCACTGTTGACAGAAGTCCACTAGGATGCAAACCACCAAACTCATTCTCACTGTGACCTAAACCAGGATTTAAACTGATGTCTCTGGAGGTGAAAAACCAGACTACTAACAAGTGATGGGAGAGCCTCACATAGCTTGGTTCAAATAAAAATCTAAATGTTTAGCTTTTCTGAAACCATTCTGGTCCAGAAACCAGCATTTCAGTCCCAGGAGAATAGTCTGCCTTTTCTGATTTATTGCATAATCAGATTGGGACTCCATTTCTGAAACACCAACAAAACTTTTTTTTTTTTTTCATAATGATTTTGACTAAAACCAGTGAGAAAAGACATGCATGAAAACATTAAAACAAAGAAAAAAAAACATTAAAAAGGCCTCATGTTTTGCAATCTCAAACACTGGGTTTGTTTTCTGGAAAACAATCTGGAAATGTTTCCTCTTACTTGAAAGCTTGTTTTCCATAGTAATAAGTCTCAATGAGAGAAGCAAAACTCTTGTCTTTGTGCCAGTGGAATCTAGAAGAAGGACTGGATTTAAATAGAAATTAGAAAAAGAAACTAATAGTAAGAATCTGAATCACTGGGACCAGACGGCCTAGGAAATGGGTGTCATTGCTATCACTGAACATGAGAGTGGCTAGATAAAGGTTTTGGAGAACTGAAAAATTTAGGGCTGGTACTTGGATAGGAGTGTGCATATAAATTTTCTTCAGGTGGCTTCCAGGTTTATGATTCTGTAATTACATGTCTGACACAACAAAATTGTCAAGTGTATTAATCTTCGTGTGAAAATATCAAAATGAAAAAAACCCTATCTCTTAAAGATCACCCACAATTTACTTTATTTGGCATAGCTTAGCAAAGATTTCTCTGTTAAAATCATGGCAGCCTTTGCGTTCTGGGGCTTTATTTTGGTCTTCCAGAAAACCTTTGCACAAAGCCCTTGGCAGATGCTAATTGACTAGTAACTATATCCTGAAATTGCTGTTCTGATTTTAACCCCAGAAGAGTGGTTTGTTTTGCATACTGAAATGAATAGGGTGTTTCTCCACTTCCCTTAGTCTTGATACTTGAAAGTTTAAATATGTGTGGGAGAGACGTGGAGAGGAGGAACTGATGATGTGAGAAGTACTAGATACAACTACTGGAAACAGTGGTTCCAGTAGATGAGACCCACTCAGATAATAAAAATGTGAGTCAGCTCTCACTCATGTGCCAACAGAGAAGTCAAATTTTCTCTAACCAACTGTTTTTAAATTTTCTACATAAACACAATGATGCGTCAGGATATGTCTAAAAATAGTTCCTCCTCCCGTGGCGGATATATCCACAAACCATGCACAAAACCACTTGTGCTTCTCAAACACAACTACTGGGCTGTGAAGCTGTGGGTGAGTGAATGGGCTTGGTTAAGATGCGTTTCAGTCAAACTTTAGTTAAAGATAAGGGGAAAAAAAATTATAGAAAGTCTGTTCTGAAGGGAAGCAATGAGCTGAATGTGCTACCATGGTTCCTCCATTTAACACAGATTTGTCAAGTCTCATTGGGGTGGTGAGCTTCTCTGAGTTTCTCCTATTTTTGGTTGTTTCTGGAAGTACTGTGTCCTTCTTAGCATGGCTGTTTGCCTTCCCAAGAACTATGAAAAGTGCCCCTCATCTGAGCTGGATAGTTTCATACAAAAATTTAATTCAGCTGAATTGACATATGGCAATAAAAAGGTCACTAGAGCTGTTAGTTTTGCTGTGGTCAGCTCAAGTGGGAGCCAGCTGAAAGGGCAGGATAATATTTGACTGTGATGTAGGGAAAGCAGAAAACAAGGTCATTTTTACATTTCTGCTTTTGCCTTTTAGAAATCATCTCATGAACCTGTGTTGGTCTGCTATTGCTCTGCTATACTGACCTACTGCTGCGTGGCTTGGTGAGAGGAGATACATTCTGACTGCACTCTCTCTCTGCTGCAGAGTGAGCTGGGACTGGTTGAAGTGCACACAGGTGATGATGCACTGCTGGGGACTGTGTGGCCAGGAGTTTTAGGGTTGGCTGTGGAGCTGGACACACACGTGGGAGAAACCAGGATGGAGAGGATGTGACGGGGCAGTGCTGAGGTTTGTCATTGTGTGGAAACCCTGCTTCCTGTGAATCACTGGAGTTAGTGACAGGCTTTGTGCTGTCCTCTATAGGAGTTCCTTCTGAGGACCATCAGGATGTCAAATCACAGCGTGATTTGGTTTGGAAAAGACCTTAAAGCTCATCCCATCCCACCCCCTGTCATGGGCTGGGACATCTTTCACAATCCCAGGTTGCTCCAAGCCCCATCCAACCTGGCCTTGGACACTTCCAGGGATGGGGCAGCCACAGCTGCTCTGGACAACCTGTGCCAGTGCCTCCCTCACAGAGAAGATTTTCTTCCTAATATCCAATCAAAGCCTATTCTCTGTCAGTGTGAGTCCATTCGCCCTGTCCTGTCATTCCAGGTCCTTGTCAATAGTTTCTTTCCATTTTTTTTTCTAGGTTCCCTTCAGGTACTGCAAGGCCACACTGGTGTCACCCTGCAGCTTCTCTTCTCCAGATTGAAAAAAACAAATTCCCTCAGCCTTTCCTCACAGCAGAGCTGCTCCATCCCTCTGGTCATCTTGGTGCCTCCTCTGGATTCTCCAACAACTCCACACCCTTTCTGTGCTGGGACCCCAGGGCTGGAGGCAGCTTTGCAGGTGAGGTCTCACCTATGGGTACCAACTTCCCCTGAGTAACATAAACCACTCAGTAAATGATAGAGGTTGTTTTAAGCCTGACACGAGGAGCTCAGCTGCCATAGTTTCACTGAAAATTATGTCTCAGAAGAGCTGCTTTTGTTTTACACCTGCTCAAAACCTGCCTTGTGAGCTCCACAGCACTGGGCATCAGTCCTGCAGCTGATCTCTCACACACAGACCTGGGTGAAAGCCCAATATTTCTGGGCTTTTATAAATCCAGATGTCAAAGTTCCATCTTAGATTCCTCTTGAGCCATGGAAAACTGTGTTCTTAAGAGTGTTAGTTTAGTACCCTGCAAAAATGAGTTATCGTGGTCTAAATGATGCCTAATAATAGGCATAAATTTTGGATTTTCAAAAGTCTTCTGAAATGACATAATCCTTTAAGCCACTATTGGGATCGAGGTGGGCTACAGTTAGAGGCAAAAAAAAAGTGTTTTCAAAAATCCTATCCTAAGTACAGAAGAAGAGTTAGGGGTGTCAGTGTGGTGAATTCTTGAAAAGAAATAAAGAACAAAGAAACCCATTTGAAGTATAATTTAAACAAATCCTGTCATTTTATGCAAAGAGGTGTTTCACAGATATGCACAGTTCCTAAAAAGATAACTTCAGCATTAAAACTTGAAAGATTAACAGTAATCTTTTACCAGTTAAAAAAAAAATCTGGCTGGGTTTTTCAAAGCAGTTCTAAATTTTAAATATAAAATAGTAAGTGTTGCATGGGTTGTATTTTGCCTTAATCCTCAAGTGCATAATCCTGAAATAAATTTTGAGCTAAGTCCCCTGTGACCAGAAATATTCCTTTAAGCTCTAGGGACTGAGCCAGCTATAGTTTCATTTTATGCCAACCAGCCAGATGTATTTTAAAGAAATAAAATTCTATTCTAAGAAAAATAAATTCAAAACTCTTTACCATAAAGTCTAAAAAATAAAGCTAAAAACCCACATAGACTTTATTTCCACAACAGCACAGAATAAATATGAAAAAAGTCGGTGTCACATGGGATCAGAACTGATGTTTGGGCATTTGCCTGAGCAAGGGCAATTGCCTGGACACACACAGGAGAAAAATTTCTCCAGGGGTTTTATATTTGATAGTGGCATCTCCTTACTTATATAGCACTGAAACCTTTTTGACCAAAAACCCTGTAAATTTTTGCAACTTCCATTGCTTGGCTGAGTTTCCAGAAGCTTTGCTTTGACTGGAAAGCTCTAAATAATGAAGGGAAGTACAGGATTTGAGTGGGTCTGGTTCTGAGTGCAGTGAATGTGACTCTGAGTGCAGGGAGGCTCCCCTTGCATGTGGGTATTGGGATCACAACACAGCTGACTCCTAGCAGTGATTTACAAACAGGGGCTTAGAGCTGTTCTGAAGTTACACCCTCAAATGCATGCTGGGGCCCTGGTTGTCTTCATTCTTCTCCACCATCCTTTCCTTGCATTCCCTTTCCTGTACTCCTCTGTTGTGAATATTCCTCCATTCACCACCCCTGCTGCCTTTTTTTTCCCTGTTTGCTGCCATTTAGCATTGCACCAGCAGAAAATTCCTGCAGGAGTGACTTCCATAAAGCAGCAAGTAGACTTAAAATCAGTTTCAAAGATGGGTTTGTTGTGTTCCTGTGAATATATCATAACTGTAATGAGGGTTTGGAATACTTCAGCCTACGCCATAGGGGTAACTTCATCGTTACCCACCCACAGTGACTCTGATCTTGAGTGATCTCATTCCATATCCTCAGCACAATTCTGGCATGTTCCCTCTGTATGGAGGGGGGAATAGAGAATGACCTTCCTTTGAAATCCTAGATATATTTACATGAGACCATGCCAAATGCATTAACAAGCGGTGGAGTGGAAACCCTGAGCAAGTAAACATGGTCAGCCCAAACATATGTAAATATATCTAAAATTTTGTATTATATCATGCTTTGATTTATGCCACAAACTATAGGAGGAAATGCCAGACCAGTGAGAATCCGCTCTATTCATTTAGTTTTAATTGGTATTTTGTCATGGCACGTCACACTCTCAGGGAACTTTTAAATCTCCTCTTCGCCGAGTAGATTTGGTTCAGGTGTCAACCCTGTTTTGTTGTGACTGACATGGCATTTCCTCACACACAGCAGCAGCTCCTGGTGGTGGTTATTTGTGATGTTGCACACTCCTGTATCCCTCCTTATCTGCTGCTCAGAGAAAAAGAGAAGGGTGCTGCTACTAAGCTTGAAGTAGATATTTGGCCGAGTGCTTCCCTGGTTTTGGACGGGCGTTCCTCCTTGGAGCAGCATGCCTAGGCTTTGAGAGGCACGTTATGATGAGTGAACAGCTATATGAGGAACTTTCAAACATTAAATCCTATCCAAGGAACCTCCAGTAATAAGGGCTTCAGCTCCTACCCACAAGTGGTCCTGTGGGGAAACTGTTCTTTGGCTTTTATTTCCTGAAAGGAAGGATTGTATGGCAGTGCTGGGGCTTCGGGGTCTGTATAATCAAGGCTCTGCATGATGAATTTGATGTACTGGCATCTGTGCTGTGTGCTTTGTAAGTCTTCCAATAAAATATGAATTAAAAAGAAATATGCTTCATATGCCTATATAGGACATATGGCAGTTAAAGCTTTAGATAGGGCATTTTTGTTGAGTTAAGAAGGATGTGTTAGAACACACATCACTTGCACAGTTCTTAAGAAAACAGAAAGGCAGGGAAAATTTAGGAAGCCAGTCAATGTAGATCTGACCTTCAGTGGGGGGGATTTTCTAGGGTGCCAGGGTTTGCTTCAAGCTTTATGCACCTTTGAAAACTGAAGCTCCAGACTGCATCATGTTACTGCATATAATCCTTCAAAGAGGGCAAGGTGTGAAAACAAGCTAATAAATGTGTAAGGGCTAAAGGAAGAATTTTACAGATCAGAGTCAAGGTTGCCAGCCTTTTCCCCACCACAAAACCCCAACATCCCTCTCCAGGAACTCAACCCAGAATATTAGTTTTGGATGACTGCCTCTGCAAGTCAGTACAGTGCAGATGGGGACCCTCCCCCATTATCAACTTCCAGCCCTTCTACGAGTGCAGAAAAGGCAAAAATAAAAAATGAGGCTACAGTTTGGGTCATTTTGGTCTGTGATGGATTATTCAGCACTGTCAATGTGCCCTGTTTTTCCATTGTGATAATTAAACATGATTAGGTAAATCAGTTGTTTCCTAACTTGTTTGTGTTTTGTCCCAAAGCAAAACCAATCACTTTTTCTTCCTTGAGCTTTTCCTTCAGCTCCTTCCCCTGGCTCCTCCTCAGGGCTTGCCTGCCAGAGCTGTGGGACAGAGAGGGAGCCCTGGGAGCCTTGCCAGGAGCCTCCCCATACTGCTCAAGGGTGACATCTCAGCCCAGCCCTCCCCCCTGGTCCCAGGGCTGTGGGCACTGTTGTGTTGCTGCCTGAGCCCTCTCTGGGAACAGAGAAATCTTTGGCAACCCCTCTGAGAAGCCCTTTGAAATTTTGGGGTTACACACGTAAAGCAAAGGGTGGTTAGGGCTTTCTGCATGTGAACTCCTCCAGATGCCATTTGTAGGTTTCTGAAGGAGCTGCAGACAGAACTGGAAAAGAGAGTGCTCTTCCCCTGGAGGTGATCCAAGGGAATATTTGTGGAAGATACTTCACAAGCAATGGGTAGCTTATGAATCCCCTGCCTCAAATTTATGAGATGAATTGAACAGAAGTTGAAATGCTTTGTAACATGATTTTGTTTCAGTCATTTGAGCTGATCATGAGATACCCACTGCTCAGACTGGCTGCTTGCAAGGGTAAGATATCCCCCCTTGAAAGTTCAGAGCATTGGACTTACAGAAAGCAGTTTATCATCATCCTGTGCCACGCTCTTGGAGAGCTTTCTCTGGTCCCAGCACCAGGGGGTCTCTTCCACATGGTGCCTATGTTGCTGCTCTTCCTGAATGCCCCAAGACTGTGAAACATCTGCGTTTGTTCTGCTTTTCTCCTGGCCCAGAAATGTCCTTTTCTGCATCTCACCTGGGACATAACTCCTAGCAGCACTAATCCATGTTCCACAATTAGAAACAGTCTCCTGGGGACAAAGACCACAGGCTGCTCCTGCTTCTCAATCTTCTTCAGCATATGGGTGGGCTGGAGCCAGAACACTTTGAGGGAAGACCTCTGAGAAGGGAAAATGTTGGCGAAGCACATGAGGCACCTGCTGGACAAGCTGTCCCTGAGCCAGCAGCACCCTGGGGGACAAGAGGGACAGTGGAACCCTGGGGTGCACCAGGAAGAGCAGTGCCAGCAGGTCAGGGAATGATCCTGCCCCTCAGCCCAGCCCTGGGAGGCACATCTGCAGAGCTGTGTCCAGCCCTGGGATCCTCAGCACAGGAGGGACAGGGAGCTCCTGGAGCGGGGCCAGAGGAGGCTGCAGAGGTGATTCAGGGCCTGGAGCATCTCTGACAGGGAAAGGCTGAGGGAGCTGGGGCTGTCCAGCCTGGAGAGGAGCCCCAGCTGAGAGGGGCCCTCAGCCCTGTGTGTCCCTGTGTGCAGGGAGGGCTCAGAGCAGGGCCCAGGCTCTGCTCCAGGGGCCCAGCAATGGCACCAGAGGAACGGGCAGGGACTGATGCCCAGGAGGTTCCACCTGGACATGAGGCAGAACTTCTGTCCTGGGCAGTGACTGAGAACTGAACAGATTGTCCAGAGAGGGTGTGGAGTCTCCTCACTGGAGATATTCCAGACCCCTCTGGACACAATCCTGTGCCCTGTGCTCTGGGATGGAACAAGGAGGTGGGACCAGATGAGCTCCCTTCTGGCCTTACCCAGTCTGTGATTCTGTGTAAAAAGAATAAAAATTTCATTTTTCTTTTAGAGTAAACAAAGGAAGTGCAACTAATTTCTAATAGTGCAATGTAATTTTTGGCAATGAAATTTCTGCCAGCTCTAAGAGCTTTTATTGCTGGAAACAGACAAGTGAAAAGCTGTGTGAGGTGAACATGAACTCCACATGAATGAGATTGGGGGAGAAATAGAAAATGTTTCAGATCTATTTCGATGGAGAAACCATCTACCTGCAGTGTGTTGGGGTAATATATTCCTGGTGCCTGGTGAGAGGCTTCTGGATGCCACCACAGTGCACACACATCCCTTACCTGTTCCTTTCTCTGGGACATCTCTCCTCCCTGCATCCCTCTTGCCAGAGGATACGGTAGCAGTGACTCTGGGCCTTGCTGGGCACAGCTCAGCATTGCATACATATGACCCCATGAAACCAAAACACACTCTCAAAGAGCTCTTGTACTCCAGGCCTTCCACTTCAGGAAGGATATTCAATTTCAAAGTATATTTACATATTTACTATAGCACTTCCAAAAGCAGGGGCTTTTTTAAAAGGTTATAGCAACATCTGTTTGCCTTTGATGGAGACAATTCCTCTTGCTTATGTTCCCTATGCTGTTGAACTTCTGAATCTTACAGAAATCTTCAGCATTTTAAAGGTTTGATAGTTTTTGGAGTAAGTGGTTGGAAACTAGTTGGCTGCAGAGTATTCATAGATGAAACTAATAGTACAGTAGTGCACATAAGGCCCTGTGCTTCTTAAATGTGTTGTATTTGCTAAACCTAAAGAAAAAAGCAAAGTCTGACCATATCTGTGGTTCATACTGTGTTGTGTGTGATGTGTGGCAGCAGAAAAGTGAGTTTTCTGGTTGCTCCACAGCAATGAAGTGGGAGAAAAGTGGGGAAGAAATTCAACAGTCCAGTAGCTTTGTGAATCCCCTGTGGAATCTTCAGTGTTCAGGACTCATGAGTCTAATGATAATAAGATGATTGGATTAAAAATGTGAAATGCAAAACATGAAACTGGAAGGGTTGAACCTTGGCCATAAACACTGGTTACACTTTTTAAGCTATTTTTTGCAGCTCTCTGGTTTGGCAGTACATTTTTCTCTAAAAAGTAGAGATCCAAATTCCTAGTGGCTGTAAAATGTATCAACATCAAATACTGTGAGATGTGTCAGTGCAACTCCATAGAAACAGGTTAATGACAATTTTGTTTGTTTGACTGTCAGCTATGCGGTCGATGTTCCCCTCAATATAGGAAAGCACTTTTTAATAATTTATTGGACTGTGCTAAAATGAGAGACAGTATTTCTACATGATTAAAGAGTTACAGTAATAAAACCCTCACAGAATATGAACTGGTTTGAAATCTGTTAATGAAAAGTGAATGCATCACTCTCACCTTCACCTCAGCTGCTGTTTGTTGATAGTTAAGCATGAACTTTGGGAAAGCTCCTGTTATCCTTGCTCCCACACTTTTCTGTTTTGTATTTGCCCTGAAAACTTTGCCTTTCAGCTGGAAGTAGATATGGCACAAGAACAGGATATTCTTTTGGGAATTACAGAAGGACAGAGTAGAAAAGTTGGACAAGTTGGGTCCAGCAGTCAAAGGAAAAAAATACCTTGGAGCAATTCTTTTGCGGTTTCACCACCCTTTTCAGCATTCATAAAACTGCACATGAGTTTTCCAAGTTGGGCTTGAGGGGTCTATCAGGTGAAGAGAGGCAGGCTTGCAAGGTCCATGAGCTTTGGGAATGAAACTGGTCTCACAGCAAATGCACAACTCTTAAGACTGTTGTGCTTTGATATAGAGGAACAGAAAGGACAAGGACTAGAGAAATGTGAATCCCAGTTCTGACTCTAACTGCAGATGCCCAGAGGATGGATTAATGTTGCTCTGCTCCTCACTTTGAATGAGAATACCTTGATATAAAAATGTAATCTACACTTGTGATTCCTCAAGCTGTCCCAGCTTTAAAAAGCATATGGCTACCAGACCTCATGACGTCTAGTTTGCTCTTCAGGGAAGTGTAAAAAAACTTTCATATTTTGTTTATTTGTTTGACAAATTCTTTCAGTGAACATGGAAGAATGTAGAAATTACAAACATGCGGGGAATTAAGCTAAGTCCTCCCAAATATTAACCCATACATGAAAATGCAAGTATGATGGGTTTTGTTGGTATGTGCTGGAGTGAAAGCATAGGAAGGAGTGGGGAGAAGAACCATGATTTTGGGTTTATTCCTACAATACTTGTGTTTTCAAGAGGCAGTCTAGAGCCAAGGATTATGTTTACTCTAAGATATACACTGGAGGACAATACCTACCACACAAAGAGCATCTTCCTGGGTTGGATGGCATAGCTGGAGAGCTGGGGAGTTGGAGCATTAGTTATCAGCACAAAACAGGTCTGTTCTTCAGAAGGCAGCTCACCCAGGGCTACTAAAACACTTGTCTGAGGAGGAGGATGATTTTCTTACTTGTTCAAGCCATCTCTTTTTGTTCCTTCCTGTACCCTTGAAGGGAGTATAGGTGATCCTGTGTCTTCCAAAGAGCTGTAATAGTCTACAACTAAGATTTTCTGGACTTCTTTTTCTTTGTAATTGCCTCACTCTTCTAAAAGGAATGAAGAGGAGAAGCAATTTCTGGTAATATCTGAATGAAGATCATTTGGTACAGTGAAAGTTCTTTATCCCACAGCTCCAATTATCTTAAATAAACAAAACCTTCTGGGTTTGTCCCATAAAAAGGATTTCTCTGATTTTCTGTGTGCTAAACCATCTCATTTGAATTATACCGGGGATTAGCCTGGGAAATGTAACGCAAATGACTGATTTTTTTTTTTTTAATAGATCAAAACGCCTTTTGGGTTTATGAAAGCCTTTTTCCCATAATTGATATTATTCCTTCTATTTCTTCTAAGTCCTTAGAGGATTATGAATGTCAGTATTAGAATAAAAGAAAGATTGCTTTAGATAATTTTATGTGCAGGGCTCCGTTCCAAAGGAACCAAACTCACATGGGGATCTTTGAGAACACGATTAAAGGGACATGATGAAAATAAGGTGGGGGTGAAGAAGACCGAAGGAGGGGGGAGAGAGAAGAAAAATCTACAAATCAGACTCAGCATAGGTTTCCAGTGCAGCTGACAGTCAGTACAGTGATTTTTGGTCATTACAATCCATCTGGAACATCTTGATGCTGTAGTGCAACATTGATTCAAGATTGTTTTCACTTAACACTGGTGAGTCTTTTCCTGACTTCTGTGAAGCTTTCCAGTAACTGCAGTAACATGATCTTGTCCTAGATTCACACGGGACGTGGCTGCAGGGGACCAAGGGCATGGAGACCATGTCCCTCTGGCTGCAATGTGTAACACCACAGTTGTTTTCAGACTCTTCAGGAGCAGAAGATGCAGTTTTGAAGGACAATTCTCAGTGAATAAAGTCATATTACTCCAGTTCCTATGGGAGAAGGTGTTATCCCATATCAGAGAGATGATAGCAAACCTCTCACCTACAGCTCAAACAGAAGAGAGCAGTGGCTCTTTTAAAAGTACAGAGTTTTCTTCTTTTCTATGATGTAAATGTTAATTAATGCTTTTGAGATTAAATGCAATATCGTTTGAAATCATACCTCCCATCAAAAAACCACAGTGAATATGCTTGTAGAAGATCTCTTGCCATTAATTTTAGTAGACATATGGGAAATGTCCTAAACTTGTACCAGCCAGCCTACAAGTTTTTGTTGGCAGGCAGAGATCAAAATTAACATTTCCACCAGATTTTTTTGGTGCATTGGCTCTAGCTACCTTAGATTAACAAGGAGAAAGGTAGGGATGTGAAGGAAAACTAATCAGCCTAATGCAGCTTCCTAACAGCTTATAACTTCTATCATAGATGTTGGCAAGGTTACCCCTTAGGGTAAACTTTTAGGGATGTTTATAAAATTTCTACTTTTCATGGGGAAAGTTGTCAGGTTGTTATGTCTAATCCATCCAACCCAGTTCAAGTCTGAGTGACAACNAAAAAAAAAAAAGCACACAAGAAGATTTGAGGCTGTTGACATTAATTTAGGCTTTGGCTTCAAGAGTGTCTTGCACACCCACCAGTGTTACAGAGCCTGATGAGGAGCCCAGTTTGTTTTGTGGGAATGTTGCTGTCCTGCTCTCATCTCCACCCTCCTGGAGGCCTCACAATGGTCCAGGTGAAGCCAGTCTCAGGTGATGTCATTGAACCATCCAGTCCCTGTGCAGTGCAGTGCCGTGGGGCAGGAATGGAGCAGGCACACAGTGATTGCTGGGCTTCAAAGGAATGCTGTTTTCCTGGTTGATGCTGCCCAGTGGGACCATTGGGAGGGCAAACCTCTGTTTGGGGTACAGTTAGAAACTGGGAGCATTGGGAGCATCTCAGTTGCCATCCTTGTCAGGGTTCTGCTTGCTGGCTCAGTAATCCTGGAGCTGCAGTTTTGGGTGACAGGAAATGGTGCTGTGCAGGGGTGGTTTTGAGGAAGGATAAATCAGAAAGGAAGACTCTGGCTAAGGAGTGAAATAGGTGGTCTCCAATCTTGTCTTCATTACAGATTTATTCCGTAATCACAAAAGTCCTTATCAAGTAGTCAAGTTAGCCAGGAAATTAACTCCTAAATTAACATAGTCCAGTAGGAGCATTTCCACAGCAAAGCTTTTGCCTGCTGCTACTCTATGGGTACTGGGCCATGCTTTATTTTCCCTTGGGCTGAAGTGCTTTTCCCTAAATATCCATAGAGCAAATTATGCCTCAATAATGTTCAGATGATTTAGCCACTTCAAGTGTTGATACCATTAAATCTATGGAATGCCATTGGGTTTAGAACCTGGAGAACTGTCAATCCAGAAAAGCAAGGAGTTTTGCCCTACAGTCAGGTTAACAATCCAGGCTAACCCTAAAAGTTACTGTTTCACAGAGTTAATGGTAAATATATGAAATATTTTAAAATAGATCTTATGGTGGTGGGACATTAGATGAATGAAAGTTTGGGATCCCACTCTAAAGCAATATGCTGCAGCCAAGAAATACTCAGTAACTGGATGAAGTTATGGAACTGTGATGTGGCACTCACCTACTTCTGGTATCATTTAGAGGTCTTGTAACTGCATTTATTAGACCCAGCTTTGGGCCATGTGGACACCTCCTCACATCTTGATCCTGAGCCATCTGGTTTTACCCAGCTACTTGCTTCCCAATGAGCAAATTATGTGACTGGTGGAGATTTAAACTGCTCATGGCAACTTGAGCAATTGCTGCCAAATGATGTGGAATTATAATCCAGTGGATAAGCATTCCTGTCAAGATCTTTGAGCCCACAAATGAAAACCTGTAATTCTAATTTTCTATTTAGGAACATGAAAACAGGATCTATGTTTTCCATAAAGCTGGGCCTGCACCTGATAGCTCCTGTCAGAGCTATTCTCCAAATATTTGAAAACCAAAACCAGTTAACAAACTGCTCCAATAAGAGTTTAGGAAAGGAGAATTAGGCACCACTTTGGGAATTTCATCTCTGAGCAGAAGGAGCCTGGCGTAAAACCACACTGACAATGACTCAGTGCAGTCTTTCCCAAAAGAAGTGAAAGATGGCATGGAAGCTGGCCAGTGTGAGATCAAAGCAGCCATAGCAAGGCTGCAGAGAAGTCAGCTGCTGATGAAAAGCAGAGATAAAAAGCTTTGCATATTTTTGTCCGAAGTCCTATGAGCTTGCATTTATGTGGGTATCACTGATTTTATAATGAGTCACTAGAGCAGTTGAAGGAAATGATTAAATGAAGAGTGATTGTGTGTTGCAACAAAAGTCTGAAGGAAGTGGTGTGTCCCCAGTCTCCTGATGTCTTCAGACAAAGCTCCTTCTGGAAGGTGAGCACTGACAAGGCCTCAGTTACTGACTCAGGTGCAGAGTAATTCAGGGGTATTGGGCTGAGCATCTCTGCTGACTGGCTGTGGGACTGAGAGGCTGCCAAGGACCCACTGAATTGCTTATTTGGCTCTGAGGAGAGAACTTTGTCTCACTGGCCTTGTTCAAATAGCTCTTTCACAAGTTTTCTGATCATAGAACAAGCTCAGGCACACTGTTACAACCACAAACTGGATGTTTTCCAAAGCTATATTGAGTTAAAATTCTACAGGACTCACCCAGGTGGTGGATACCCTCTAAGACTTCCAACTTTACCCTAAAAATGGGCTCTGTTGTTTCAGAGGGTTGGTTTTGTGCTCATCTGCTTTGCTGTATCACTGCACAAGTGACTTCCCCTGCAAATGTGTCAAAAGCCTGACAAAATTCGGAGTATATCACAGTCTGCTCTTCATCCCACTGGTAAAATTGGTTCCCATTTTATTCAATCAATTTATTTCATCTATTTCAAAGTAGTTTTGCAGCAGTTAGACTGGTCTGTACTTCAGTATGTGCATTTCTTCAGGAAGGAGAAATCCTGAATAATTTACAGTTGTTTCATGACTGTACTTTTACATGCAAGGAAAACTGGATAAATCCATGGGGTTCTGGGGGAGAGGTTGTTTTCTTTGATTTGCAGCTTTCAATAAGTTAGAAACACAATTCACTTGAGGGCTTTTTCATCTCTTCCTGTTGAATAGTGAGATTCATTTTGGCAACTGGAAAAACTTCTATTCAGTGGCACTATGTAGATTTTCATGTGGACAAAATGATGCCACTGCCTTGTATATTATTATAAAACAACCACATCAAACCATGCAAGTGTCCTGCAGTGTCATGATTACAGTGTTAGGCTCATACCAGTTGAAAAATATGACTAATTAAATATTAGAATATTCCTTCAAATATACATTTGGTTGTCCACATAGATATAGGCAATCTGTTAAAATACTGTGTCAATTTGTATTATGGCAAGCTTGGAAGGTTTCTGAGAAGGGAAGGGGATGCTGGAAGTGCAGGTTTTAGTATGTATTGTGGTACCACCTAATCCTGCCATCTCATCAGAGCCTATTCATGGGGAAAGCTACGGGAAAGAAAATCCCAAAGAACACCCAGACTGGTGCTGATGGCCAACAGGGGCTGCATCCCAAACCCATTCCTCCCTGTGGCATGAAGAGATCCTGTGGCAAGAGGAGCCTGCTTGAATGACTGGAGGAGCAATTGGGCTGGTCATGGCACAGCTTCTGTAAGTGTCTTTTTGTGAGAACTTGTAAAATCATAGAATCACTTAGGTTGGAAAAGACCTCTAAAATCATCAAGTCCAATTGTTAATACATCATTGCCAGCTGCACCAGTAGACAATGCCTATGAGTGTCCCATCTACACATTTACAGGGACAATGATTCCACCACTTCCCTGTTCCAATGCTTGATAATCCTTTCAGTGAAGCATTTTTTCCTGATATCCAACACAAACGTTCCTTGGCACTACCTGAGGCCATTTCCTCTTGTCCTGTCCCTTGCTACCAACCCCTCACCTTGCTACAACCTCCCTCCAGCTGGTCTTTGCAGAGCACCCAACCCTCCCACCCAATCTGAGGTCATCTGCAAAGTGACTGAGGGTCATTGATGAAGATGTTAAAAAGCCAACCCCAGTTCTGAGCCTTGGGAACACCATTGGTGCCTGGCCCCAGCTGGATTTAGCTCCATTCCCCACCACTCCCTGGGCCCAGCCAGTCTTTTACCCAGTGCAGAACAGTGAGTGCCCCTGTCCAAGTCATGAGGAAAATGCCATGGAAAACAGTGTCAAAGGCTTTCCTAAAGTCCAGGCAGACACATCCACTGAGGGGTCACTCTGTCCTGGGAGGTCAGGTGGGTCAAGCAGGACCTGCCTGCCATAAACCCTGGCTGGCTGGGCTGATGCCTTGGTTGTCCTGCACGTGTTGCAGGCTGGCACTCAAGGGGATCTGCTCCATGGCCTTTCCTGGCACTGAGGTCAGGCTGACAGGCCCCTGGTTCCCTGCATCCTCCTTCCAGCCCCTCTTACAGGAGTGTCACACTGCCCAGCTTCACCTGGGGCCTCCCTGGTGAGCCAGCCCTGCAGGGAAATGATGGGAAGTGGCTCCATGAGCACTGCCACCAGCTCCCTCAGTACCCTTGGGTGGATCCCATCTGGCCCCACGGACTTGAAATATTTTTTGAAAGAGCATGGTTTCTACTGCCAAATTACCTCCTCTGTAATTATATCCTGGTTGCCTGCAGTAATCCTGCTATTTCAATTGAATGCATAAATAAATAAATAAACAAATAAATAAATAATGTGCTTTAAAAATGCTAACTGGACAGAATGGCAGGAGGCACAGGGGTGTGTCCATTGGGTTTGAAAAAGCATACTTCACTTTTTGATACTTTTGCCTGAAATAGCCTCATATTTTCAGGTCATCTTGTGGCCAAGAAAAACACAAGTCAAACCAAAGCCCACAGGAAACTGTAACAACTCTAAGAAAGGCCAACTAATGAAGGTTGTAGAAAAATCACTGTGAATGATATCATTGACCACTGGCAGTGGGAAAGTTTGAGGGCTTGTAGCTGATCGTGAACAGGGATTGGGGAAATGAAATGTTAAAATATTCTGGATTTTTATTTATTTGTCTTCTGTTTTCTAAGAATCCTGGGAAAAACAACTTTGTTATGATTACCACCCATTGCTTTCTGACTTTTAAGGTCCCCTAAATGCAATTTATGCCTCTGAGTTGCTATAGATACTGGACACGAAATCTGTTCCTGGCCTTGCTAAAGTTGCTGGGAGTTTTGCCATTCAGTAGGGGACAGATTTCACCACAGATTTTCAGTGCCACAATCTTAGCTTCTGACAGAGAGTCAAAATGCCTCCAATTCAAAGAGCAACACTTTGCAAAGGAAAGGAGCCCACATGTAACTGTTTGTAGAATTGCTTATGTGACTTTATTGGCATTGTGTGAAGAAAGTGCATGGAGTAAGAATTGGGGTGGTTTGTTGGAAACAGCTTTTCTCAGTTTTGATGTGGACCTCTTGCTAGAAAGCCAAAGTGAGGAAGCACAGAAGCAAACTGAGAGTGCTCCAGGTGGATATTGAGCTGGACTTATTAGATAACAATCATCTTCTGATGCCACAAAAGGGCTTTGTGTTCAAGTATCTTTATGTGACTGGCCCTAATCTTTTGTTAATGCATCTGAATGCCCTGGTTTGTGGGCTGGGGTTGTATTGCTCTCCTCTCCTGTCTTTCAGAGACTTGATTGCATTCGTGGGGTGGACTACATTTTCACACAAAGCTTGTATCCCAGATCACCTTTCCTGCTGTTTCTGAGCACAGACTGTGCTTCTGTAGTATCTGTTGCAATGATTTTAATGGAAATGTGATACTGGGAAAGCAGGAAAGATATTGTATATATGGTTTCCACTGCTCAAAAGTCAAGGAGCAAATGCCACATGATGAGGCAATTCTCAGCAGAGCTCAGCCTGGGGAATGTGGAATGTAGCTGCACTACCCTGATGCTTTCCCTGTAGGAGAGGTGGGAGTTGGTTTCTGGGCTGTGGTGTGAGGGTAGCCTGTGAGCAGTAGCTCATGGCACAGTCTGCTGGGTGCTTTGCTGCTGCTGTTCAGTGCTGTAGCACTCATCTGCCCCCACAGTTGCAGATATTCCTACAAAACTGCGCTGCGAGATCACCAAAGATAAAATTGGAGCAGAAGCAAAGTGAACCAAGGCTGGGAATGAGTGAACCCAGGACAAATCCATAGCTCTGTGTCCCAGTTTAATGCCTTTTCCACCAAACTCAGTGGGTTGGGGCACCTTTCCAAGCTTCAGCATCTGGCTAACACTGGAATTAACTGGCTGAATTTCAGTCCAAACAAACTGAAGGTGACATAGGCAGGTGTTGGTGTGGTTCATCTCATTGAGATGGTGAAGGAGCTGTGTTAAATACCACAGTTTCCACAGTTTTCTCACTATCATTGTTCCCCAGAGTCCAAAATACTTCACAATGTTAAATTATCTGTATTAAAACAGTCTCTCCAATGCAACTGGAGACCACCCAGAATGATCCTAGATACAACAGCGTTCTCTCAAAGGAGATGGGCTGAAATTATTTGGAGTTCACTGCCCATGGGGCATATTCTGGGCTGGATTTATGCACATAGGCAGTGCTCAGGGGACTTGTCTCAGAGCACTCTGTTTCTGGCGTGCTTTGTTTCCAATTGTGTAATGGAACCATTTAAAAAATAAATAGCAGTTTAAAAATAAGTGAGTGATCTTCCTGGCTAATGTTTATCTAGGATAGCTGGCATCCATGTCCATGCTAAAAAACCTTTGCTGGCTTTATGAATCTGTTTATTTAAGTATCTGTATTTGAAATGAGGCTTATAATATTTGCATGTTGAGTAGCACAGAATTTCTTTTATCAAGAAAGCTTCTTCCCTATATAATTCTGTGCTGTAAAGAGAAAGTTGTGCTTTATAACAAAGCAAATGAGACCTGTCAGATTCTCAGTAGCACCAGTTGCTCCAGCTTAGTTTTGCTGTACCTTAGTCTTTTGTCATGGAGTCCAGACATGGTGTTAAATCAAATCAAGAGTCTGAATTGGAGTTGTTATTTTGTTCAGCTGTACCTGAAAAAAAAAGATGTGAGGCCATCACCAGAAGGCTTTAAAGAGAGTTTTCTGTGTGATTTTTAGTTGAAAAATAAATGACATTGATTCGGTATTTGCAGTTTTCATGGTGGAAGGCAATGTGGAATAATGGAGGAGAGCTAATAACAGATTAAGAAGATGATGTGAGACACTCTTAGCACCTGCCTGTTTTGTATGTCTCTGTATGGATTGTCCTTCAATTTTACATTAGTCTATTGATGAATTTGCCATATTGTCCCAAATGTTCCCTTCCTCAATGGAACTGCCTCCATCTAGGTCTCCTTTTGGGCTGTGAATGTTAAATGTCCTGCTGCTGAAATATACCTGACATTCATTTCAGCTGTGTTAGCTGGTGTCCATGGTGCTAATAGGAAATACAACAACACAAGTGATGTAATTTAATTATCTAAAGCCATTTTGAAAAAGCTTGGGTCTTTCTTAACCAGCCCTAGTGTAAGTTTCATTGGAGTGAGCTTACTGAGGGGATTTGAAAGACAGTCGCAGGGATCAGACACCGAGAGTTCATTCCCGTACCAAAGGAACAGAAGAATTACAATGCTCTGTGGAGCTTTGATTAACTGTCTCCAGAGTAAATACAACCTCTGGAAACAAAAGCTTTCTCTCACACCAGGCCCCAGAATTGGCAACTTTAGCACATTCTCTTTGTTCACCTCCAGGATGGCTGGCAGGTTCAGCCAAAGGAGAGAGACTGTAAATTACAACAAAAAGGGAATTAGAAGATGTTATTTTAATCAGACTACTGAATGACTTCACTGCCGAGCTAGTGCACTGTGTGCACAGTAATCAGACGTTCTGTGGGCCCGGGCAGCAGCTTTCTCTGTGGGGTTGTGCAGGAGGAGGCTCAGAAAGAAATCTTTCAGCACACCCTTACGGTTGAATGATCAGGCAAGTCCTGTATTCCTTCCCTTGTACTTCTATTGTATCTACTCCAGGCCACTCTTTGCATAAGCAATAAGGCTGGATTGTTTTAGCTGGCATATCAGGCACCAATTTTGCAAAACATGATCTACTTATGTAGACCTGAGTGCCCACAAAGAGTTCAACACCATTCCAAAAGTGATTCAGCGGATGGATCCTTGCTGGGAGCTGCTGTTGAATGATTTACTTTCACCCAAGCCCCCTGCATTATTTTAAACTCTACCCTTGGTCTTATAGAGAAACACAAAATATTAGAAAGTTCCTTGTGCTGTGCTATGCTTTCCATTGTCAGAGCTATAACCTCACTGTTAATTACTGTGTTTAGTTTCCTGGTCTGCCGTAGCTCTCCCATGCAGGCAAGCTGAATTTCCTTGCAGTATTTCAAGTGAGATATTTACTGCCAGTGTTAGCCAAAGAAAGGATTTTTGAATGCTCCCTTATCTTGAATTATTTTCCCTTTTCTTTGTATGCTGCTTCACACTCACTTTCCCTGCACTTTCCCTAGGCTCCAAAGAGCTCTCGGCAGAAGTGACCTGCCTTTCCCACAGCAAAGTTCAGGAGTTGTCCCCCAGAGTCTGTTCCTGAGAGTTGGCATGCTTGAAACAAAACCAAACTGCAGGATTGGATTTTTCAAGGGAAGATACCTGCCATTATTCAAAAGAAAAGTATGCTTTCCATTGAACATTGCCATCACATAGTTGGCAGCTGCATGAGCAAGAGGGAGCAGGACTAACAGACTGTGCCATACTTAAAAACATAGTTTTTAATTTAAATTAAATTCACAATTTAAATTGCCAATTGTGAATCTGTTTAACAGGATCATTTACAGAAGAGCATTAATCACCTGAGTGTTTCTGTGGAGCTTAGTGGAGTGGATAACATGACTATTTGAATTTCTCTTATAGAAGGAGCAGCTGGTGGTGCAAATTTGGAATATTATTTACTGCAAGGCTATGTTTTTGGGGAAAATATGTGTGCATCCCTGATTTCCAGGTGAAGATGGGAACTTCTGTCACTGTCACCAGAGGAGGTCCATATTGCCTCACTCAACTTTCTAAAAGCTTCTCTGCTCAGGGCAATCTCCATGTTTGTACCTCTGTCATCCACTTCCTTTTCCTAAAACCACTGGCACACGTCCTTGCCCTCAAACTTCCCCAGTTCTCTTTGTGTCACGAGGCAAGACAAGGAGAACTTCACAAAATTCAGCTTCTGCAGGGGCAGATGTGTGGTGGGGCTGTGCACATGCAGGTGTGTGGTGTCCCCATCGGGCTCCTCCAGTCGCTTCCCCAAACACAGCACAAACACTTCCCCTGCCTGGTCTTCTGGGGATGTTAGAGAAAGTCTAGACCAGTCCTGATAGTTTTGTTGGACTGTGCTTAACCCACTGATGAGGGCTGGGACTGATTTGCCCCCACACTGACTGTCCTTCAGCACCTTAAAGCCGAGCCACCCCTTGGCAGGGCAGTTGTCTGAGGCATTAGGAGCTTTTGTTTTGCCACTTCATTACTTACCTGGACAGCCATCTCTTGCAGCATAGAGTTTGCTATTGCTGGCATCGTGCTAGAATAAAAAACCAGCACTATAAGAAAAATAAAATACTGCATAGAAGAAAACTCAAACCAGAATTCAAGATTGGTCCTTAAATTTGTGACTTTCTGTTCCTTGTATGAGAGAAATTAGGGACCTGAGTTTGTTCCCTCCCCTTTAGCTCTGTTGAAAGTAAGTGAGACTTCTGCCCCTAAACTACTTCAGCCTTTTGGAGTGCTGTTCAGTGTCTTTGCCATCTGTTTGTCCTTCCATCTCTCCTCCTTGCTGGTGCTGCCAGCTCTCTGGAGCGCTGGTGGTTCTTGCTGCTGTTCCTGTGCATGTGCCTTGGGACTAATATGGTGGGATCCTGGTCACATCTCATGGTGACAGCACCTCGGAGCAAATAAGTGCAGGATCAAACTGGAGCTCCCTGAGGACAAATCTAAAATCTAGGCTGGAATGACCTGACCAGGGGATGTTGATATTAAATGTTGTTTTCTGTTAATTGGTTACGTATGGTGGCCTGAGTAAATGGGTGTTTATTCCTCCAGAGTTTTCATATTCAAGTTAAGATATTGAATCAATGTTTTAAAGAGAGGAATTTAAAGCAAGACAACCCAAGACATAAGTTTACCTAATTTAAAGCAGAAAACCCAATACATGAGTTCACCTAAATGAAGGGCAAGTATGCATCAGTTCCATCAGAGGTTGATGTGAGGTGCACAAGAGATACTGTTGGATAGTGGGATTTGTTACTCACTGGGCTGTGTCTTTGCAAGTGGGAGTTTGGGGTCATAACTTTATGGCTCTAAATCCGGTATCACATTGCTCAGTGGAAAATGTTACAATCTCTGCACGCTGTAAGTATTCTGTGCCACAAGCCTCAAACTTTCACCACTTGACTGTTACACCACCTGTGTGTAATTTGCTGCTTGACATCAGATGGTAACTAGAAAGTTGCGTTAAAAATGGAAAACCCAGGCAACCTGATTTCCTATTTTCATTTTATGCAGACGAGAACAGACGCCGCAAATGTATAGTCCCTTCTGTGCACATATTCTCTCAAACATTTTGCAGAGGCTTTACTCTTTTAACCGAGGATCTAGCTGGCTGAATGCAGACAAAATACGTTGTTATTCATCCAAGTATTTTCAAATTAGAAGCTATCTGTGGTGTATTTTACAGAAACTGTTTCAGCGTTAGCACAGGGCGGCCACATAAAACCCACCTGGCCAAGCGTGAGGTTTCTGGTTTCAGAGACAGCTTCACTGAACCTGGCCCTCTTTGCAGAGTTAATTGGAAATATTTGTCCAGGGAACTTGCCTGGCAGATCTCGTGTGTTGTTTGATTTCCTCATTCTTGGTGTTTAATCTGTCATATCAGAACGTGTGGTTGGGTGCAGTTGGTTGGTACTGTCTAGAGGAGGGGATGGAGCTGGCAGGCAAAGCCACAGCCAGTGCAGCTCCTGCTCCCATGGATCCCCAGCAGCTGGCAAGCCTGGCAAGGAGGAGGGGGACAAGACTGTGGTCAGGGAATTTGGAGGAGGAGGAGGAGGGCTGATGGACAGCTGCCTGCTGATAGCAGTCACAGGTTGGATCTTTGGCATTCAGTACAATGCCCTCCTTAGGGTAAAAGTGATAGGAGTAGGATATCTCTGTGCAGGATTGCTGGCTCAGTACCCCAAGTGTAATTGCCAAGTAATCCTAATTGTGTTTGTTCTTTTAGCCAAAATTAATCTGAGCTAAGTCATCTGGACTCTTAAAAGTAAAAGCATTTGTTTCATTGCTGCTCTAAGAACAGGTAAATCTCTTCTTCCTTGCTCTTTTTAAACTTTTGAGCAATACCTTGACTTTTTTTTTTTTAAAGCCCTTTTGCCAAGATTTTTTTCTTGAACACCAGTGACAAGAATATGAAAGGAATTAGAAAATTATTATGGGATTAAGACTCAAGCACAAAAGACATGTTGATTCCTTGTCCTCCAAAGAGGGCAGTATCGGTTCTGCAATCAACCCTGGTGTCCATGAGTACAAAAGGGGTTCATGTGCAGTGATGTATGTGGTAGGGGGGAAAGTAATGCATGGAACAATCTTTGATTAAAAAACCAAACACCTCCCTCCCCCAAACAGTCTGAAAGGGAATAGTAAAAAACCTCTTTCAATTTTTAGAGCTGAAGAAAATCTGTTCTTCCCCTATGTTTGCAAAAAAGTGTTATTTGTCAGGGGTAAATGACAGATAACAAAGTGGGTACACTTCTGACTTTACTGATTTTTTAATACATGATTTCTATCTCTTTCTCATCAGCACAGAGAATCTTTGCTGCATGGACAGATATTTTTCTAATTCCATATTAAGTTGCCATATAGAGTAACATTAGATGGGATACAAAAATGATTTATTTGATGCTTCTTTGAGAGTTGTCCTCCCCACCTAATTTTCAGCAAATGGAAATGTCACTATCCATATCCTCTTCCTGCTAACCACAGATATGTCAACAGTTTTCATAACAATTCTGTGTGTATGAGAAGGAAACTGGTTTTTTTGAGGAAATTTGCATACAGCTCTCTGGATTCCTGTTTGTTACAAAATCTGACTATGTAATAACTCTACTGACTGGATTTTGGGCTCTTTGGAACTCCCACCTAACTGCTGGCCAGTCTTAAACCATGAACCCTAAGCTTAGTGCTTTGAAACCATAAAGGTAATATCATTGGGAATTCTGCATCAGTGGGGGCTTCAGGATGTGGCTGTGTACCTTATCCCAGTTCCTGTTTTCTTCTCCCTTTGAAAGCCCTGTTTGGAGCTGCTTCTTAACCTCCTCAGCTGCTGACTAGAAAATGCAGCAGACCTCCTAAGTATGAGTCATGCCAGCCCTCAATCATCAGAATTGTCCAGAAATGCTGTTTCCCTTCTCATCTCTTCTTACCCCTTAACCAAGGGCAGCGATGATTCATAGTGTAAAAGGACTTGATTTGCATTTGAGTCAACAACTAATTCAAGATCAAGAAAGAGCATCAAACAGGCCTTGCAAAAAAGGGAAGGAAATTTGCTTGCTTAACGGGGCTGAATCAAAAGTATGGGCATAGATATTATTCTTGAAAAAGCAAAAGATAAATTACACTGGCTTGAAAATCCCCTCATACAGATTCTGCAAATGTTTGAAGAAATCAATGTTTGTTAAAATATACTATGCTCTAAGCAAGTCAAAATCTTGTTTCTCTTTTAGACATCTTTGCAAGGAAACCGTTCTGATTTTTTTGTTTGGTTGGTTGGGTTTTTTTACGGAAATGTTTGTGCTAGGCACTTTACAGGCAAGCAGAACAAGAGGAAAAAATTTCCCTTAAGAAATCTTTTTAGGAATGCACTCAAAGTACACAAATCTCATCTTTATTTTAGACATAAGCAGTTATGTGCTTACCTGCTATTGATGTCTTCAGGCATTATTTGCCACTTTAATGTTAAGTACATTTCTAAATTATTTTCCTCCATTGAGGTCTAAATACACAAAATAGGGGGGAAATCTAGGGAGGGATCAAGAAAAAATATTTGTAATAAATCTTGCAAGTCTCAAAAGTTACTTCAGGGATCTTGAACTGCTAATGTTGATGAACTCTGGGTAAGTTATGCAGACTTTGCAGGATGGCTGCACCCCATAGTCTTGGGGCAATTTCCTGTGAAGCAAATTATTATATACACTACAAGTATTGTCTGTCTCTCACCCTCTCTTTTACAAAACTCAGTTTGCCCAGAATATAACCTGTTTCTTTAAACCACCTTGAAAAAGGTGCTCATGGATATTGAAATGGAAACTTTTAGTAACATACTGAAGGAATTAGAAAGTTTCCTTTCCCTCTGCCTGTCTCTTGACATTCAGCTTCTGTTGCTTCCCTTTCCTCATCTACCATCTTATGGTTGTTTACCTGAACTCTAAGTTCTGTGAGGCTCATCTTGAGTCTTTATCTGGTGGCCAAAAAAATCACTTGGCATTTTCAAAGTAAGCTAACAACTGCTCAGAGGAAGAGATTAGGAGAAAAGGGGATGGCTCCCAGAGCAAAGCCAGGCTGCTTACACTGGTAGGTGTGAACTAAAACAAGGTCTTGGACCTCACTGAGGACTTTCATTGCTCCATGAAGGGGTGGACAAAATCCACCTGATTATGCAGTAAATTCCTCAGAGCTGTCCACTGGGCTCTGAGCTGGTGCTCCTTTGGTTGTAGCTCTCCACAATGTTTTGTTCAGTCCTCAGACTGATGTTGGCTAATCCCCTCTCTAGTCTGCTCTGATTCAGAGCTTGGAGCCTCAGGATGTCTGTTTTCCCTCTTTCTTTTGTGCAGCTTTAAGGTAGGCACTATTTGTGTGGACTTTCAGCCATCTCAGAGAAATGAATGAACTTGTTTTACAGGACACAAGTGATTTACAGGACACAAGTCAGATATCTTCAGTGTGCAATTGTGTGCATAAAAATCTTCTAGTTATGTCATACACTGTCACAGTATGTCTTCTGTATCAGTTTGTTTCAGTAGGTGTATACACATTTATAAAAATGCATTAATGCCATCTTTGGTTCTCCAAGGCAAGTCACTTCTGTGAAAACAGTTTTTGTATGTGTGGTCACAAGTTTCATGACTGAGTACCCTAATGAGCATATTTCTGGAAATTAGGAATAGCCATATAATCACAGAATTTTCAGGACTGGAAAAGACCAAGATCATTGGGTCTTGTCTGTGCCCAATCCCCACCTTGTCACCCAGACCAGAGCACTGAGTGCCACCTCAAGGCATTCCCTGGACACCTCCAGGGGTGGGGACTCCATCACCCCCATGGGCAGCCCCTTCCAATGATTAACATCCCTTTCAGTGAGGAAAATCTTCCTGATGTTCAACCTAAACTTCCTCTGGCACATCTTGAGTCTCCATCTGCTTGTCCTGCCCACCAAAACATGAATAGTTATTCATCTATGTGCATACACCTATATGCATCAAATGTGGTCTATAGGTCTTACGTTGTTTAAAATTACAGATTCTCCCCCACCCTTCTAGTTTCTGAATATTCCTATTTTGACATTTGCTATTGTATTGGTAGGGCTTTATTATCCCCTGAATCTGCACTAATTTTGAAGCAAATATCATATGATTTTAAAACAGTCTTCTCCACTCCTGGTGTCCACAGACATTACATGTACTCACTTTTGTATTTCCTACATTGCAATTTTATACACCAATGATCTAGAACCTCTGAGCAAAGTGCTGTCTGCCACATAAATTTCTGCTTCAAAGTTGTTAAAAGGAGTAGGTTTGCACTCAGAAGCCAACCAGCCTTAATCACTGGCACTACCTTCTGCAAAGTCTCCTTTTTGTATTACTGTCTCTTGCAGGGACTGAGATCCTGTCTGAGACCAAGAAAACCTTCTTGAACCTATTTACATGAAGATCATCAGACTCTGGTATTTGTACTACCTCTCTTTTACTGAAAACTCAGACTGAGTGTCTGCTGACATGAGGTCTTTTCCAGGTTTATATTCTGGCTGTAAATGATCCATCTCCAATTGAAATAACTTGCTGTTTGTGGAACTCTTTTTTCCACCACTGGCATAAACAGTTTACAGCCTGCTTTGGCAAACGAGGAGTTGGAGGATTGTGCATGCATAAGCACTGGAAGCTTTTAATTTTCCTGTCCATATTTGCTGGCATTCACCTTCTGTTAGGCTTCCTGCAGCATTACCTACAGTCTCTGATGATTTCTGTAGTTGCAAAAGTGTTGCAAGACCTCACATAGCAGGTTCAGGTGATGATTCTGTATAGCAATTACCACCTGAAAATCAAAGGAAGGGTGTCTTCTTCATAAGCTGTTCCTAGGCTAATTATTATGATTAATGTGTTTTGTACACATTTTTTGCAGATTACGGCTTTTTAGATCAACAATTATGGCAGTCAGATTGGATAGAGGATTTTTTTTCCAGCCAAATTTATCATTCATGTGTACTTTCCTTCTCTGCAAGTAAAGAAATATTGATAGCCATCTCTGCCCCCCCACCAAGGCCTAGAAGGGCATCTAGATCAGTCCTGGTTTTCCTATAGAAGTTAATTATTCACTCCTACCTTTACATTGCTGTCGATTATGTTCCAAGATTTAAGCACTGACTCCCTCTCCATGATACTGTTCTATTGTTTATACTCACAGCAAAATACCATTGCTGAACTTCAGTATACTCCCATGTCTGGATACCCTCTCAGGAAACTATATGGGTGCAGAGCATAGCTTAATATTTACAGTTTTTAGAGGGTCTAAGTTAAAATTTCATGGACTTTATTTTTCTTTGTAAAGAAATTTTCCACCACCCCATTGAGCTAATTAGGGTGAGATGAGAGGAAAAGGGGGAAAATGCATTTATTAAGAAACACTCTTCCAGGTAGATATGTGGAGATCTGTGCAGACATTGGCTTGGCCCCTTAGGAGGTAGGTAGAACATAAAATCACAGAGTAGTTTGTGCTGGGAACGACATTAAAGCTCTTCTCCTCCCACCCCCTGTCATGGGCTGGGACATCTTTCACTATCCCAGGTTGCTCCAAGCCCCATCCAACCTGGCCTTGGACACTTCCAGGGATGGGGCAGCCACAGCTTCTCTGGGCACCCTGTGCCAGGGCTTCCCCACCCTCACAGGGAAGAATTTCTTCCTAAAATCCAATCTAATCCTGCTCTCTGTCAGTGTGAAGCCATGCCCCTTGTCCTGTCACTCCAGGCCCTTGTAAAAAGTCCCTCTCCCTCTGTCTTTTAAGGTCAAGGTGTGGGTAAAAGGTTGCAGCCTCTCTACTGCAGCTGCTAGACAAAAGACCCATTCTAAAAATACATCAGTACTCTCTTCTGGATTCAGAGCAGTAAGTCTAATTTCTTCCTTAAGTTTTCATCTAAGTACGCTTCTGAGTATGTGTTGGCACACGTATAACAGGGAATTTGAGTTCTGTTAACTTTATTTTGTGTTCTGTTGATAGCTTTTCTATGCCATTAAAAACATCTGAGAATATATTTTTGAGCTTTTAATGGCTTCTGTCTTCCTACTGTATTCACTTTCTTAACAACTTAATATCTGGCATTCTCACCCCTTGAGTAAGTACTCCTTTTCCTGAAAATGTTTTATAAGAAAACAATTATAAATGTTATTTCTTCTAGATTTTGTTATACTTTCACATGAAGTTCACCTCTACAGAGTATGGTTTGATTTTACCCTAGTGTCACCAAAGAAAGATTTTATCAATGCTTTCCCTAGAAACAGGTTTTCTTTTCAAAATTATTTTGGTAACTTCAGCTAACTAGTATCCTGTACACACCCTCTGGGTGTGAGAATAACTTATGCACCCAAGTCTAACCTATAAAAACTTGTAGCTATATATGAAAAGAGTTCCACAACATTTTCTTCTCTTTTATTTCTCACAGTATTGGCATGCACAATCTCTTGCTTTTTGTCTTGGTATTCGTCTAAGGCTATGGCTAAAGTTTTGGTTCTGTGATCCACAGACCTAAATCAAAATCTGATTACAGCTTTAATCAGTCACAGTGAAAAAATATTGTACTAGATACATCAGAGGTCTTTCCATCTTTTTGTGTATCCTAGGAAATTTCTATCCCCATAGCTTGATTTTTCCCCAAACTGCAGCATTGTGATTTCTGTAATTTAGATGGCAACTGGTTTGCTCTTCTCCTCAATAATTCTTGTGTTTCTGACCTAGTTCTATGTAATAATAGCCACTTTTGCCTTCTCCTCACTCACTGTCTTCACGAAGAGGAAAATGTTGCTTGAACCTCTTTCAGTTGTGTAACAGATGTAGTGAAGCACTGCTGTGATTGACATGAGCCCTGCACTTCTTTGTCTGCTTTATCTTCTTTATCATCCCTTTATCTTCTCCTCGGGTTCTAGAGGCTGCCTCCAGATTCATGGGACCAGATAATGCTCTGTCACCACTCCAGTGAGAATCTTGCATTGCTACTTATAAGCCATAGACAGTCTTTTCTAGAATAAGCTAACAGTGAAAAGAGGGAATTAGTGACAAACCAAGGCAGAGAGAGCTTGCCACAAAGTCAGAAAACATCTAAGGACAGGATGAAATTAAATGCTCCATGCCTTTTAGATGGCCAGTTCTCTTGCAGAGTGTGTCCTCTTTTGCCCTGAGCCACAAAAACGTTGCCATCATGCAGGAGCAACAACATGGGCTTCTTTTTAATCATGTTCCAGTTGCTCTTGTGCTTCATCTGGAAAGGAAAATACCTGAGGCCAATATTTGGCAAACTCCTTTTGTGTAGCAGCTAAGATTAAATAAGTGTACTGCTGAGCTAATAATCAGAGCAAATTTGTATCCAAGATCATTTCTGAAAATATGTATTCATCTAAAAAAAAAAAAATCAGACCAACTTTCCTTCCACAAATTTTCAGAGAAACTGTTAATTCTCCAGATTTTTCTGTGAACTGTCTTCCTCTCTGAAAAATCTACAAACATTCACTGAAGGTATTAATGCTTGAGATGAAATTCTTCTCTTTTTTCAGACACTGCTGATGTAACAGAATTATTTACTGTACAGAGATTACATTTTTAATGTTTTTTGAAATTTCTGAAGATTATTTTGTTCCGGTATTCAAGGTTTTGGGAATTCATCTTTTCCCAATACGCTTCGCTGAAGGACAAGAATTAATCTCCAAAAGAACTGAGTAAAACTCAGTTTAGCATTTCTAACAAGTTGTTTACTGTTCATCCCAACAACTTCTGCAGTAGAGAAAAGGGGAGGCTTCAGGTAAAAGCCAAGAGCCTGTAAACTCCTCTTTTATTTGTATAGGATAATGCAAACATCATCCAGTTTCAGAGGAATGACACAAAATGAGTTTTGCATAGGTTGTTAGAGTCAGACTGATTTTAAGTCAAATAAAAATACAAAGGAGAGCAGGTTGAAGAAGGAGATCAGTAAAATTCAGGGTTCAGGTTTTGCAATATAGATCTGTTCTGATGGTTATGGAGTTATGCTTATGCATACACTCACAATCTCTTTGGGTCTTGCCTTTCTACTCCGAATAAGTTTACAGCAAAGTTTTGGGTTATTAAAATACTCATAAGTTAAACTAATACCTTGAAAAATAAAAGACCAGGTGAAATAGCACTTTCCAGTGTTCACAGCTGATTTTCCTGTGTTTTGGAGCAATGTAACTCTAAGCCAGTACGTCACAGTACATGAAGTTCCTGTGAAAGTCAGTCAGGATATATCCTGGAGGATTGTTATGGAGCATGCAACCACGAAATATGGATCAGAAACATAAAAATGGACACAGAAATCTGCAACTAGTTTGGGACATGCAAGACGTCCACAATGAAAACAGAAACCGCATGAGATTTGTTAGTTTGAGGATTTGTTTGTAAATTCAGAATAAAAACTCTGTTTGTGTGAAGTTTTATTCAACTCCACTAACTTGCCTACTGATTCTGAATTCTTCTTTCAGATAAATCTGGGCTGATTTATAAACTGGTATCCAAATCTCACTAAACTTGTGGTTTTGAACAGCTTAAACTGGCCATGCTATAAAATCAAGGTAGCACCCAGTGGTTTTGGCTGGGTTTTGAGTGGCTGTTTGGAGTTCAATAGAGCCCCAAGCTCAAGATGGAAAACCTGGAGGTGCCAAACCTGTCCCACTCCCTTCCATGAGCCTTTGGCAGGGCTGCAGGAGTGCACAGGGCAGCTGAGTCTGCTTCTGCATAGAAGGACTTCAAGTGGAGGAATCTGTCCTTCCTCCCCCAGCAGAGGTGCTCTGGTGCTCAGCCACAGAATAAATTGTGAGTGTGTGTCTGCAAAAGGCTGCAAAGCTGGTCTGGGCAGTGAGCACTCAGGCAGAAGAGTAACTGCTGCAAGTTCAAGACTTTTATCCAGTTGTGAGTTGAGAGTGTTTCTACTTCTGTTATTATGTCTACTATTATTGACCTCTTTCTTCAACTCATGCCAGATTTTATCAGTAATGTGTGTTTTGAGAGACAAACAGATGTTTTTGGAATGGGGCTTGTGTTTCTGTGACCACTTGCTCTGCATCTGTCTTGGGTGATTCAGGAGCAAATTCATCCACTTGTCTCCTCTGAAGTATAACCCGCTGTGCTTCTATTATGTGCATGATTTCACATATTAAATTTATTTCTTGTGCTGCATTTATTTTAAAACTTTATTCAGTCATGTGCCTCTCTGTGCATTTAAAAGGAGCCACAAATATTTATGAGGCAATTTTAACACTTTACAATTACTTTTGTGGGGTTTGGTACTTTAATAGCTGTAGTTGTATCAGCCTTGGCTGATATTTCCTAATTATTCATATCCTGACGTGTTATCAGCCATCATAGAGCATTACCAGCATCATTTTAAGCTCTCTTCACCTTCTTCAGTCTGGGTTTTATTTGAAAAGCAGACATGCAGTCCCCAGTGAGAATTAAAGTAGAAGCATTAGCTTGCAAAATATATGCCAATGACCTAATGATTCTGACATTTCCACAATACAAGCTTTACAAGAAGGCATGCAGACAGCAAAGTCTGTTTTTCTATCTCATATTTTTTTAATGGCTAAATGTTTGGAGGAAACAAAATGGATTTATTCTGCTCAATCCAGGGTATAATATCAGGACTTATCCGGTTCCGGGCCCCAGGGCTTCAGACAACTAACAAAACACATCTTACTTCTGCTCTGCTAGTTCTCTGTTATGCTTTTCACATGCAGGAAGAAAGAGTAAAAGCATAACCCAATTGAATAAAGCAGCATGGCCTGCTATTCTTTGCTTATGAAGCATCACATGATAGACACCAAATTAAGGAGAGCCCCCCACCTGTGGTTAAGTATGTATGCAACTGTCAAGCTGTTTTATCTAATATAGAGGGAATTTTACCATTCCCTTCACTGCCAGGGTACAAGAATATGTTTAAAATGTTAATGCCTTACCAAAGCATGCTTCATTGTTTTTGAATAATCCAGTGATTTTACATAATTTAAATAAAATCAAAGCTGATCCCTGATCTCTTTTGAAATGCTGCTACCTTTCAAATCCTTTGCTCTGATATATGGAAAGAAGGCTAATCTGAGGTGGTTCTCCTTATAGTGTTTAAGTTGCAATTTGTTTTTTGGCTCTTCAGTGGCTGTTTATGTAAGGATGTATTGGGATAGGGCTGTCTGCCATGATATGGTAAAAAAAACAAAGCCATCTTTTCTAATAAAAATAAGATGCTATTTAAACAAGAGGCTAAAGGAAATCTATCCTCTCTGTTGACCTTTCAGACTGTGGTAAGCACAGAACACACAGTGCCAATTTTATGACACAGTCACGTCAAATAGATTGTATGTGACATATTTGAGCTGTGATTTCAAGGAAGGTTTAGATGTAAGAGTCAGGAGGGAAAACCCATTCAAATGTGTTCTTGTTACTTTTTGTGCAGTGACTTCATGGACCAACCACCTAATGACTAAGACATGCCATATGCAAGAACATTCCCTTAACCACAGATTTTTCTGGTTCATTTGCTTGAAGGACTCCAAATTTTTCCTCTTATTGCCTGGGAAATCACAAGCAAATCTGATGCCAGTGTCCAAGGTTTAGAGGTGCCCAGAATTTGTTCAGATACTGGGCTGGTCACTTCCTCTTTTGTGTTTTTCCCTTCTCTCTTTTGCAGCCTTTATCTACTCAGGAGATGAGCTGTTTGTAGGAATTTCTCATAGCTACAGAGAGTGGGGTCCTTGCAGCAAGAGGGCTTAAATGTCAGAGGTGGCCTTTGGACATTAAAATCATGTAAACCCGGATTGCTTTCTTGTGGTGCAGTGTTCAGAAAACAAGCAATGAAAGAATCACTTGAGATTCAGCAGAAGGAGTCACACTGCCGTTGTCATGGCCGAGTTCTGTGACAGAAATATTCCAAATACCTGTCTGTAGAACAAGGACATACAAGTTTCAGAAGTGGCTTCTCACTGGGTGCACAAACCCAGTCCTTGCTGAGCATAAGAATCATTAGTTGCTTTCAGGGATTTAGCCTGGAATTAACAAGACTCCTTTTCTTCCAGCATTTCTTCCCTGCAGTTGCTGATTCTCTCTGTGCATGTAAAAGCACTGATAGGACCATCATTAATGTACAGCACTTCTTTTCTTCTTAACATTGTCTTCTCTTTACTGCAGAGGTGAAAGCTGTGGAAGCCTTCTGCCTTTGAAGAAGTACTTAAGATGAAATGGTTCTGAAGTGCATTTAAGGGTGTTTACTTTAGGCACTTTATTTTTTTCTTTATTTTTATTCCTTTTGGAACTGGCTAATGTTATTCATTAAACTAACAATTTCTCCCCTGCCTGTTCTTAAGTGTGACTTGTGACCTTGCAATCTGTGTATTTTGTCATCACAGTGTGTTACCATGGAACTGATTTTGATGTCATGAATAAGGGCATTGTGAGTTTCCACGTTCCCAAGCATATTTGAGACACAGGTTTGGAAACAAAAATGACTTCACCAGTTAAATATTGTTAGATCCTATAGTATATCAAAGGTAAGAACACTTGTGCCCTATATTCCTTTACATAGAAGAATCTAAGGTTGGGAATTTCAAAGCAGGTATATACAAGAATGACACTACAAACAGCATTTCACAAGATTAAATATTTTGTGAGAGTATTGAACTCTAACCCCTTTCTGTTACTGTAGACAAAAATCTTTCATATTGTTCATGGAGCCTCCTCAGGCTGTCTAATAGGGATTCTGTATAAAGAGGAAGAAATGCAGTGTGCTGAACAGCTCTGTGATGCTGCTGGGACTTAACTCCTTTGAGACAATAGTGGCCCAGGGGAATTTTCCACCCAAAATCGCTCACAGGCAGACAGAGGGCAATGTACAATTGCTGCTTTTGAAGCTGAGAGGAGTAGTAAGGATTTTTCAGAAAAGAGCCTTACACAATGCACAAAGGGAAAATACACTTTTGTTGTGCAGCAGAATACATGTATTGCATGCTTTAAATTGAAAAAAAGCAAGTTCCCTCAGTGATCTACCTACCCACATGAGGTTAAAAGAGTTCAATGGAATCTCTTGTCAAGCTGTTCCCCAGGGTGTTTAATTCATCACATTTAAAGACTTGATAGCATTCTATTATAATGGAGAAGTTTGAAAAGCCTCAAGTGGGGTTAAAATCCTGTGTTGCAAAAAAAAATCTAGTTTAGCAGGAACCACATATACAGTTCTGTTTACTTGATCTGCTGGATTTTCTTTCCAGATGAGACTTACCCATCCATTGCATTTTACAATCTATCTCAGTAGCATTTTGCTCCTGGCACCAGGCAAATATGTCCTCATTAAGTAAAATTTATGCTAATACCATTCTGATTAACAGCAGTCATTGATATTCACTCTCATTAGCTAAATTGGTTCACTGGAAGACATCCCGTCGAGGGGGTTTTTTCTGTCTTAAATGGAATATAAAATGTATGGATTCACAGAGAAGACAGATGATGATAATTATACCCTGTGTTTACTCCAGACATTTTTTTTTTATCCTAAAGCCTCCTGAAGTACTTTGCAGCATTTAGATCTTCAAGGAGGGAGAAGACCTTTTTTCCCTCTTAGAGAAAAATCTCTGTCAGAAATATAGAAGCCGTTCTAGTTTTTACTGTTATTAGCACAGATTACACAAAGGAATCTTCCATTCTGAATGTAGGTGCACTTTCTGATGAGACAAAGTACAGGACACTTCATAGGAAACCTCACTGGGAAATAAGCTCAATTCATGAAGTAATGGGACGTTCTATATGGAGTCTTTTTGGAGTAACCTTGTGATCCTGACTTAGCATTTCCAGGAGCTGTGTCTGCAGTGAGATTGCAAAATTAGCCTCAGTGAGAACCTTTCATCAAAAGTACTAGGATCCTGTCTGCTCATCTTTATAAATCTTGGTTGAAGGGAATGATAATTTCAGCTGAGAATGTTATTGTATTTTCTTATGTTAAAACACACATGATCAGTTCCAGCCATGGTTTGATGCAGTCTGGTAGGATGCTATGATGAACTACCAGCTGTTTTCTCTTAACTCTCTTAAAGGGTTCTTGTTGGGCAGAAAAGACCAATTGGAAGCTCTTATTGCCAAGGTGTGATAATCTTGCCATTAACACTGTTAGGTACAAGAACAGGTTGCTTTGTATCATAGCCTCCATTTCAAGTGCCAGAAGTAAAGCAGTGCTCTTAATGCCTTATATTCTTACTCATATAAACAAAAATCCCAGTTGATGTCTCTATATGCAGAAGCATCTGTCCTTTACAAACTCTGCCCCTATAGTTGTCTGATAAAGTTCTGTTTATCTTTAAATATTGACACTGCACATACTCCATTCTCTTTTTTTAAAGAGGAAAAACATTTCTCTGGTCTATTCAACCCTTGACCTTACCAGAAGGATTATAAACAAGGATGTCTCTTCTTGCTAATTTTTTACCTCTTGGATCTGCAATCAATACTGCTGCTCCATGGAGGCTGCCAAGCAGAAAACAGACAGCAGCAACCACTGACCATTGGCACTGGGGAGATGGGAAACACTGGCCTACAGTGACCTTTGACTGGGCTTGAAATTCCTCACTTTGCCTTTGAATTCCCATCACTGAACAGTTCACATCACTCCTGTGCAATAATTGCAGTGTTTTCACATGTGCACTTCTGTTTTGTCTCACTCTTATATTGATCTGATCTTTTCTTCTTTAATCCAAACTTGTTCCACATCCAAAAGATCTTTGGAGGGGAGAGCTGTGACCACAAGCAGCAATGTGAAACCACCCAGATGCAGATAAATTGCCATTCTCTCTGGCTGCACAGAGAAATTGGGTCCTAATGGCATAGCAATTACTTTGTTTCCATGGTAACGTGTGTGAGCGCTATAAATAATGTTTGATGTTTATAAACAATTCAGCTTACACTGAATTATATACACTATTTGTATGCTAATATATGGGATCCACTTCTAGTTGTTTCACAGCAATAGAAGAGCAAACAGAAAGCTGAAAGTTTTTGAGCACTGCACTGAACCATGTGATTATTATCTTTTCCCATGTCTATTTCCAAAGGAAAAACTGCATGAGCTGAATCTGTTTCCTTTCATAATGTATACACTCAATAACGGAAAAAAAATCCTGGAAAGAAAAACTTACAGAATTAGCAGATTGTTTTTGCTACCCATTGTCATTACTGTACTGGGGGTTTTGTCCCAGAAGGTAAAAAAAAAAAATAGGTTATAATTCAGCAAAATGCTTCTGTGCATGCTTATTTTTAAGCTTGTAAAGTGATAAAATATCTTAATTTTATGTTTTAAAATAGCTCTTTTTTTTTTTTCCAACTTTTATTATGTAACAGCAAAATATTTTCTCTGGATTAGATTTGGCCATGGATTTTCACGATTTTTTCACAAAACCAACGAAGAGCTGCTAGCATTTGTTCAAATAACATAATAAATTCACTGCAATAGCAGTCTATTTGCTAGTCACAGATAGTGGTCGGGGGGGGAAAATGGGGCTACTACAGGTATTTAATGGGGTTGCAAGGGTGGTTGCAGAGCAGGCAGATTTTAAGAAGGGGCATGTGAATGTCCACTGGCAGCTGGAAACACAAGGACGAAGGCAGAGCTCTGGAAGGATGAAGCTGTGTCATTATCAGCAGGTTGGGAGGCAGGAAGGGAATTCCTCCTCCCTCCTCCTGCACGGCTGGGGAAGCAGAGCTCCCTGGTGCAGCTCCCTGGCCACGGGCCAGCGCGACTGGAGCTCTGCACCCACCTCAGGGAGCTCTGAGTGCTGCACACTGTCTGTACTTGTTTGGCTTGGGAGCTGTGATAGGCTTTAGCAGCCAGGCTGGAAGAGGGAAGCAAACACGAGCAAGCAGATTTATGTTAACAGAGTGTTCGTAGGGCACAGCACCTGTGGGCAGACACGTAGGCAGCAGTGGGTACACCACTGAAACAGCAACAGAGTGCCATTTTCCCATTGTTAAGGAGTCAATGAAGTGCATTGCTTTAAAGTTATTCCTTGGCAGTCGTCCCTGTTGAACTGCCATGCTGGTTAGCTGTGGACACCCCTGTATTTCCATTTAAATAGTTCAGAAAATTTCTCTTTTATTCGTGCCCTGAGTATGCAAACTCAGTCTGCTCAGTGTGAGCTGCAGGCAAAGCATCAAGGTGTGCTGAAGGCTGAGGTTACACCTCTCTGGTTCCTCGTTGCACACCAGGGCTCTTTGCTGGTGGCAGGGCAGCAATCCCTGCCCATTCCCCTGAGCAGATGGGGTCCCCTGTGCCTTTGATTTCCTGACACAAGCCATGGAATACTTGCTTTGTCATCCGGGCAAGAGCTGTTTGCCTCTTCCACACTCAGAGTGGCTCCTCAACCTGTGCTGAAGCTGTGTAGCAACAGGCAGCGTGTTTGTTTTGCATTGTTTGGTTGCTGGTCTGGAAAAGAAAGACACTTGGCTTTTGGGAAAGCACCAAGAAAACATATATGAGCCAAAAAATAAGGCTAAATAATGTGGGATTCAGTAGAGGGCTGTTAGCATTGTGACAGGGCTGCAGTGGGAGCCTCTGCTTGGGCACTGTCCCTCCCTGTCTTAAATAACTTCTCCATCACTGGCCTCCAAGTGTTCTCCTGAGCTGGTGCCACAAGAAGCAGAGACAACCACGCCAAGTTTCCCAGCAGTTTGCCTTTAGCTCTCAAAGTCCTGCCTTCTGCCCTCTTCTCCCCCAGAGGATGCAGAAGTAGTCATTAACCAAGAAATGCAGAGAAGCCAAACATCTCCCATTTGGAAATACTGAAAATGACTGAAAATAGTTGCAGCCACAGATTACCTGTGGTAGGGCCGTTGGAATGAGTGTTCCTGTGTTCCACAAATAGCTGTGGTGAGGTTATAAAACCCTGCTAAGTCTGTGCATTGCTGCACCTACCCTGTGCTCCTTCACCTCCATGCTTGGTCTGATGTCTCCTCTGCTACACCTGACCTCAGGACTGAGTCCTGCCAGGCTTTGCTGAATGAAGGAAAGGGGAAACTACCCAGTCACTGGGCAATATTTCACAAATGACATCTCAGGTCTGGCCAGTAAGCTCCTATTTAACCAGTTGTATTTATTTTAAAACTCTGACAGAGTATGATAGCCTGTCTTTGTTTTAATGGTAGGCTTTGGCACTTTAAATTTTGTTTTGTGTTTTGGTTTTTGTTTTTTTTTTTTTTCCTCTATATCTTAATATCTTTAAAAAGGACTCTTAATACCTTTTGGCTTCATATATTTCTCTAAGATGAAGACGGTGCTATACTCCAGTTTTGTTTGATTTGCATGTCTGAATTTGGAAGAATAACAATAACAGAATATATCTGAGAAAGCTTAGAGAGAGGAAAGATACAGGACTATCTCCTTTTGGAACTGAAATATGAAACCCCACACTGCCACCCAGTCAGGCTTTTTACTGAAGTAGGAGGAAATAAAGATTATTGGCTTCATTGGAAAAGAAATGTTCAAAAAGCTAACATGCTCCTTAACTTGGAGTGTCATGACATCATGAATACACACACACAAAAAAAAGAATCCTGAAAATTGTTCTCTTTCCAAGGAAGCACAAAAATTTATAGTTCCCTTGATTTAAGATAGGGTCTGGTTTGGGCCAGCCAACTAATTTCAGTTTGATATTTGTGAAATCTTTCTGCATCTTGTTCCTTCTTTTTTTCAAGCTTTTAGATTAAATATATTAAAATATATAATTAAAATAATGCAAAAATTAGGACACTGAAGAAACCTGCCTTAAAAAATGTCCTCACTCCCTAGCTTTCTGTTTTTATACTGAATTTGAGAGATGCATCACAACTCCATTTTGGTCTTGATTAACATGTCTTTTGCCACCAAATAATATTTTTGCAAAGTCTGGAGAGGCACGCCAGACTTAGAAAACTTCCTTGCTTAGTTCATAGCATCCTCTAGTCTGTCTCTGCTTGGTGTAGAGTCAGAGCTGAATTTGGTGAAAACCATCCCCTTGGAGAGGTTTCAGGTCAGGAGCTTGAGCAGGGCCCAGTTTGATTTATTGCTCCTCAAGCTGATGTGTCTTACCTTGCAGTCATCCACAGTGGAAGGGGAAGCTCAGCTCCCTCCTCCTTCGGCTGGAGACGATGGGAGCAGGCAAACACTTCACTGCTTTGAAGTGCCAGCAGAAAGGCTTTCAGGATCGTGGCCAACACCCTCTGCAAGTGCCTTTTGGATCTGTCTCAGCTTGAGTAGAGACATTTGAACAGGTATCAGGTTGTGAGGGAGTGTAGCCAACTAAAAAGCTGAAGTGGAAAAAGAAGCTCAAGTGAACCCACCTAAGGAAAAGAGGCAGCTCTTGAATGCAAAAGGCTTTAAAGAGAAAACTGAGGGCACTGAGTTTAGAGGAAAGCAAATGCAGGTCCTTGGGAAAACATTCATTTAGCTGGGTTTTGAAAAATTTTATTTCTGCTTATTCTCTTCGCTGGTGGGTAGTTAGGGATGGGGAGAGAATTTCAGGAATTACCTAACACAAAAATTGACAGTGCTGGTGCTTTCACTAAATATGTTTTATGCATACATGACTTCCTAATGCAGAATCAAAAATGACAAAAATGGTTCAAATACTAGTAGAGGGCATTCAATTCACTAAATCTTGACTTCCACTTCATGAAAACATCCCCAAAGGTGTGTATGACCCCCTATTATCTGCTTGTAAAATTGCAGAGAATCAAAAAGAGTTCTAGCTCTCACTTTAAAAAGTAGTATGATTTGAAAAATATGCACTGATTAAAAATTAACATTTTCCACATGTACCTTTTTGTTTTAATATTAAGTTTGCAAATACAGCCAAAGCATAAAGTAACATCACCAGAGATTGTTAATGGCTCATTGCTTCCTTTTCCAGGACTTTGGGACTGAAAGGTGATATTTACAGATATCTCTAAAATGGGGATACCTCTGGATAGGTTAATGGAAGCATTATAAACCCAGGAGTTTCTGGTTTATGGTCCTGAAGACTAGAGAAGCTGAATTTGAATAAGGTGCTTGGGAACAAAGAAATCTGGTGTTCTGACCTGGTGTCTGTGTCCTTTTTTTTTTTCCTTTTCTAAAATTAACTCTAATTAATAACTCTATTGAGCATCTCAGGGATTATGTCTATTTCATGGAAACATTTCAGCAGAAACTATTTGAAGTGTTGCAAAGGGTTTGGAGATGTAGAATGCTAGGGGCGTAATTAGCCAAAATTAGTGTGGCTGAAAAAAGCCCAGGATATTCAACTTCTGTAAAAATACCTTCAACTTGAATAAAAGAACAGAGGCTTATACCAGGAACATTAATGCTTAGGAGTGGCTCTGTTTGACTAAGAAAAATGCCAATAGAACCAAGTATTTATGACTAAACACACTTGAATAGAAAACATGCAGAGAAAACCCTTGGTAGTTCATTTGTCAAAAGCTGGCTGAACTGTAGCCCTGTAATAATTATGTACTGGATATCACAGCCAGAGACGCTGGTAACCACAAACTGACTTCCTCATTCCTTCTCCTTCCTCCAGGAGTGGTTTGGATTAGGTAGTCAGCTGAAATTTCCAAAGCACGTATTTTCCTACCATGCCGCTGCCACCCATCCCCAGGTACTTCTTGCTTAGATTCTCCCCAACCCCTTCTTATTTTATTTCTTCCACGAAAAAGTAAAGTTTATTAATGCACTGACTCGGTGAATCTTTCCCAAGTCCCTCTGCATGTGTGCACACGCACAGAGAGTAAAGCAACTTAGGCACTAAAAGACAACTGGGCACTGTTGAACACAAGCCAGCAACTCTCTGGTTCCTTGTGCTGAACAACAGATATTCTATATCACCTAATATTAACAAACAAAAGGCTTTTTCCCACGCCATTATATATTTACATTACCCTACTCTTCAAGCCTGGCATGTTGGCTTCCTAAGACTATTTGATCCCAGAGGCAGCTCAGTGCCAGAATTGCTGGAACAAAATGCAGTGGGTGGACAAACCTGTCCTGCTGCATTGCTTCTGGCCTTTTGAAAACAGAAAGCATTTATCTGACTCATTACTGTAAATGTACTAACAGAGCATACCAGTGATGGGTTTCTGACTGAAAGTGCCTGCATCTGCTCAAAAGGTTAACACGGGTGCAGATCAAGTGCATATCATGACACATTTGTTGATATCAGCCAGGGGCAAATATTAAGTAGCTTATCTTTTAAAGAGAGAGATAAGGAGGAAGGGTTGTGAGGTGCTTGCCAATAAATGTATATTCATCACAACTGTCGCTCCTGTGCGCTGCAGGAACCACAGCAGGCGGGGCTGGTAAGAGCACTGAAAATCAGGACATCTGAATTCAGCCCTTGCTCTTGGCCTTTGCTGGGGCCTTTGGCAAGGGACTTAGAACCAAATTAGGCTGCCTTCTGTTCCTGACTAGGTGGAGGGAGAGAGGTTTCACACATATCTCCTTTTAGCAACTGCAAAATCGTAGAATCACAGGACAGTTTTGGTTAGAAAAGGCTCATAAACATCATCTAAATCCAATTCCCCTTCTGCTTTCCCTTGAAACCTACTAATAACAAAAAATACCTACAAATAAAAGGAGGAGGTCTATCAGAAGTCACTGGGTGCTGATGACACAGTCATATGGAAGACAATGTAGAAAATTTGCATCCCTATATTTCAGTAGGAGGCCAAAAAATCCACTCCCCTTGAAAAGGGAAAGTTGAGGAAGAAGCTCATAGAAATTGTTCTGAATATCTGCAGTGAGTTTTTTTCAGATATGCACACACATGCCTATTTTTATGTATTTACATGTATCTTTACGTGTTTGTGGAAATACATGGATAATGTGCATGCATTTTAGGCTTTTTATTTGGGATATAAGATGCAATTTGAGGACTACCTTTTCTCACTCTCTCTGTGTATGCTAATTCCTTTAAGTATCATAGAATCATAGAATATCCTGAGCTTGAGTGAACCCAAAAGGATCATCCAGTCCAACCCCTGGCCCTGCACAGACACCCCAACAATCCCACCCTGTGCATCCCTGAGAGCGTTTTCCAAACTCTCCTGGAGCTCTGGCAGCCTTGGGGCCGTGACCATTCCCTGGGGAGCCTGTTCAGTGCCCAACACCCTCTGGGGGAAGAACCTTTCCCTGATATCCAGTCTAAACCTCCTGTTAGGAGTATATTTCTGTGTCTTAAAAGAATGTACTACTTACCCCAGCAAAGTGCTGAGATGATGTTTAGCACTATGGAAAATTTCGTGTTGTGTCTAGCACTACTGAAAATACATTATTCATTTCACTGCCCTTTGAACAAGCCTAACCTGGAAGCTGAACTCAGCAGGGTGCAATCCTTGCAGGTAATTGAGATGCAGTTGCTGTGACAGCCTTTCAGTGCAGCCTGGATCCACTCTGGTAAAAGAACCAGGAGAGGATTGCCATGAACATCCATTAGGATTGCCCACAACCAGTATCATGACACTATTAAATGTTCACACCTTGAATAAGAGTTCTCTGGACAGCTTATATGTTTAGAGGAATTTAAAATCATAAATAAGATGCACTGTAGGAAACTACTTCAATCAAATCACTGGATAGTGGTCTGGTTTAAACAATTCTCTTTGAAATAATTTCTACGGGGAAATAGTCCATGCATGAAATCAGGAGTTGGAGATTGGTTGGAAGAGAGGAGAAGGTGGCAGTAAAAAGCAAAAGCAAAGCAAATTTCACTGATGTAGTAGAGTATCTATTCCACAACATATAAAATAATAAAGATTGCACTTAAAACCTAAGGAAAATATAATTGGTGTCCAAGAGCAACTAAGGCAAATGGTAGAGGGAAAATGGAAATTCATTCCTATTATACAATTTCTGGTGTTTAATTTCAGCAGATAAATTATCCAGCGTTGTCTTCCTATAGTTTTTCCCCAGATGAGAGGGAGAAGGTCTGTCAGAGCTGAACTAAGGCCCCCCCTGGAGCAAGATTGCTCTCCCTATTGTAGAGGGACTCCAGAGAGGCTGTCACTTCCCTTAGCCCATCTTTTACTCTTTTAAGTTGAGTGGTGTGAATAGCCTTCAAAATGCCTTTGGGTTTCCCTTTACCCAAAGATTGAGGGAATGCTCCTTTTCATTCTCAGCCACAGGAATTAAACAATAAGATCAAAATCTTGTAATCTCCTTGGGAATTCCTTTTAGTTGTATGGGATCTAAAATGCAGGGTTTTCCCTAAATTGCTGGGCAAATGAAGGCAGAGGCTAATCATACAGCTGGCTTTGGATGCAAACATTTCCAGTGTCTGGTGTGCTTGCCAGTTGTTTGGGATCGCCTATGAAACAAATACCTTAATCGTTTTTATAACCTATGCAAGTTTAAATCTCATTAAGCTGGTTTTTTATTGATCTGAGGATCTGTTTGCATCAAGAATAAGAGGACATGGAAACAAAGCAAACTTTAATATTTCAAATTTTTGGTCTTTCAAAGCACTAACTTCTGAAAAGGATGATCAAAATAGACTCACACTGGGGTCCCCAAACAGCTAATAATTAGTATATTGCTTTTACTAAAAAGAGCACAACTACAGATTTTGAGTTTACAGTAGTAGTATTCCCTCTCTTTGTGCTCTGTGGAACACATTGCAAACAATTACCCTGTATTATGTGAACTGCCACCCTTCACTGAACATATCTTTTAAAGCAAACCTATCTGTTCTGCAGGAATGTGCAGGGGGGAAAGCCCTAAATCTTCATTTTAAAAATGAGATGCAAATTTTAAATTTGCAAATACATCTTCCTCGCCAGAAAATAATTCCCTACCATTTCCTAATAGCAGATAAAACACGAAAAAGGAAATACTTGCCAACCTTTGGATAGGCTTGTTTAAGTCTGAATGTGTAGACATGCAGACAGGGACTTTGGATTTGAAGGGAAATGAGTTTGTGGGTGAAGCTCAGCCTACAGTGCGGTTTGTTTAGTACACAGGAGGTTTCATACAATATCAGTAACACAAACTGAAATTGCTTACAACTTCCCCTGGCTTTCCAGCTTTGATGGTTTTCTTCCTTAGGCATAGTTTTTGTTGTGTATATCCCACATCTTGTTGTGGCCATCACTCAGAGAGAAGAATGTCGGGTCTTTACTGCGCCGTTTGCTATATATCGCCTTCGCTGTGGGAACTGTCACTGCAACAAAAGCTCTGAAGGGCTGGAAAGGAAACGTGCAGTCATTCTGTCCAGTTATGAAAATTGCTATGAATGCAAATTAGCTTTATAGAAAGCAGTTTGTGCTGAATGCCAATCTTGCCTTCAGTAATGAAAGCCACACTGAGTTATTTGCACAGCAAAGCTGCTATAAGGGAAGGTCTTGATTTGTTACCTTCAGTGTCACTTCGGAGTTTTAATCTTCAACTAAGCAAGAAACCCATGGAGATATGTTTAAAACTTTAGGTGACCTGCTTACAACATGCTTGAGATTTGTTAAAAGATTTGCAAAGCTTTTGGTGAGTTTCATCTAGTTTCCAGATGTCATTGTAGAAACAAATGTAATATTACCATGTGCTATAAAAACTTCCTGCAGCTCTATTAACAAGTTTCCCATGATGTAATTAGAAAGAAGGTGCAATGTTTTCTTTGGCATCTGTGGGTAAAATACTGTGCATACTTATGCTGCTGTAAACCCAGGCCAACTTATTTCATTTTAATGAAGTTATTTTGGACTCAGTTCATGTAGAATTTCACTATACCTCTATCTATAGCTGGTTATCTTCCCTGAGGCGTAAATACAGCAAAAGCCATACAGTTTCTTTAGATTTTGTATAGGAAGACAGTATTCTCAGCATCAAAGAGCTTGTAACTATTCTAGCCAAGCTAAATGCTGTAAAATCCTTCAGGTCCAGATTCAGGTAGGGTTTTCAGATGTGTCCATAGCTGGCCTGAATAAGCTGGAGCATGTACAAGTGCCTAAGTCAGGGCCTACAACCCTGCCCTCTACGGCTCTTATTCCTCTCTGTTTGCTAATCTGTTATGTGAGGTTCATGGTCAAGCACCATTTTTGAGTTGGATGCCAAATTTCTATCACCAAACATTTATTTTCTTCCACCAAAAGATTTATCTTTTCGTTGTAGCCAGCTAAAGTCTCTGGTAGCCGCAGCATTGGTGCTGATTTCTCTGTAGCACTGGTGTAAGTAGATGGCTTGGGACTGATACCACACACAGTCATGTTCATTATTATTTTTCCTGAAACACAAAAACTGCTTAGGACTTGATTGGCTTATCATTTCTCATGTGGAGAAGCCTGTACACAAATGATCTTTTCATAAGACCTTGTAGTTTTGGTGGTTTTTTTTTTTTCCCTAAACAAAGAACAAATAAAAGGAAAAGGAACTGGAAGGGGAAAAAATTAAGTTTTAATGGAAACACGTTTAGTCTTTTGTTTTCTGCTTGCCATAAAACATTAACATAGTAAACAAATTGATCTTTGCTTTTAAGTTCTTTAATAACATAAAGTATTTTGAGTTTTGGCATGGCTAAGGTACGGTTAAACCACATGTTGCTGGTCGTGTTCCAACCTCTATTGTCACAGGTCTTTGACATCAAACTACATTTTTAAAAATAATAGTTGTGTGTAACCCACTTCTATTCACAGACACCTTCGTTAAAAGTCGTGATTTTGGGGAGTGTTTTGGTATATTAGTGGTAAAGGTATTTTAGACCAAAACTACTTTTCCATGGGACGTATTTCAAAGTCCAGGCATTCCCACTGCCAGCCCCTGCTTTGTGCCATACAGCACCTTTTTGAATGCTGCACCTCCACATGAGCAAAGCTTCTGTAGGATGCTCTGGAACATTACATTCTAGATTGCTCACCCAGTCATGGGACTGTCACAGTGGTCTTACAGTAGCAGACAGAGCTATTTAAAATAGGGGTGTGGGAGAGAGAAAGTGTCACTTTGGTCCACTTTTCAGAGTGGTTGGTGTTATAATATATAACCTTTTTTCCTTTTTTTTCTCTTTTTTTTAACGCAGTGTAGTTCGCAATAATTTAAAATACTCTATAGACATTTAAACGATATACAATAATATAACTTAATTGGATTCCTCAATTGTACTTAACAAATACTATTCTAATATATTTACAGTATCTAGTACCATGAGACTGTGCATTACTGTGTTTGGGAGCTTTATTTGCTTCCTGTCAAGAATGTAGTGAAAGTACAGTATTATCACTATTATTCAACAATAATACCCATGAATCCAAGGGACTTTAAATTACATGGAGTGACTAGAGTATTTTGGGGGTCCCTGTTGACGTCTATGAAGTTGCATTCATTCATGCCAAGGCTGGTATTTAGAAATCAACAGCAACATCAAAAAAAATAAGCAATTTTGTGAGGGAGTCATCAAAGGGGTCTGATTTTCAGAGGGTAAGTACTTGGGGTCAGAAAGGCAGGCCCTCACAAGTGTTCAAATGAAGGTCCCCAAATAATTAGTTACTTTTGATAACACAGGTCCACAAACTACAGAGGTAATTCTGGCTCATTCATGTATCCAGCACGGGAGCTGGTGGAGCTCTGGGTCCACCAGCCCCTTGCCCCAAGAGCACCACATGGATGGACAAGTGCTTCCATGTCAGGTGGGGAGGGCTCGTGGCTCTGCAGCCCCTCAGTATAAGTAATGAAATGAAACAAAAGCTAAAAATGCAGATATGCAGATGTAAGGAAAATTTTAATTCCAAGTTTTCAGAAAATCAGGCAGGGACCCTTGGGGCAAGAAAACAATTACATGGTTAAATGGGCTGTGTTCTAAGTGGGCATATCTGGGCTCTTGGGGTTAAAACACTAGATTTTACAGCAGTAAAATATCTGAGGCTGTTTTTAAAATCTCTCATAGGGAAAAGGTGTGGGAATTAGGATTGAGTGCTATTAAGAAGTGAGCTTCTTTATTTTAACATTCATGTGCTTACCAGGGTGTATGTTATTGCCAACCTTAAAATAATCATGACACAGACTAACCCGAATTTTGGCTTTCTTATGCTCGTGAAGCCATGACAGCTCAGAGATTGCAGCAACCTAGAGCTCAGCTGCCAGACTTTTATTGACTTCTGAGCATAAGTTTTTTAAAAGTCTTGGAAATATTAACTTTTAACCATTAAAGGGAAAACACAATGCCTGGAAGATCCCGCCAGTGCATTCAATGTCAAAGCAAAACCTCTGATATTTGTTGAAGCACGTCTTTGTATCCTAAAACTCCCTATGAGAAGCTGTGAGCAGGTGCTCCACACCTCAGGCCTGAGTCAAAAAACGTCATTCTTATCCAGGAGGCAAGTGGGAAAAGTTGATATCAAACATTGGTGACCAAAGTTTCACGTGATGTTTTCGCTCGGTTCTGGCAATTGCTTAAGGCCTACAGTAATTGAACTCTCTAATAGTGGAGTGACAACAGATCAGTAGCATTGAAGAACTTAGGGAGAACCAAATACAAAAGTCATAAAGTCAGAGTTCCAATAAGTTTACATTTAGTACAGAATTAAGACATAGCTACCCGTTAGTGCTTAGAATTTTTTGATACTAATAGAAACATAAATAATTATTTTTAATGTTCATTCAAAGACTTCCAGTGTCACTGGCAGCTGATGTAATTTTGTGAATGCTTGTTGGGGTTTTTTTCCAAACTGATAGTGGAGTATTTCTGCCATAGATTTTACTCCCTACCAGCTGTTTTCTCTCTATCTGCTTTCTTAGAAATTTGGGTTTTTGCAGTGAGAATGCTGTGTTCTAGTCAGTGAAGATTTCAATTCCTTAAAAAAGTTTTCGTTTGCACAGGGCTAGACAGTTTTGTTGCTGTAAAATAGGAGAAAGTGTCTTTTCCTTTTAAACGTCATGGGACCTGAAATGCAATCAGCTTCTCTGATATGTATAATTTAAAACACCAAGAGAACTCTATAACACCCATATTGTAGGGGTTTTTTTAAAAAAAAAGAGAGAGACAGAGAGAAAGTTTCATGTGGTTGTCAACATCACCTTAATCCTGTTGCCCTTGCTTCCAAAGCAGTTACAACAGCCAGCCAGCCAAAATGCACCATCCTTAGAAGTATAAGCAGTAGTGGGGAGGGAGTGGTTGTTGTGGTGTTGGCTGGGGCTCTTTCCCCAAAGAGGATTAGATGTGCAAAATGATGCTGTCGTTGTTTGTTGTACTCCACTTTCCTCGCCCGCGGTGGTTTGCTCTGTTTGTTGGCGCGCGGCGCCGTTATTTGCAGGTGAACACCTCTGTCCGCTCGCTGCACGTGTTGCACTTGACAAAGCAGCACCAGTGGAATTTGCAATTGCATTGCCACACCTTGGTGTACTGGTGTGTGTTGTACCCTCTTCCGCAGCACATCATGTCGCACCCGTCCGCGTTGGGAGAGGTGCGGTTGCAGAGCCGTCCCTGGGTACCGACGCTCCCCGTGGAAGCGTCCTCCTCACAGTAGTTGGGTGACTTTTCGATGTACACTAAATCCGTTTCCATGGGCTTCTGGTAGCTCTTAATCTGCTTGATCTTCAGGAAGGTTGGCTGTCTCAGTCTGCTGGCTCGTACCACCTCCACTTGCACTGCGGCGTTGTATTTCTCTTTCAAAATATAGCCAATCTCTCTGAATTTAGGAAGCGTGGTCCAGCAGGTCTTAGTTGTACAGGAACCTGAAACTCCGTGACACTTGCACTCCAATTTCATTCTCTCCTCGAGAACCTATGTGTACAGACATTTGCATATTGTTACTGCAGGAAAACAATGCTGCAAGCCTGCCTAAACCTCGGTCTGTTTACTTCATATGAATATTCATTACTGCTGGTTGAAATTTTTCGAATGCATGCTTCTCACCTCCCAGCAGAATGCTCATAACACTTTTTGTTTCAAGTGGCACCTGGAAATACAGTGTTTTGTAATTTCTTTTGGAAAACATTTCCATTCTTTTTCCAGATATTGGAGAATATTTACTTACGTTTTAGAGAACATTTCTTTAGACCCACAAGAGACTTCAAATTTTTCAAATCATTTTCATTTTGAAAACAGAAAAAAAAAATGGGCTTGGGGGCATAAAATGGTGGCATAAGATTTGAAATACTTAATTGCTTTAAGCAATGATCAAAGAATGCTTAAAAAGAACAGTACATACTGTGTGACAATACGCCTACATGCAGGGAGTGGAACTAGATGATCTCTAAGGTTGCCTCCAACCTAAACCATTTTATGATTCTATATTCGCTGCATAATTAATGATTTTTCCCATCTACCCATACCTATAACACCAATGGTAAACTCATGGACTATTCCACCCACAGAATGTCCCATCCCCTTTAAAAGTAGCACTCACTGCAGTATTTAGTACAACTATTAAGCAGATAATCAGCCACAAATATATTTTTTTCCACCAGGGCAATGATAAAATTAGAGGGGAAAACATCAACAGTGAGCTGAAGAGAAATGTATTGCTGTTATAGAGGGCGTTCAGCTGTTACAGAGGGATTTAATTCAGAAGGGACACAAACTGGTGGGTGCTCAGGCTCATGCTCCACTGTCATCCTGCCGTTCCCGCTGCAGCCAAGGCAGGCCACGAGTGTCGCATCCCTCCTTCCCCGGGCCAGGTTGTGCCCGGGGGGAAGGCGGGCCATGTCCTCCCGCTCCGTGTGCGCCGCAGAGGGAAGCCAGCCCCGCGGAAGCGCCTCCCTGTTTTTCTGCCCTCGCGCTACCACTTAAGCCTGACCATAATTACACCCGCAGTCATCATTAGCTTATGAAAATCAAGGCCTAAGAACAAAGCGAGCTGATCTTTCCCCTTCGCAATGGGATGCTAACAAAGAAATATGAGCTACCGAGCTTGTCTGAAAGCATTACTGATGCTGCAGACCATCTCCTGTAGTGGTTTCGCTGCAGATCCCAGAACATGACTGAAATGGGCAAAGGATAAAAGGGCCGAAATCTGAGTACAATAGCATAATGAAGTAGGAGGGAGTAAAAAATGCTTACTGCTTCAGAAACTGGCCTTAAAATAAAAGCTGTACAGATCTGGTTATCCCTGCAAATAGAGGGCACCCTCCTGAGTTGTTTGAGTTTCACTTAAATTGTATGGTTTGTTTTTCCCAAATTTCTGGGGTTTCAATATTAAAGAGAATATTTGGATTTGATTCTTCCTTACCAACATACGGTAGCAAGTATAAGATAGCTGAGCAACCTATGCAAGAATCATAAAATATCCTGAGTTGGAAGGGACCCTTCGAGTCCAGCTCAGGACAACTCGAAAATCCCACACTGATAGCGTTGTCCAAACTCTCCTGGAGCTCTGGCAGCCTTGGGGCCGTGACCATTCCCTGGGGAGCCTGTTCAGTGCCTGACACCATCTGGGGGAAGGATCTTTCCCTGATATCCAAGCTAACCCTCCCCTGACACAGCTCCAGCTGTTCCTTTGGGTCTGTCCCTGGTCACTGAGGGCAGAGATTGGAGCTTCCCCTCCACTGCCCCTCAGGAGGAGCTGCAGCCCCTGCTCAGCTCTGACCTCAGTCTGCTCATACCTCAGACCTTCTGAAACCACAGGCTTTACCAGGGTCAAGGTCAAGTTCTCCTATCAGAGGCAGAAAAGTTGTTTCCCAGCAAGGTTTACTGACTTGGGGAAGAAATTCCTATAGCTGCAACTGCTCTGAAAGAAGAAATCACCAAGGCTGTGATGAGCTGGGTTTTTTTGTGGACACTGGAATGCACTGTTATCACCTTCCCATCTTCCATACTGATAGAAGAGAAAACTTGCCACCTTCTGCTGCAGCAGCAGCATTTCAGTGGCAGTGAGGAGACAGATGCACTGTAACATACTCTGGGGTCTTTTAGGGGACTCCAAGGTCTCCTCTGTATCCATTTCTGGCCTATGGAGAAGATCTTTTTCCAAAGAGCCCCAAATAAGATTTCAATCCTGTTCCACAAATCTGGGTTCAAATAATCTATTGATATTTAGATGTGTTTGTAGATATATATAAACATGCTTAGAAGTTGTGTTTGATATTGCTGAAAAATGTTTGGTTTTGTTGAAACTAACCCATTCCTACAGTTTTCTCAATATGCAGTTGCAGCTGTTAGAACTGCAGCAAAATCCATGACAAGAGGTGGATGGAGGCAACTTTTACATCACCAAAGAACACTACGATCCAAGGATTTCCTGGAAAGCATTGCCAGTGGGATCTGTCACCCCTGAAGAGTAAATCTTGGTGAAGTGTACATATTTTGTCATGCTCTACATGTGTTTTTGGTGTCTGCATTTTGCTTGAAAAGGCCAAGTCAGTAACTTGCTGAGAGTGAGAGGAGGTGAAATTCATGAGGCTGGTTATTCTTCTGGGGGCTCAGCACTGTGAGTTCTGTCCTGAGGAGCCTCTGATGTGCTTCCCTGACACACTAGAAAGTGTCACTGCTCCTTGAAGATGGACATCACCCATTTCAGTGTCCTGGGTGGTATCTTTGGAAATGTATATTTATGTACGGATGCCTGTCTGTCCATATAATAATTGTTTGCCTGTGTGTATTTGGTTGAGATGCTGATGTTTATACACATTATTATGTGTTTTATATATATTATTTATCTACAATGCCTGGCAGCCTCTCTAGTACAATCTCCAGCAACTTTATCCTAAATCTTGATATTGTTTTTTTCCTTTTGCCTTTGTCTTTCTGAAGCTCCAGTTTTGTGATTCATTTTGGTGAGCGGAAAACCTGATTTCACTGCTGTTTTTTCAAAGATTCCCACTCTTTTTGACGGTGGGAGGACTTGCAAATGCAAGCCGTGCAGGCTCAAAAAAGCAGAAGTTTCAAAAAGTATTAATTCATGCTCCTGAAGCCAATCTTACAGGTTTTTTTAATTTTTTTGGAGGCTTCTCTCATGAATGTGGAATGCTTGGGGTTACAACACTGAGCAGAGGCCCAATCATCAGGTAGTTAAATTCCTGAATGCTATAATTTGTGTGCCCACAGTCAGCTGTGGGTATAAAATTGTGCCCAAAAACTCGGAGGTTAGGGAATACAAGGCCCAAACTAAGCAGATTCTAAGCAACATTTTTTCCCCCTCTTTCCACCCAGATGCTGCAGAGTGCCCTTGACAGGCCAGCATGCTCTGGCCCTCCAGAGGAATATCTCTCTGTGTGGTACCTTGAGCAGCTTCCCACTTGCCAGGAAGGTGCCATGGGACCTGGCAAAGGTGGCCGGATCTGACCTTGTTTGCTCCATTCTCTAAATGAAGAGCAACTAACATTTTCCTTCCTAAAACTCTCTCCAGCTCAGTTTTCCGCAGCAAAATTCCCATCAAAGCTCTGACCCTGAACCTTAGAGGTACTTATTTACTCAAATCTAAGACACTATGCCAAGTTAGGTGCTTAATTAAAGATTGAAAATCATTAGCTCATATGAGCCACTCTCTCAGCAGTTTCATTTGTCATATGTCAGTGCCTCGTATCTAATCTTGAATGGTTTACAGCAAGATCTACCTCCCAGAGCAAATTCCCATCCTTGGGCTGTGCTGCCTCAGATTAATCATAGGAACATTCCTCAGGTCCCTTTTCCACATATAGGCCCACTCCCACCCCAGTATGGTCCTGCCAAGTAAAATTTTCTAACTACTGCTACTTTGTTAAATGAATTGTGAAACATAACATTAAAGCTTTCTTAATCCCACATCTTTTTATACCTATATAAGTCATATATTTAAAATGCAATTTGAGAGCTGTTTGCTGCCAGTTAAATAGAAAAAGACTTGTGAAGACCAAAATAAAACAAAATGATATGCATGAAAAGAAATTAATTTTTCTAAGTTCCATATCTAGACCCAACTGCATAACATCAGATACAGTTTCTGTACATAGCAAAAATCCTATTTGGATAAAGTATTTTAAAACAATAGTTACATTTTGTGTCTGTGTGTTTTGGCTTACCCCTGCTGGCTTTTGTTTTCCTTAATGGAAATGCACATTGTTGGACCAAGTGTTGAAGGTAACAAAATCCATATAAATTTTTGACTGAAGTACCAAAAATAAATAAAAGGCTTGAAGAGTGTTGCCTCATCAAATATGCAAGTGATCAACTTTTGTTTTGGGTAATGACTACCAAAAGAGACAGACTCTGGTCACAAGATGTCACCACTTCTTTGATGCTCATGCAGCTGATGGCTTGCTGATGATGTGTGGGCACTGGCTAACCCAAGTCTCAGTGCAGCCTGGGGCCCACCACTGCTGACAAAATGCTGATCTCCTGCGCCCATCTGGGAATCCAAGCTCAGTTTGTTTGGGTTTGGTTTTTTATCTTGGATAGGCAGGGGTGTAACTAAGATTGGTAGGGTGTAATGCTACTCTTCTAATGCAAATGTCCTGAAATTATTCTTTGTTAATAGCAGATCACAGAGCCCAAAATTGAGCAGTTCATGGTGTGTCTCCTTGGGCTGTGCCCAGCCCTGTGAAGAGGGGGCATGGAGCCAGCAGGAGAGGAATAAGGGTACTTCAGCTCCATAGTTTTCTTTCTGCTCCTCTGTGAAGCTGTTCCATCAAGCATCACAACAGTATTTATATTCTGTGGCATGTGGGATGAGGAACTGACTTACTGTGTTTATTCCTCTTGCCACATCCCTGTTTCTCTTATTGTTTGGTTTAATGGGAGCAGGGAGCCTCTGCTTTGCAGCAGGTCAGTGTCCGGATGCAGGACTCTGTGAGCATGAGGTGGTTTTTCCCTGCCACTGGCCAGAGCTGAGCAGGGCTGGGGACTGTCAGGGGTGCCAGGAGCATCAATTCACCTCCTCCTGCCCTCCACTTTCCTCCCTAGGTAAGGCACCCTCTTCCATAGTGTCCCCACTTAATGCATTGGAAAAGCTGAGGAAGGCCCACTGCACTCTTTACACAGGTTCTCTTGGCTACCAGGAAAATTAACCCAGCATTCTGGGACCTGCTGGATATCCCTACTGGTATGAGGATGAACAACAGCCTAAGCCATCAGTGTTTCCTCTCTACTTTCTAGTTGAAGAGAAAATTGCTGTTTCAGCAATGAACTGCTGCAATTGGTTAAAACATTCTGAATATTATTTTTACAGTGAAATGTTGCAAAGCAATTTCCTTCAGAAGCATCATCCCAGTCATCCCCAAAGCAAGTGTGCTTGCACTGTTCTTCCACTCTCTTTTCTATGGAATTTGTTGTAAAGCTTAAAGGTAAAATATCACCTGAAATAGTTAAAAATATTTCACTGGTAGTTTTATTCTGCCAGGCAGAACAGATGTGTCAGGTTTGAGGTGGTGCAGTGATATTTCACTAGATGTTTGATACATGCCTTGCATGCATTACATGGTATGCATGGGCATGCACATTTCTTGAATAAAACCATTTAGCAAGTCCTAAAATATTTGGCTGTTTCCCCCTCTAATTTTAAAGCAAATTGTTCAAAAAGTAGGGTAGTACCAGATGTAGCTGCTGGCAGTCTGTGTTAAGGGTGTGTTTCTGGATAAAAAAAGCTAACAAATCCAGCCCAACTGGAACCAGGAGATCTATCCTCATGAGATTTTGAGGCAAAGCTTGCATATTCAGGACATATGGATAAGTCCTTAGTCATCCATCTAACCCACCCAAGCTGTAACACCAAAATTTTTGAAATTGGATTTATGTGACTGTCTGCAAATCACTTTAGGTGGGAAGATGGAAAGTATGGCATGAAGCACAACTATCAAAAGCTTTTCTTTCATGAGTGGTCTCACAACGGATGTGTAGTGAAATAATTTGTCACTTTTAGAGAAAGAAACTTTCAGCAAATGATGGACTCAAGTCTGTAAAACCTGGAAAGTAACATTCTTTGCATCCCTGAAATGACTTAGGAAACAAAGTCCCATTTTAAAGACTATTTTAGGCTTATAAGAGCATAAAATTAGTTGGCTTTCACGTTTGAAACTGGAATTCAGCCTCCACTGTGACTTCAGAACATTTCATTCAGAGTCTTTTTCTGGGCATTGTTTTCTATCTTTACATCCTGTCAGGTGACAGTGTGGGCAGTCTGCAGCATATTAGGCACTTGTAGGAATGAGCTGATCAATTATAATGCTTGACATGAGGTGAAGGGAGCTAACACTGGCTTACATAACATATGCACAGACAATATACATAAATATGTATAAATATCCATAATTATGTGCACACACACTGCATATATTTATGTCTGTGCATGTATTTATCATCATAGCATAGCATAGCATAGCATATATCATCATATCATTTATCATATCCTTTTATATCTTTATGTCTGTATATATGTAATGAATGGTAATCAACAAATCACCTCATTAGCTGTTCTAAGCCAAAGCAAGTGAGCAAAAAACCCCTTCCCAGTACCACAGGCCTATTGCACCAGAAACCATGAGGAAAAGCCATGGCTTAGGTGGAAATGTTGTCCTAAGTAACTGAAAAATCTCTTCTGAAGAAGGCCTGAATTATTTGTTTGTTCCCCACACTCTTACTGTTTCATATGTAAAATAAGCTGTTGTCATCTTCCAGGCATTAAAAAAAAAACCAGGAAACCATTGCTGTTACAAAGGAGTAAATATTGGGATGGTGTCAGGCTGAGCTGCTGGCAGTCAGTGTGATGGGTGTGTTTGTGGAAGGGCCAGTTTTTTCTCCACATAACCACAGTCACTGTCTATTGTAAGAGCCTAATTGATTGATAAACTGTTAGAAACATTTCTACTTTTTGGTAAAAGCTGCAATCTGCTACCACTTTGTCAGTTTGTTCTTTTAACTCACCCCATAAAAACAAACAGAAACTTCCATTTTTATAAATGAGATTCCCCATGAGAGACAGTCATTGTTTTGAGGCTTTCAACAGAAAGTAAAGCTTAATGATGTGTGTTCCCAGATGTTACTCTAAGTTCATTTATCCCAGACTAAAGATACTTATTTCTAAAAATACATGGTAGAAAGCTGTCTCATAAAACAGCATCAAAGCTGACTTGGTTTGTTGGTATTTAATTTTTCATTACTCTGTCAAAGTTTTGCCCACAGATCTCTCTATAATCCTTCAGATTTGCAACAAAACGTTCTTTCAGCAACATATGTGTCAGACTTATTCTAGTCCTCCTCTGGGGGCTTGTTTTCATTTACCACAGTTGCACTTTCCATCCCAAGCCATAGTGGATGTTTAGGAACTGACAGGGAAGTTTGTTCCTCTGCTCTTTCACACCACTTTGCCACCAGGCATAAATCTTCCATCAAGAGAGTCTTGTGTCACCAGGAATCCCTGAGCACTTATTTATTCCACGTTACACCAGTGGCCAGATTATGATTTTGTCACTGGTGCTATTTGTTGCAAATTTATCAGAAAATTTGCCAACCTGCCATTAGCTGAAACGATTCTTAGAAATTCAATGCAGAGCCATAGGGGATGCAGTGCAGGGTAATTAGGGGGATTCATTCATTCCACAGTCATCAGAAATTCCTTGAGAAGCCTAAATGTCCTTTTTTTCCAAAGAGATAATTTATTAGAGGGTTGGTTATTTTTAGGGTTGGTTAATTTATTAGGTTGGTTATTGAACATCTCAGCCCTAAACTCAAGTAAAAGACCCCCAAGACTGTTTTTCCCCTCATCTGTTTGCAAAGTTCATGCCATTATTTTTACAGCATGCTGCTTGTTCCACAAACAAAAATTCCTCTGGGCTCTGTTTTTAGCAACAGTGAAATACCAGCAGGCCACTTTTGAGAACATCCCAACAAAGGCAAAATATTAGAGCCATACTGCTGTGCTCACAAACCCCTCTGACATTTGTGTGGGACAAGTGCTGGGAGAGACTGAGAATGGGCAAGATTTCTGAGTACATGAGAAAGTCCTTGTGGAGGTGTAAGAGAACATTCAAATAATTGCTCAGGGAGCAAAACTGGTGGCCAGAGTCTTGATTGATCCTAGCAATAAACCTCTGTCCACCTGGTAGATGTCTAGTGAGGTCATCAAGGGCCTACCACTGACTTCAGAGCAAGTTGGAAACTATTGTTATGTGGGGTTGGGAGCTCTTTGTGTTCTTTTTTCCTTGTGTTTCTGTCTTAGAAGGCTCTGAGATTCAAAAAGAAGACTAAAAGGAAAGTATCACATTTGTTAGCTAAAAGTTGTTCCTCTTAGCAAACTCAAAAAGCCAGTTTGGTATGACTAAAGAAGAACTGCAAGCCTTACCATTACAGATGTGAATGCAGGGTTTTTAAATGGTGAAAGTGCTGTGAAACCTCTGTAGGAAGCTACAAAACCTACATATACTTCCTTTACTGTTTTTACTGTGCACTACCACTCCAGGTAATGGTTGGAAATACCTTATTTGAAAATATTTGAGAACTTCTAAAGCAATGGAGGAATTAAAAAATAAACTAAGTTGCCTGAGTTTTCCTCCTTACCTTTTATTCCTATTCATAACACAGATAGAATATCCATACTTTGGTTCTTTATAATATCAGTCATAAACCAGAAGCTTGGCTCCAAAGTGTTTCCAGATTTTAAGACAAGCCACAAACAGATCAGCAGGATGGCACTGACAGATTTTCTCAGATCAGTACAAGCATTCCTCAGTTGTGTTGTGAGGGTTTTGGAAGGGAAAAGGAGAAAGATGGAGGTTCAGTGTTGTACCCAGGCAAACACAGGAACCAGCGAGGGAAGGTGTGCTGCTGGACCTTACTCTAACAAACAAGGAAGGTCTTGTTGGAGACAGGAAGGTTGGGGACAGCCCAGGCTGTAGTGACCACAAGATCATGGGGTTCAGTACCCTATGAGGAGCAAGGGAGCTGTGGCTATTCAGCTTCAAGAGATGGAGTTGTTCAACTTCGAGGAGCCCCAGCTGAGAGGGGCCCTCATCCCTGTGTGTCCCTGTGTGCAGGGAGGGCTCAGAGCAGGGCCCAGGCTCTGCTCCAGGGGCCCAGCAATGGCACCAGAGGAACGGGCAGGGACTGATGTCCAGGAGGTTCCACCTGGACATGAGGCAGAACTTCTTTCCTGGCAGTGACTGGGCACTGAACAGATTGTCCAGAGAGGGTGTGGAGTCTCCTTCTCTTGACACACTCAAAAACCATCTGAACACAATCCTGAGTGACTTGGTCTAGGGGGTCCTGCATGAGCAGAGGGGTTGGACCCTTCCAACCTTACCCATTCTGTGATTCTGTGATTCCTGACTTGAGTGTGAATGTGGAGTAGGTAAGAATGACACCCATGCACAAACAAAACCTCCTGGTTTCAGATTTTGTGCCAGGCTCACAGTCCACTCCAGGTTTACCAAGGACCCCCAAAACTGCCAGATTTCAGGTGAGTGTAGGTCAGATAACAAGTTGGCCTGGATTCTCAGAAGGAACTTGTGATTTCACACTGAAATTGCAGAAAACTCTGTAACTGCTTTTGGAAGGGTCCAACCCAGAAACACAGAAAGCATATTCTGAGTTCCAGAGTTTTGTTCTAACCTTAAGTTTCAATCAGTCTTGAATTCAAAATGTCTATTTTATACAAAAGCAAATCATCTCAGAAGAACCAAAATCACAAAATATTATTTACTGTACAACTCTGAATATTCAGTTAATGGGAATATATATCATAACACCAACATTATTTCTAAACATGACCCTGAAAACCATCTTTTATATTATTAGCACATTCCTCTGGATTTCATGGATTATACTTAAAAAGAAAAAAACTACACCAAATCCTTTCAGTCTTTCTTAGCTTTTGAAAGCAATGCAATGAAGTAATGAATAGCTATAGGTATAAATAACTACTGAAAAGTGTCAGCAACAAAGAAGTTAATAAATTCCAAAATAATGATTATATTTTTTAAAATGGGAGAATATCTATTGTCTGTATTGCAAACCTTTTTATTCCTTTCTTAAAATATGGAAGTATTATAATTTGTTTTTTGCAAGAACATTTGCAAAAAAATATTTTAGAATTGTTAAAATATATTGCATGAATGCTGCTACTAGAAGTATCTGTAAAAACATGCACTTCTTTGGTTTGCTTATGTCCCTCTGCTTATGAAATTCTGATGAAAAGTAAAATATAATGTGCTTAATAAGAATCAGCAATGTGGTCTAGTGGTTACTGGGCTGTATTTAGAATTGGGGGACCCATGATCAGTGGCTGGTTCACTTAATGAGCTCTTTCTGTCCTTGGGACTTCACTGTTCTCCATCTCAAAATCTGCTTTTGCTCTTTTGTCCCTCTTTCACATCTAGAATGTGGCATGTTCCAAGCAGGACCTGCATCAGGATCTCACAAAGGTGGCACAGCACACACCACAGAGGATGCCAGTTTTAGCAGGGATGGTAATGCATCTAGCAGTAATAAACTCTCCCTGGAAGTTTAAGAGTTCACTTCCATCTTCTTTTGCCTCCAAACACAATTCATGATGCTGAGCTGGAATTCCCAGCCTAAGTGAAGTCTTCAGCCCTGGAGCTGGTTTTCCAATGTGATGGTCAGCTGCTGAATTAAGTTCTCTAATACCCATAGCAGCAATTTTTAGTAAAAAAGGGTGTGTCCCTCAAGGTTGTTTTTCTGTTTGGCTCTTCAGTCGGTTTTCTCATGCACATCTGGAGACCTCAGTGTGAACTATCACTGAAGTACCAATCCTGTCTCTACACCTGAGATTATGCCTCTCTCACCACACGGAATTTAGGGAGTATTTCCATCCCAGTGACCTCCTGCCCATGCAGAACCTTCAGTTTCAGTGCATGGCCAATGCAACTGTGCTAATAAGCAAGATCCAGGCAGTAAGATAATTTCATTGTTTCTGTCACCACCAATCTACTGTCTCCGCCCAGTGCTCAGTGCAGGACTGAAAGCACACGTGGTTTTAGAAGAGGAAAATTCAGTCTTACTTTGTGCACTAGAGGAGGAGGATTTTATTGGATTGCTATACTGGTATATTGGATTTTTCCAGCACTGGAGTGGAGGGCTTTTTCTGGGGGAAAACACTTTGAAGGCTACAATCTCTCCTGAGGTATGTATCTGTGATGCAGAAAGATTTTTTACACTTTTTAAAGGACAAGCTTTGAGAGCTATGAGGATTGTTGGTGAACATAAATCAGTGTGGCTCCATGATGTTTGTTGTTTCCATGACAAGAAATTCAGTCATGGTTGTAGACATGGAACCATGTAGACATGGTTCTTATGCAGCTTTGTAGTTACAAAGAGACAGTTGTGCATCTGTTAAGTGCATCATGTACTACTGTATGTATTTCAGTAGAGCTGGGGTCAAATAAATGATTTGGGTTTGCTGGAATAAATATCTGGAAGTGCTGTGGAGGTTGAACAATGCAGACAGCTCAGTCCTGTCCCATCACAAGCCCGGACATCCCTTGCGAATCCCTTATCAATCCCTTATCCCTTTCATCCCTTTTTGCAAATTGGGTGAAATGCAGTGGTTTATCATTATGCCAAACACATCCAGCAAGGTCCTCCCTGTTATCAGGGGGGGCTGGAAAGAAGGCTTAGGAAGCCGAGATTTTTACAGGAGTGCCTATAATACATGGCCAGCTCTGAGTAAAAAGAAACAGAAAAAAAAAAAAAAAAGGGTGAACAATAGATGCCATCCGGTGAGTTGATGCGCGGGATGGCATCAGAGAGAGGGGGTAAACTCTTAGGGAATGCCTCCTGCCACCAAGCCACCTCCCCCCGTCCTCCAGCACACACGTCCCCATCCCTCGTCCTTTCTGGAATACCTTTCTTCCAGCCTCATTGTTGTGCAAGTTCATCAGCCTCCGTGCATTCTTTTTGATTTCTCGGGCATCAACAAACCTCCGGGAGAACTCAATGCCGTATCTGATATCCGCAGAGCAGCCTCCCCACTTCCAGCCCTCCTCCTGGTTGTAGTAGCCCTGTTTCTCTCGGTCACAGCCACAATTGCTGAGGTTGCCCTGGCTGCAGGCGGCCGTGACAGCGTGCGCAACCCCGGCAGCAGTAATGGCATAGGTGAACGCGGCTTCCCTGCTTCCTGTGGAGAGAAGCCAAAAGCTGATGGGTTGGCAGAAAGGCAGCGCGTACTCGCTAAAGAAAGCACACACAACATCTACAGCAAGGGGGTCAGGCAGCGGCGTGAGGAGGGCATCGCCCCTCAGCAGTGGATTTCTCCTCTTACAGAATTCCACGCATATTTAAAATGCTTGGCTCAGCTCGGGCGCATTTCCCCAGGTATGCAGCCATGTGATAGTCCCACCTAAACCCCCTCACCGGAGGGGAACTTGGCAATGAATCTGGCCGGTGGTGTGGTGAGGCCACCAGGTTTGTTTTCACACTGTCTAGTCAGGTTTGCAAGCTGAGCTTTATCTGTTTCAGATGAATAAAGAGTGAGTTAGTAGCTGAGTTAATAGCTACCTCTAAGCATTGGCCCTGCGTGGAAAAGGAGAACTGTTCAGACAACATCAACAAAAAGACCCAAATGGGGCTGATTATTAATGTTACTTTATAAATGCCCTATTAGCATCCATTAGTGATGCTGAGTGTAAATCTCTCTCTGCAAGAGAGACCTATAGAGACAAAAACTGGGTAGGTTTCATTTTCTGTCAAGGTAGAGGTTACCCCTTTCCCTTGCAGACTTCTCCTGTGTATTAGTTTTGCTGAAGTGACCCTTTTCCACTCCCACTCTCCCTCCAACCTCTGCATTACCATGGCTATTGAGCATACAAAGGGCATAGGAGTGCTGTGACAGCACTATTTTCTCTCCAAAATAGGTGAGATACTCTCATGAAAGAACAGACTTTAAAAAAATTAAAAAAAAAAAAAAAAAAAAAAGTTGTTTTACAAAAGGAGTTCTGTTTTCTTTCTGTGATGGTGCTACTTGTGAAGGTTCCTGATTGCCAATTCCATGTAACAGCTCCTGATAATGAGTATATGAGGAGAGGTGAATAAGGCCTCTTTCTATACTGACAGGCTGAGGTGCCTGTGAGGTGCAGGGAGGCAGAATGACGGGAGGGGAAGCTGCAGCCCATCCCTGCTCTCATGTGAGACCACACTCTGCCACTGACTTCACACAGGGCTGGATCGTGGTGTCTTGCTGCTCTCATTTATAACACTTCCCCACAAGTTCCCTTCTCAGTGCTTTCCCCAAAAGTTCCTTTCTCAGTGCTTTCCTCTGTGTGTTTCTCCAGTAATAAACAGACAATCCTGTAGTGCTGCAGCCAAAGAATAACTGTAAAGAATTTGCAGAAAGCTGCTAAAATGCTTTAATGACCACACACAGAGCTCTAACATCATTAGTGGATTTGGGAAGGGGAAAAAAAGCAACAAGTTTTCCAGAAGGGGGAAAAAAAAAACCTACTGAGAAGCTAGTTTTTGATTTTTTAATTTTTGGATTCATAGATCTCATAACTATTCTGGAATGATAACTTCACAGTATGGGGGTATTTCTATTTCTTATTTTCACAGATAGCTTCCTGAAAGATTACATCTCTGCCAGATATGAGGAAGATCCTACAAGAAACAACCAGAACCTGAGGTTTGGCACCATCCAAAGCAATAAAAAAAGACGCTTTGGGGAGGGGAAAAACAAAAGGGTTCTGTGTTCCTCAGCTCCCTAGAAGGTTGAAGTGACATGTGCATTATTTGAGTGGATGGTGCAGGGGCAGGGCTGCCCCTGCTTTCAGCCACAGCCGTGTTTTGTTGGGTGCACAACGTGTGCAGTCTGGTTCAGTGCTGCCCAAACCCTACTCCACAGAACACTGGTGGTCCAGGAGGTAAAGAGCTCACAGCTAATCCACAGAGCTGCACTAAACACTATTTTAAATAGTGTTTTCAATTAAAAGCTTGATGATAACGATGCCTGGTGGTCCGTAAGAAATTCTGAGGGTTGATAGCAATCCAAAACAGTTATGGAACCACTGCTCTAGTTCCTAGTGTGATCCTCACATGTTGATATTCACTCCATCTGGGGCTCTTGTTTTAAAATGTGTTCTGTTGACTTGCAGGATTTATTTCATCTTTTTAAAAAAATCTATTTCTAATGTAGAAATTCAAATATTGTAAGGATGACATGTTATAGAAGCTACGTACAAAGATACAGTTTGCTTTTCTTCAGGATGAGGGAAAACAACAACGCAAAATCAGGCCCAGGAAAATTTTTGGTCACATACCTTTGAAGTACACGTAGAAAGGCTTATTAACAAGAAGAAACTGATTTCTGTGAGGGAACATAGAAGCTGTGACCTACAGTTCAGTAGATTTACTCAGAGGTTTAGTGACAGTTGCTCATCTTTCCTGTTTAAACTGAATATATTCCCCATGTCTCCAGAGTACATGGCAGGACATTTTATTATGGCCACTGTGTCTGTGGCTTCTTTGTAAATTTTTACACGTTGCTTCCCTTGACCAATTTTATAAAATGAAAGAAAATCATGTCTTTATCTTCCTTCCTCTCTCCTCATTCCCATTATACCCCTGACACCATCAACAATAAAGGAAAATACCTTTCCTTTATCCATTTGAGAGCTATAGCAGTGATGGAATTTTCTCAAGTCATGGGATAGTATCAAATGGAAACCCCACTGACTCTCTTAAGAGATTGCTCTCCTGTTTTGATGCAGCTCTAAAATAAGAAGATCTCAGAAATTAGCAAGTTAAGTAGTCCTGCTAAGAATTAAGGTTTTGGGGGATTAGTATTTTTTTGACTAGAGGATGTTCTAAAACTTCACTTGTGTTCCTGAACAGTTTGCTAAAGGTCCCAGGATCAGTGGAGTCCGTCAGAAACCGCTGATGGGGGAGGGAGGGGAATCTGTGCTCAAATAATGTCTGCTGTACACAAAGCTTTCCATTAGCATGTCATCACTTGGAATCAGTTCTAAGCAAGTCTTTGTTAGGCAGCTAAAAATATTTAAGTAATGATTGCTGTGATACCTTAATGGAGAACAATAATCTCATTTTACAGAATTTTCTGAGATTTCAAAAATATTCTTGGTCTGCAACAAAAAGGAGACAAGTCTTTCCAGAAATGTTCATGACATGGAGACATAAGTAGCAGCAGATTTGGGATTTGACCCAAATGTGGGGCTAGATTTTTGTTTTTCCCATGAATATTCTGATTATCTAGTTATTTGGCTCTGTGTACAGTCAGTTCCTCAGTCTCAGAAGGAAAAATCCTGTCTGACTTTAAAAGTTTTCTGTCACATAGACCAGAATAATTCTGTTGAGATTTTTATTTTGGTGGAAAAGACACTGCTTTGGCTTTTATTGCAACCGTTGGATTCATCTATTTCTCTGTTAGAAATGCCTGCCCTGGTGTCAGAGGTAACAGTTCTGACTTTATTCCCAAAATATAGAAGGGAAGTTTTCATGAGTAACATGAACTAATAACCATCTGATCTGATAACTGTCTGATCTAATAACTCCAAAAGGAGATGACTGCCAGTATTAATTAAAATTAAGCCTTTTTTTCTTTGGTGAAGGTGCTCAAGGCCACTTCTAGCAATCTGCCAGGCCATCAGAGGAGTCTGTGGTTTGCCAATCTGAGTTACTGCCATTTTCTTGACTTCATTTGCACTCCAACAGAGGGCTGTACTTTAAAAGTGCTCTGATGGCCAGCAGTGCAGGCAGCTGCTGCTCAGACAGATGTTGGGCCACTGATTCCTCAGTGCCTGTCTTCTGGCAGATAGGGAGAGAGGATCCTTTATCTGGAGTCATGGAGTAGCCTACATTTTACCCCTCATTTAGATGTCATTTCTGACTAAGTTTTAGACTTCTAACTGAGCACTAAACTTAGTATGGTTTGATGTGGAAATTCTTACAAGTTCCACAATTGCTGTAGTTTACCAGACTCAAACATGCACGGATTCACCAGAGTATTTTCAGCCTGGAGACACAATCAGAGAGAATCGCACAGGCTAAATACACGTTCAATTATTCAGCTGTGAGCACAGGGTTAAAGATGTAACTGTTCCATAGCTATCTGCAAGACATCTATTTGTAACTAGATAAGAATCCTGCTATTGCACAAGTCATCCTGAAATGGCTCATGTCAGCAGCTAGATGAATAAGGCTGCCTCTGAATGTCAGCTATTAGAACTGTAATTTAACTTGAAATATTAAACTGCAAAACATACAGTGTTTGGCCAGTAATTTCCTAGATCTTGCACCAGAAATAATAGAAAAAGGTACTACACACTGTTGTTAAACAAAACAAATTCTTTGTGCACTTACACAAGACACCAGATTGATTATATGACAGAATACAATATAGGTCAATGGGAAAAAGAAATGAACCACAGCAGAACTAAAATTTTTTTGACAAATCTACCCTTTTCAACACGTCTGGCAAGCTGATGATAGATTGAGTCATTTTTTATAGATACATCTAGATGAGTAAACTAAAACTCAGACAACAGCACCCTGAGTAGTGTTGGATGAAGCCTTTTACAGACAAGTTTATTTCCTTTGTAATTTTGTATTTTATTCAACACACATATTAACAATTCTCAAGGAAAATAATGCAGGCTCTTCAATTTGGGTTTGATCCAAGGGCAATACAAGTCAGAGGGAGTTTTCTCACTGCCTGGAACAGATCCTTTATTTGCATTTTCAGTGTAATTAACTTTGAGCTTCTTGGTTTATAAAAGCAGGGACTAATTTAATTTCATTTCTCTGTCCCTCTAAGTTTCAGTGCCCAGTGCTACATGTCAGAACTAAAGGCCACTGAAACCACTGAAACCACTTTGTACAGGCAGAAAAAGTAAGGCAAAGGAGCAGGAAGCTCAGGAGGGTCTCTACTCTGTCAACCCTGACGTAGGCTAATAAGACAGATGTTGCTCACAGCAGCTTTTGTTCCTCCCGTTCTTCAGGATCTTCAGTAGAGGAGATTCCAGGTCTAGTCCAGTACCTCAGGACCCCATACTGGTATGTGTTTCACTAATACTAACCTGAAACTGCCTTTCTGAGTGCAAACTCACTGCTTCTTTCCTTCGAGCTGACAAGAGCAGGTTATTCCCTTCTTCTAGCAGCAGCCTTGAAATATGTAGAGACTTCCACCCTTTCCCAGATGAGTTGGATCATCAGCTCTTGCCCAGCACCCCCAAGAGCTCTGCCCCTTGCCCCTGCTCTCCCAGCTGGCTGGTTGGTGTTGGGGTGCTGGAGTTCTGACAGGTGCTCCAGCTGAGGTCTTCCTTCCTTGGGGACAGAGCAGAAGGAGCCCTTCATATGCCTTGTATGCTGTAGTCCTGTTTATTCCTGCCAGCATTCCTTATTTCACAGCAGCAGGACACTTTTGACTCTTATTCAATTTGCAGCTGTCTTCTGTGCAGCTACTCTCATACCAGATGTTTCCCATCTTGCATTTGTGCAGATGATCATTCCCACGTACAGATCTTTGCCTTTCTGATTTGCCTCCTCATTCTTTGCTTTAACTCTTTTTTCTTCTTTTCTGGATCACTTATCCATGATCATGTTCACTTTTGACCCCAACTTCCTCCAGCTTCCTTGAAGTCATTCCTAACTTGATGTAATTCACAAATGCCATGTGCACAGCTTGTTCTCTTGGTCAAGTCAAGAGTACAATGCTGACTGGTACCAGCTCCAGCACAGATCACAAGGAACCTAGTCAGCACACCTTTCCATTTTGATAACTACCCTCCAGGTACCATTTCCGGATGGTCTGTACCCATGTGGTGGGTTCTTATTTTTCTTATGAGAATGTCATGTAAAGCAGTGCCAAAAGCTCCCTTTAAGTCCAAGATATATGGTATAAACTGCTTCTGCTCTGTCTCTGAGGCCCTGGGTGGCCAAAGAAGGAAATTAGATTGGTTTAATGTGATTTGTTCTTGACAGATCCTGGTTGACTCTTATTCATGTCCTTGCTCTTAGTTATGAGCTTACAAATGGGAGTTTGTTGACACATTTTTTCATTTACTGAAGTTCAGCTGATTGGTCCTACAACTCCTTTCTTTTACCTTTTTTTTTTTTTAGACAAAGGCAGTACATTTGCCTTTTCAGTTCTTCCTAATTATAGTTTTCTGCAGGTTTTCAGCGCTGGTGGCTGTAAAGACAAGCAGCCATACACTGACTCCATTAAATGTTCTGAGATGAGGGACAGCTAACTGGAAAGCAATCACACAGACAAATACTGCTCTCCAATGTTCAGAGGGTGTTCCTGTGTTGATGGTATTAGTTTATAACCACCTGCTCACCATTCATCTGTTTAGTGAAGTCTGAGGTAAGGCTTGGCCTTCTTGTTATTATCCTTGGTTTGCACTCTCCTCAGGGATCCACATGAACTCCACTCCACCTTTGTTCTACATCTTCTACTCACTGACAAAGTACTATTAACCCATGGATTTCTGTGTAGTAGCCTTCTGTGAAGAAAACCAAGGGATATAACCATCCATGGTTGTGAGATTCCTTTGTAGCATCTATGCTCAGAAATGTTCCTGAACAATGAACTTGGTATTGGCTGAATATCTGTTACTGGCAGGACTTTCTGGTCAAGTCTGATGGAGTCTGCTGTACCTCTTGTTCAGTAATGTTCTCTACAGTATTCATTCATTTCACTTTTCTTCTTTAAACCCCTTATTTTTTACTACAGTCTAATTAAAATAGTCTTGTTAATTTTGTTCCATCCATATGGGTCTGCTTAGTTGAACTAGAGTTAGAGCAGGGGTGATTAAGCAGCCTAGGCTGTTTGTGGTGTCTATTTTCAACTACACGTGGCCAGGACAGAGAAAATTGCAGACCTCAAAGTTGAGCATGTGTAGTGATATGACATAATGGTTTATTTACAGATTCTTCTCCTATTCAGCATTTTTCATCTCCAGGCTCCCACTAAGGTTTTATGGCTGGAGGTGCCAGGATCTTGGCCCTCAGTTTAGAAGTGCTCTGTCAACTGGATTGTTTTTTGTTGCTCATGTGGGTTTGTCAAATCTCCTTTTAGATTGGGCTGTACATGAGCCAGAATTATTTCACGCTAGCCTAATTGCAGCTTCTTGCTGTCACTCTTTATATACTTTTGAAAGCAAGTCTATTAAAAAGAGATACTTACTCTGCCTCTCCTTTTCACATTTTTTTCAAATATTTTTGAATGTCATGGTTATTTTCTAAAGGCTTGGTGTTACTTTCCACAGTGATTTCTGTAATGAGTCTTCCAAGGATTTACAGGGATTTTTTACTTAATTTACCCCCTAATTTATTCAGTTAAGTCCTGGCAACCTTAAACAATAGTCAGCATTTCTGTTCCAGTGAGCATAATTCTGTTGTGTTTTTGACTGTCTTTTGGCAACATGTCCCTTGGTGAAGTTTTCTGGGACAGTTGCTGTGAGGTTAGTGAGTTTGCTATAATCTTTGAAAGGATGTTTAGCAGTGCCCAGAGAAATATGAAATTTTTGGGCTCTCTGCTGTAAAACTATATTTGCCATAACAAATATTTCTTACCAGCTGAGCCCTAAGAAGCAAACTGCATCCCATTCTTAGAGAAAACGGTGAAATTGAGTTTTGGTCCCAAAGCTTGTTTTTGTCAAAGTTAAATCAGAGCATGGTGTTGAGCACACATTTAGAGAGTGCACGAGAGCATGGCTGGAGAAGCACGAGGGGGTAGTTCCCAGATGCACTGTGCCTTTGAGAGGAGCCTGTGAGTGTCACAGGCGGCTGTGTTTTCACAATGCTGCTGCTAATGCTATCAAAGTAGCATGTGGGAAGCAAGAGCTGGAGCAGAGAGATTGTCTCCTGCTTGTGTTCTCTTCTGGACCTGCTGATGTCCCACTGTGGCACTCAAAGATTCCCTGCTGAATGTTTGGTGCCTTTTCTTTTCAACGATGACAAGAGGTTTGATATGTTATAGTACGTGAAAGCTCAGCTGGAGACATCTTGCAGTGTACTTAGGTTTAAAAAAGTTCTTTGCACCCCTTGCCAGAAAGCATGGAATCCTGAAGGCATCCCAGAGAAACTGTGTTCTAAAGTATACCAATTTCCTTAAATTAAGTGGGTCTGTGAGGAACCAGATGTGTCATACATTCTATTCTATTCTATTCTATTCTATTCTATTCTATTCTATTCTATTCTATTCTATTCTATTCTATTCTATTCTATTCTATTCTATTCTATTCTATTCTATTCTATTCTATTCTATTCTATTCTATTCTATTCTATTCTATTCTATTCTATTCTATTCTATTCTATTCTATTCTATTCTATTCTAATAATTCGACTGCCTCAACCTGCTAACAACACTTCTTATGTAGGATTTGACAATGCATTACAGTCTCTCTCTTAAAGGGCATTTCACAGAGAAAATAAGCCCAATGTTTAGGAAAAAGGGAAGGGAATCTATAGCTATGTGGGCACATAGTTTTATCTTTTTTTTTAGGTTTGCTCTTGATAGTATTCTTGCACAATAATGTGGCCTGTTAAAGGATTCTGAGGTACCTGTGTGGTGCTCAGCAGGGGAAACACTGTCCACTTGGATTTAAGAAGCAGAAAAGATGCTTGCCACATAATAAAAAACAGAAGGAAAAAACAAGCAGAAAAGACAACTCCACTCTGAACCTGAGAAGAAAACAGAGGACAGTACCACTAATCAAATTTTTAAAGTACATTTACTTTCAAGTCAGCTTCATGCTCTGTTTAATGAGACACAAGAGCAGAGCAGGTGGCTACCATAACCACTGGGATTTTCATGTGCATAGGTTTTAGAGGCTTGAGCCCTCTGTGAGTGAATCAGGTCAGAATGGATGCATTCTAGATAGGATCCTATCAGTCTAAGTTATTCTGTGATTTTGTGACTGAATTTTACTTTGCTGTGGACTCCATTTCACAAATACTCTCTCACTCCTTCTATTATACTCATGAATATTAAAAATACACTACCATGCAGAACCAGACTTTCTCAGTGGACTTTTTGCTGGGTCAGTATTTTAGTCAACTTAAACCACCTCAGTGGTCTGACATAACTGTACTGTGTTGAAGAGCACCTCTATAAAAATAAACTGCACTACCTTCTGCATGAAGTCATCTTTTCCTCCATTATCTTATCCCAGATAACAAATCTCCAAGGCCAGTGGTCATGTCTGTATTCGTTTGTAAATCACTGTGCATGCCTGTCCTTTGCTGTAGGAACATGTTATAATAACACCTTCTAAAGGGTCCACTGAATTATGAATTGTTGTGAGCACCAAACTCCTATACCTGGGCATGCCAGAGTGTCTGTGGATGGGTTTCTGTATATTCTGCAGATGAAATTTCTGATCTTGCTTCCTGAGGTGGTTTAGTTAAATCATGAATATTACCTGAATGTTCTGTGCAGAGCCTATGAATGGGTCAATGGCACTCTGCCAGAATTATTGAATTACAAATATCTGAGGACAAAACACATGGACAAAATTGGTTTTAGACACAAGTCAGTCTAACAGTCAATCTCCTTCCTTGAGGAGATGCATCTTTCAGCTGGAGAGGGCAAGAGAAGACAGAGAGGGTCCCACTCTGTCACAGGGGCATGAGGAGGTTAAGGTATGTATCTAGAGGACAGAAGGACCTGCAAGAGGACAGGCTGTCCTCTTCTTGGATTCTTTTAGTGAGGAGATAACAGAGTAAATCAGTTGCAATCTTCTCAAGCAAGAACTGAAACACAAATTCAAGCCAGGGAGAATATCCATGGAGCTGCATGGTGGGACAGGAGCCCTCCCAGAGAGGAGCAGCAGTCCTGGGACTGGGAATCCTCTGCTCTGCTCCTCCACTGCATAATACAGTGTTGAACTGGACATCTACTGCCAGGGACACAGAGGGATCTGACACAGCAGTGCTCAGCATCCCAGTGCCTGCCAGAGAAGGACATGGATGTTGGAGTCCACTCCTTACATTCACACTCTCACACACCCTCACATGCCACACCTGCTTAGCATGGATCCACATCCTTCCTTTACTTCTAATTTAGAAAAATAACTCACTAAGAAATAACAAATGTGTCCTTCCCAGAAGAATTGCTGAGGTTCTATGTGTTCTGTTTCAGAGAGATACCAAGTGATTCCACATCCCCGTTTGGAACTGACAATATTTCTTGACTACTAGTGAGATATATGCAGCTTCAAGCTGGATCTTCTGTTTGTCAGCACAGACTTTTTTCTTGTACTCACTTTTTATGTTAGCCCACACAAATGTTTGAGAGATTAGATAGATAGATAGATAGATAGATAGATAGATAGATAGATAGACAGACAGAAACATATAAATCTAGAAACCTCCTTTTGGAAACACATACCAAGCAAGCATAGCCCAGGATATTTAGTAAGTATGAAATACTGCTTTCAGGCCAGGTCCTAATGTGTATGAGATACAAAATAATTTACTTCTCTAGGGCAAGGGCTAATCACCTAGAGCTAAATCTGCAGCAGGGTGTTGGCTCCAAAAGCCTGTCTTTTACATGTTCTTCCACATAGCATTTCCCATGTGGCTGGCACAAAAATCCAGCCTTACCAAGCACTGAGAGAATTAGAAACCAAAAAAGCAAGGCTCCCAGAAGGTATCGAGCTGCATGGAGAAGCCCTGAAACTGGCAGCAGAAAAGGCAAAAAAAGGGAGAGTCTAAACTTATCCCATCAGAGTTAAGCCAGATTTCCCTGCACAATGAGTCTTTCCAACTATGCTGGCAGCAATCATTTTAGTGTAATTGCTGGGGGGACATGGTGGTTTTAGAAAAGGAGAGCCCACCCTTAAAATATTCTGACTGGGGAAAAAAAGATTTCTTTACATGAAAAGCAAGGAGATGGCTTTGTTGGTTTCACTGATTAGAAAAAAAAAGGACATTCTTCTGAACATAATATAACTTCTTCTAGTGTATTTTTCTAGGAGTTTTTTTTCAGTGTCATTTAACTTGGTTCTATCAAGTACAGAATTAGGATGAGTTTATTTAAAGTACTAATTCTACTTAGTTATGAGATTTCTAAAGTAAGATTTATGAAGAGTAGCAGTATCTTTTATTAAACTGAATCACATACACTAGGCATCTATGTGACCTAGGAAGGGCCTAATAAATATATATGAATTTATTTAAATTATCTTTCAGACTTCCAATCTAAATCCAGACAAATATCATGAAATGGAATAACCACTGACCTTTTCTTCTCAGTGTAACAGCAGCACAAGATGAGCATAATGTCAAATAGCTATGAATTAATGACCTCTAGAAATACCTTGCTCCACATATTTCGTGGTAAGAGCAGTGAATATGGAGGACATATTGCTCAAACTGAGAAATGGTGACAGCCAGACTGGGAGCTCTGAAAAGCATTTCAGGCTGCTGGTCATGGGGAAACAGCTCCTGTGTGCCTAGGACAGCACTCTCCAGGCTCAGAGATTGTTATGCTTTCTTGTATGGTGATGCTGCTCTTTCAAGGTGGCCTTCTTCTTAAAAAGTGCATAGACATAGACAAAAGACTTACATTTGACCAAAAAAAGAGGAAAAATAATTTGCATCAAATGCTGTGTTCTTCTGTAAAAATTCTGCACAGGAACACAGCAGAGAGCTTCTTGCTGCACTTGCTGGGAATTGCTGTTGGATTGTCTCCTGGAGGCTAACTCTGTATGAAGGTTGTCCTACAAATCTGTAGCTCATGTAAATTCCTGGCATGGCTTCTAATGCCTGGCAGGATACCTTAGGACCAATTCAGTACATCAAATTCCACAAGCAAGCCACTTGCCCTGTCACAGGTGACCCATCCTGTAGGTGTGGGGGCTTTCACGTGTTTGGTGCATTCTTGGCAAGGCAGAGTTTGGAAGGTGAGACACCAGTGAGTGTTATGTGGCTATTCAGGATGTTCTCACTCTCTGGACATCTCCCACAGCAGCAGATGTGCCTCGCTGGCTTTAGCCCTTCCCTGGTGGCTGCAGCAGGGGGGCTGGGCTGGCAGACCCCTGGCATGTGCCTGTGCTCTGCTAATTCTGCTCAGAGGTCACATCTCCTGGGCTGCAGCAGATGGGCTGGGCACAGTAACCCTGCAAGTCACTGCAGTCCTCTCTCCGAGCTCAGAGGTTGTGGAGAGCGACTGAGAAAGTTCTGGTGGAAGGGCTGGGTTGAGACTTGCTTTTGAATTTGCTTAAATATTTTCCAAATGCTCTTTCACAGTGCTTGTGTGGCTGCATTAACCTTTCTGATACATCTGACTTGCCTGTACATCTTGCAGGCAGGAGAGACAGGGTCAAGTAATGGTGTCCACCCTTCTTGGTGTTCAAAGGGTCCTTGCCTGGTAGTCACATTTGTAACCTCAGGGAGCAAGACACAGCACAAATCACACATATGAAAGACATTTAAAGAGTAAAGAGCTCAGAGAAGTTGGGATAAATACACAAAGTTTAGATTCTGATCCAAGCCTCTCTGGTTTGCAAAATGAGTTTGGAACCATCACAAGAGCAAAGCCTTTATTTTTTTTTTCAACTCTGGAGTTTCTGGTCCTGACAAGAGTTTGGAATTGACAAGATCACATAAACAAGGAAGGGATCTGAATCTTCTCAGGACTCATGACAGATACTGAATCAATGTTTAATCTGAGCCCATCCAGCTAAGCCCAGTGGGTCAGGTTATCTGATCTAGTAGACAAGTGGTTGCTGTTTATTATTTGTGGTGTGTTAAGCTTGTGTCTTGCCATAGACTGAGCGAGTTCACCCTAAAATGGTGATCCAAACCTGCAAGGGATTGACAAATGGCAGATGCCATCACAACCCTGCAAGACACCCGATAAAAAAACTAAATCTTATCATAAAAAGATCAAATTTCTAGCCCACAGTCAAATGTTTTTAAGCACTGTACCCTAGAAGGGAATGACAACTTTCAAACAAAGACAAGAAGAAAAATTTCTAGGTTTTTAAGGTACTCCAGCTTCAGACCAGGATCCAGGCTTTATGAGGAAAGGAGGAACAAGGCCCTTTCTGTTGTACATGAGTATTTCAATAGATAGATTGGTACCAATACCAGTCTTTGAGATGCTGCTTATGTAAAATGGCTTCTAAAAGCCACTAGCAAGTGTCTGCACTGCAAATCCCCCATTAAAGTGAGATATGGGTCCCTTTCCAGCTCCCCACTTTCCAGCAGCTCATTTCCAGATCTGAACTTTGGAGCTGACCCTTGTCTTTGTGATGGGCCAAACCAAAAGCCAGATCTGAACACCGCTGAACTCTGGGAAAGTTCAAATCTATCGTTTGTGGTTCAGGTTGAGCTCTAATTAAAATGGACCAGTCAGAAAGGCAAATGTCCTAAAACCAAAACAAAACAAATGTTTCACGTGAAAAGTTTGGGATCAGGCTAGATGGTACTGAGTAGTGTCTCTGTCTATCACATGATGTCATGTCCTTCTGGGCAGCAGAAACTGACAGCATGCACATGCTGCTGTATAAGATGTTCCATGCAGACACTTTGAATCCAACCTCAAGAAGAAGACAGTATTCGTGGAAATGCTTTCATGATGTGCAAAACCCCATCAGCAATCTTCCTGCCACTCTGCTCTGAGAGTAGGCTGCCACCTTCCAAACTTTCCATGCCCATCCCTTCTAGCACAGTAGTCCAGGGTCTCTCACAAAACAGTGTCTTGCCTTCTCTGAGTGAAGCTTATGCCTCATTATGTCAGCAGTATGTGGAATATTGCCACTAATCCCTGAAAACAAACAAGAAGGGGGTGCTGCAGAACCTGTGGTTGCATAAGAGGGCAGGGAAAACCCAGCTAAATCTCCTGCTCAGAGCTTCTGTTTATACTATAGTTAATACTACAGTGTAATAATCAACATGGTTGATCAGAGGACAAGGGAAAAGCAAACAAAAGGGAAGGGAAGGGAACTTGTTTCAGCATTGCTGAACTGCTGAAGTGAATGAAAATGGGAGACAGCAAGGAGAAAGAGAAAGGGAAATAGGGACAAAGTGTTAATGTCCCATCTCTGATGTCAGGATGTCACAGTGTACAGTGGCCAGAAAAAGGGGGAACTCAGACAGGAAGATTTACATAAAGAATCTCAGCACACACACAATAAGTAACCAGAATTTACTCTCCCTGTGGGCTTTACTGTCTCCCTTTTGTTACATGTAAGTACTGAGCATCAGTTCAGTATTTTCTCGTTGTGAAATTTGAGTGGGCAATTACCTACGGTTTTCAAACTTCCTTCTTCTGCAAACTAAGCTAATAATCCTACTAGGCCTCTTCTACTGAGATTTTCTTCAGGGTTGTTTTGTTTTTTTTTTCAGGCCTGGACTCATTTTTTTAGAAGCCCAAATTCCTCTATGACATTTTTTTCTTTTTCTTTCCTCTTCAAGTAAGAAAACTTTAACAGCAACCAGTTTTGTTTGAGGATACATCCCAAATGTTTAAGTGGAAGTTAGTCCCCAGTCATTTCAATTCAATTGACAGGAACCTAGTTATTACTTTAGAATTTTCTTTAAAGCAAGAAGTAGAATAGAATGGAAATAGATAGCTGCTCATGTCCTACACATGATAATGTATTGGTGTCCAGAAAATCTAGTTGAAAGAATCACATGGTCTTTTGTCATTGTGACAAATACGGCAGAAAATACATGTTTGTTGATTTGTGCTAACCCTTCTCTGAGTATGGAGGACCCAAATGCTCAGGAATGAAAAGCAGTCAGAGAATGAAACCCACGTGACTGTTTAGGAAAGTCCACCACCTTTGCTATGCACTTGATGAAATACCCTGTCTGATTCTGCCTGGGGTACTGGCAAGTTTCCAGGCTGTAGACATCAAGTTTATCCTTCAGAAATGCACTGACAGGTACCCACCACTGATAGCCAGAACTGCCTCAACTTGAAGCAGCAATGCACAGGTGCTCTGTGCTGGCCACTTCTGATTTTGGATCCTGTCACTGCCCTTCACCATTACCAATTTTTCCTGCTTCTGGCCCATCCCTTTTTCTTTCCCTCTCCCTTCACATGCATTTTTAGGTCTGCTTCAGTCCTTCCCACTTCCTCACGTCCCTCGCCAGAGAGTTGAAAGGCTTCCATCACAAAGATTGAAAACATACTCCATATTAAATGTAACAGGATAGTATGACCAGCAGGTCCATGTTTCTAACACATTCAATTTATATCACAATTGAGAATAAAGAGCAGGGGAAGCTACTTGGTGGGTTGCTGGAGGCTGTGGCTTCCATTTTTTTTTGGAACATCTCTGTCACTTGCTAAATAGGTGCACCATCTGGTGGTAATTTTGGACTCCCACTTCTTAAATTTCCAAAGGGCAGTGGTGGAACTGCGCCTGTGGTTGCAGCATTTATTTTTGGGGTTTGCCACTATCTGTCTGAAAGTCCTCAGCTAAGACAACTTTTGCAGGTGCTACTGGTGATGGAGTACTAAGAATTGGTAGGACTTTAAATAGGGATCAAGTTTCCATGTCTGCTGTGTAGGGCAAGCAGGTATGACTTTATGAGAGGACCACATGCGCCCCTGAGAAACTATACATAGAGATGGAAAATTTTCAAAAACAAAGAGAAATCAGGTATTAAGGGAGGTAAAGGGATTATTTTATTAAGGGATTAAGGGAGTATTAAGGGAGTCTAAACTCCTGCATAGGCAACAGGGACCATTGTGCAGTCAAATTAAGATCCAAATCACCCTCTGGAAGCGTTCCTCCCTGTTCTTTGACCATACAAGGAATACAGCCTGAATTCCTATCTCAGACATCTCAAGCAAATGCCTGGAGCTGTGTGATGTGAAACTGGGCCAAAGGAAAGAACTGAGGAAGGGGCTCCTCATTTTTCTCCCTTTGTTGTCTGAAACCCTTTAATTCAGCAGCAGAGAGAAACCACTTGTACCCCTTGTGCCATTCCCCTCAGGAACTGCAAGGTTGCACTGCCATGTCTGATGGGATTTACTGTGGAGATCTCTTCTGAACAAGATGGCTGGAGGCTGAATCAGGCGGAAAATCAGTTTCCACATTTTGGTGAAGAAATGAGTGAACAGGTAAAAATAAGTCATGATCCACGAGTGAACTTTTGTTTTAGCAACCTGATTAGAGCTGTAAAGTCTACAGCAGTTTGGTGCGTGTATGTTGAGCTGCTATCTAGAAACAGCAGAGCCTTCTCCCAGTGCACCAGTGAGCTGTCTGTGGTGAAAGCAAACCAAAAAGACACCTCAGTAATTCAAGCCCATTTAAGTGACACACTCTTAGGAATAATCCTTCTCACACAATCCCAGAACTGGAGTTTGAACCCCTGCAGTGGAGAGAGCATTGTAGATAGCAACAAATTACCCTTGTGGCTAAAAGTAGTCTTCTAGGTCCACTCCAAGCGAATTTCAGATGGGCAGGAGGACCCATTGTTGGCTTGATCTTGCATACTGGCCTTCACTCTGGCTTCTGTATTCTGCAAACCACTTGGTTCTGCCTTTAAAATGAAACACTTCCAAAGCCTCTTTAATAGAACTTACAGTGGAGGGTTTAAAGTTAAGCAAGTATTGGGTAAAAAAAGCATGACTGGAGTCAGTGGCCAGTTTGATTCCTGAGAGAATGACTACCTTAAAACTACACTAGATTCACTTTTTCAAGCCTCCAAATAACAGATTATAGAGTCCTCTTGCTTGCTCGCTTGCTTGCTTTATTTCTTTTTTTAAATTTTCCTCTTCTATCAGTAACAATATTTTACTTCACGGGATGAAAATCAGTAAGAAATAAACTACAGTCATGCACAATTTAATCCAATGCTAAAAGGTCAGGCATGATACGCACGAAGGAAATTTTGTCAATTAGAAAATGAGGTATTTGTCAGATGTAATATTTTGCAATACACCAGCCACTTTGTTAGGAAAAGAAATTGCTCGTGACTGGAGGCAGGGCAGCAAACTGCATGGATCAGTGATCTAATCCTGGATGCTAAAATATTTGTTTGCAAAGCAAAATGTGCAGATAACAAATGCTGTGTTCTTTGTAATGTTTGTACATGCCTTGCTCTGCATTTCAAGCTTTTCAATTTAGAAACAGATAGTTTACCAAACACAACCTATCCCTAAGAACAGAGGAGGAAAGGGAGGGATGCTGCTACACATGTAACTCTGAAGTCTAATGTTATGTTTAGCCTGTCCTGCTTGATGTAGAGGTTGGACTAGATGACCAAACCTATCATCTGTAATTCTAGGGAAGAGATTTTGACAACACACTTAACCGCAGTAGTAAAGCTCAGGGAATTTCCAAAGTCATTAGAAGCCCAAGTTATTACGGGATCACACAGAGCAGGTGCTGTCCTGCACTCCCTGTCACCCTCCATAAAGAGCTTCCCCTGCAGTGGCAAGGTTTGGCAGCACCTGCCTGTTTGCAAAGCTGCTCTGTACTTAAAAAGTCAAATGTTGTATGGTTGATTGCCATTTAACTAATTGGGTTTTAGCTGAGTCCCTCTATGAAATTCAGCTTCACTTTCAACTTCTGCTCATGACCAAAAGCCAGGAGACTTTTTAGTGGTTCTGGTGAAACCAGTGGCAAAATTTCTACTGACAAGAACTTGGCCCCTGTCCTTTTGGATTGAGCCCAGCCCCACTTTATTTGACTTTTAATGTCATTTGCCTTCCTGGTTTAAGCATGCATTATGTTGTAAGTCATTGACCAGTAGGACTGGGATGCTGAAGTAACTAAGGGGTCAGCACGTTATAGAACATTTGTACTCAGCAATTTTATTACAAAATTATATGAAAAAAATGACACTAAATGAACATTAATGTTCCTTGGAGGCACTTGGAAGTAAGGAAATGCCAAGCTTAAAGCTGCTGTGTGGAGTTAGCCATGTGACCAAACTTTGGTACAGTATTCAACTAAACCATAGCCTAGAATTTGCATACTATCTTTTCCAGAGGGCCTCTGACTGACTCATCCCAAGAGAAACCAGAAAAGTAATATGGAAAATGTTACCCTGAATAGCTACAGACAAAGCTAAAAAGAGAAAAGGAGGACTTTTTGTTCTGGCCAGTGCTGAGCAGGAAATTATCATCACAGACCCAAGGCCCAATCACATGTTCCTGTTCCCTTTCCAGGGAGGTACACAAGTAGGATGATCAAATGCCAAAACTTATGAGACCCCACCCCTCTCCCCCCAAAAATGTTTCTTTTCCATACTGACACTTAAATGGAGCAATTCCATAAAATAAAATGGTCCATTTAGTTTTTAACCATGGAAACAAAGTATTAAACCCCATCCCCATGTCAGTCCATTGGCTTTTCAGGAGATCTGACGTTTAGGGTCACAGGAAGAGTGTGCATTGTGCTATATGATGTTTCCTACCAGGCTGTGCAGAGTTATGGGACCTTACATCCCAGAATACCCATGGAAGCATGTGAGAGCAGAGTTCAGGAGATCCAGAGACTTGAGTTTCCCAAGTCCTTGGCATTACTTTACATCAATGCATGGAACAAATTTAAAATTAAGTGCTCTGACAACAAAAATGGAATTGCTCACAGTCAGGTATGTCAGTGTATTTAAATTTGAAAATGTCTACAGCAGAAAAGCACCTGTTCCAAGAAAATCTTCACTTTTATATGAAATGGAATGAAACAGAAGCCTTTTCCTTAGAATGGGAATTCCAGGTTTCATTCAGATCAGTAACCACCATTCCTCATCCAGCTGCAAGCCACACACAGTTCATCAAGTAATTGTATTACCATAATGGTACTGTGTTTGGAAATAAGATATCTGCCTTTTAAAGAAAGTCTGTTGCCAAATAGGTAAATATTTAAATGGCAACAACAACATTTTAGTTTAAGAGAATTTATACTGTTCTTCACACTCATGACCCCTGAGGGATGAGAAAACACAATGGAGCTATACTTGAACTAAACAGTAAAACTTTACAAAAAGACAAGGAATTGGAGAAGATAAATTGAGATATATAAAAATCTGCCTCTTTGTGGCTGGAAATTATTATATGCTGCAGACTATATATGTTTTTATTTCTTTTATAGGGAGACAAAGAAATAGAGATTATAAAATTAATATAGCAAACTGACAGTTTTCCTGGTAAGGTAAAACAAAATTTATTTCTGTCAACTCATAATTTACAAATGGTGCTGTCCATTTATATTTGTTTTTTTTCCTCTGTGATTTACAATGTATTTTGAAAACATTACTAAGGCCTCCCTGAATCATTTTGAGGTTCTGGCATCTAAGAAATTTTTAAAGCACAGAAAAATTATCACCCACAGATGTTCAAATTCATTCACCAAGCTGAGAATCCTCCGTCTTGTCAAAATACAATGTTTCTTTAAAACAACAGTATTTTCGTAGAATAAAAAGACATTTTTTCTAAAAACATCCAGGTGACAGACATTAAGAGTCTGGACCTACCACTCCCACAACAGCCTGTCTCCTCAGTTAAAAAAATACAAATTCTTAGCACCTTAGTGGTTTAATAACTTTTTGACTGCTCCTTCACAACCTCAGCTACCGCCAGCTGGGAGGGTTTATTTTCTTATTCTGGTTTGGGTTACTGTCTTACTTTGTTACTTGTGATAGTAAAAAGCTTATCCACCCTTCTACACTAGGAAAGTATGAACCATTTGAATCAACTCCTCAAATTCCCCCAAAGATGATAATGCAAACTGAAATGCCCTCTCACATACTTTGCCTTGTAATTGCCACATTATCACACCTTTTCCCCAGGGTTCAGCTTTCAGGTGAGATGAAGTGCACTGAGGAAACTGTTCTGCTCAGGCAGCCTGCCTTTGAGGGCTTTCATCACTGCCTGCAGCCTAACTCAGACCAGCACACAGGGCTTTGGGTGGAACAGCTCAGCTTTGCTCCTCTCTATCTCTGTAGGGGTAGTCACTGACACACCAGAATCCTTCTGCAGTAATACGTAGCTAATAAGTGAGAACAAATAGATTGGACATTCTTAAGGTTAAAGATATTTTAGTTTCTCCTTCCAGCAACAAGAGGCCAGTTGGGAAAATAAAGGTGGTGTTTGAGACATCTTAAGAGAAGGGTCTGCAATGGCTGTTTGCAGGGTGGTAAATCTTTCCTGCGAAATGAGCATGTATGTGGAGGAAGTCCATGGATTTTGAGGGTTTTACATCTTTACTCCCTACCTGCCAGCCACTTAACCTAGCTGCTAGGGGTGGAGGTTCATCATCCATGTCTTGTTTTTTGGGTTTTATTTCGTTCAGGTTAATAATGAGAAAACTCTCCCTCTCCAAATAACCAAGAAATATACATCTTGTTATGCACCACTGTGCTTCAATTAAGGGTCACACTTGCTTAAGCCACAGATCATTGCATTTGCTATGGTGTTCGTTGTTTAACTAAATCAAACATGCAAATGCCATGGCTCCACATGGCATCTTGGGAAATGAACATCAGCAGCCACTCCAAGTTGGCTACATGAGCAACGAAGACACAGTTTGTACTGGTCCTCCCTCCATCACCTTCTGGAGCTGCACACGTCCCTAGTACAGATTGCAGCCGATTGAATGCATCCTCTGCTCCTCTCTCCTGCAATCCCAGACAGCCCCCTGTGCTAGGACCTGAAAGCTGATCCATGCCCTGAGAAGCCACCCCTCACACTGCGAGGTTTTTTTTCCATATCCTAGCATCAACGGAGAAATCCAGTTCAAATGACTGAAAACAAATTTATTTCTGCTCAGTTGCTTGAATGCTCAAAGGACATTGTTGTCTGGGCCCATGTTACACGACAACAACAAAAACCCCCAAATTTTTCCATATTACATCCAAAAGCCACTGTGCAATTGAGGTTCCCCATAGCTGACAAATGCCTAAACCAATCATAGCACCTACTGCTATGACAAAGGTAATTACTGCCTTTCCGTCGGTGAAGTGTGTACCCTGCTCTGTATCATATTTAAAATAATCTAATTCCAACTCATTTTCCCCCTCTAAATTGTTTCCAGCTGTACAATTCCCTTTTTTACCCCATATTGTTTTTATTGGATATAGTGCAAGTTCGTAAAGATAGATTTTCCCATAATAAATACACAGATGTTAGAATAATAAACATACAGTCAACCTGATATATGAATATTACTAAACCTTAACAAACATATAACAAACAACATAAATTGATTTTTAAAAAATTGAAAATGAGAACATAAAGTAGCAGAGAAAGAAATGGCAGGAGAAAATAAAGGCCAAAAGTGAGCTAGAAATGTACTTACTTTATCAAACTGTCTGGATTCATTTATGGTTCCCTTTCTTGACTTGCTGATAGCATTAAAGCACAACTATGGTTGTAAAGCATTCCTAAGAATGCTGCCTGTCTTCAAGTATTGGAGTTTTCTGCTCACACTGAAAGCCAAGCTTTCCAAGTTGGGCAACTCATACCACACTAGACACTACTGTGCTAGATTAATCCATCTGCTTGTACCCAAATATCCATTTTTGGAGAATAATGAGCCTCTCTACTCCTCCCATTTTTGGTAGGAAGTTTTTATGAACATTTGGCATCTCGGTTAAACCATCATCATAGCCCAGAATAAAAATGACTGGATTCATATGTGGAATCCAAATTTAATTAAGCCTATATATGGCCTGAACCGAGAATAATTTACTGGCTGACACCCCCTCAGCATGTATGATAAGATGCCAACTGCTTCCCATGACTCCATCACTTAGATATCTTTCATGCCCAATTCCCATGTTTTTTCAGTCCTCCATCTGAAACATGGGATCAAGAGTGGACTGACAATGTTACCTGTTTCCAGTATAAACAGAGCAAAAATCACTGTTGTTTATGAGTATCTCTCCTTCAGAAGTCGTCCCCCTCCCTTGCCCAGTCTTCCATTTGAAATTATCCATCCTCTCCCTGGTTTATGTGTGTACAAGTGCAAGCTTGTAGAGGACTGTGACATTGAAGTTTCTGTTCTGATTGTGTTTGCCAAAAGTCTTCTTCACCTGGAGGTTTAATAAAATCCACACACAGATTTTGTTTGTCTCTAAAACTGTAGGGTTTTTCTCCTATCCCTACCCCTTTCTGCCTGGAGAGTAGATCAAAAATTGAGTGAATGGGAAGAGACCGGAAACTTCTTAAGATGTTCTTCTCCTAAACCTCCCCTGGCAAGCAGCAGAGCTGTAACTTCCCTTCAGATGCATCCTTTCAGCACACCAGAAAATTACAGATCAAAACAAAGATTTTAAAAAAATAATTTTTTTTTTTAAAAATAAAAATAAAAATAAAGGCACGACTTCAGAACTCCCTTGGGTTTGGCCTACTTACTAATATTTCCCTGTCAGGTATCCAGTTCAATGACTTGCCAAATCACTGCACCAGTGACACAGCCAAATATTGCTAAATCGTGATCATTTTCCACATCATGAGCATGAGAAAGGAGACAGGTAGGGATCACTTTGGATATCTTGACAAATATATTTTTCAAAACACCAAAATAGCTCCGTTTTACCTCAGATTTAGCACTGGTAAGAGCTGCCTGTTCATAAGCACTTCAATTTAAAGGATTTCAATGCACAAATAATTAGCCAGAATAATCTACTGTCAAAGAACAAGGTTTCATTTCTGTTATTGGTTCAGACTTCATACTACAGAGCCTACACTTCTTACTTTTTTGGGGTGGAGCTCTTTGCTTTCAATGCTGTTAATGATCTGCAGCTTTTAGAGGCATGTAAGTGACAAATTGTTCTGCCCATCATTTGAGGGAATAGAGACCTAGTGCTGGAGCTCTTTTGTATCAATAACCTGATAGGACCAGAGGCTTTGCTCATCCAGATGAGGGTCCTTGCTTTCAAAATGTTGGAAGGGCAATGATCTTTCAACAATGATTACCAGTAATAACATTTGACATACAACTATTTTTGAATCAGTTTTAAAAATTTTAATTTTTAATTTTTTGGATCCGTTTGTTTAAGAGAATCTTTAAAGAGGCTTAAAGCAAGAAGAATGAGTGGGGAGCACAGAAGATTATGTGAGAAGGTGGGTTGAAAACTAGGGATGGAGGCAGGAAGGTGACAAATACAAGTATGTACAAAGTAAGTGCAGGACTGGCTTTCTTGGCACGTGGCATGACTATGGAAGTGTTCTCAGCTAAAAATATATCAAAATAAGCTATGCACACACAATGCTTGGCTAATTCATTCCATGCTACAGTCTTTGTTCATGCTAGTAATTTAGATTTCTGTGTCACTTTTATCTCTGGCTGCTATAAATCTTTCACACCAACACAAATGCCCCATAATTTCTACAACTGTTATTCCATCCTCTGGGTTATTTAAATTGTTTTTAATACTGATTCCATATACTGTACAGCCCTCATTCACTGAAGTACCTCTTTGAATAAATAACTCCTCACTGACCCATCTTAGAGCTTAGCTAACAAACTGAGGATTTCTCCTGGCACAGCAGGATCCCTGGAAATCACAAGGGGGGACACGTGTGCATGTGTGATGTCTTCTGGGTTGGTGATGGGTGGAAGACATGCACAGTTAGAACATAAAGGCACCCAAGAGGTGATGGTGACAACAGAGGCACATCTGTTGCAGAAACCTCACATTGGGTGAGTCTGAGTGCTTGCTTTGAATTTTGAAGGGGGAGTGTTGCATCAAAATGCAAGTTAGAATAACCACAAATCTGTGCTGGTCAGTGTAGTGGCAGAGTTTTGGTCAGTAGCTAAAGAGTAGGTCCTCTCCTTCCCATGCAGCAAGAGAGTGATTAATATGTTATCACTCCTTACTTTCCCTCCCCACGCTGAATAGCTCACCTTCAGTGTCCATCTCCCCTAGGGGTCCTGGGATGAAGCTTTCCTTTGGGGTGAAGTGAAAAACATGCCTCTGTTTTTTTGTTTTAGACCTTTCTTCAGTGTGTTCAGGCAGAACAGAATGGCTGGTTTAGTCTTTCTCTGTCAGACACAGGTGTGTTTTGTTGCACACGTGAATATTTATCCTTAGAAGTTTCTTGTATTTTTAAGTAGTTGGGTTTTTAAATCTTTGTCCATTTTTTACCTTTTTCCCCATGCTAGTGTAATAACACTACTTCCTAAACCCTATCCTTTTCCTAGGCACTGACCTCATCATCTCTGGGTGCTACTCCAGTAATAAAAAAAATAAAGACTTGTGGATTATGGGATCCCTTTATAGACCTGTATGGAGCACATCTGGCTCAGCTGGAAGGGGTCATGTAAACCTTCTGCAACTGTTAGAGTCTGTGTGGTTTCACACCCAACAAATGTCAAAGCAGAACTCAGCTGCAACAGCCAAGTTTCATCCGTGTTTGGGTTAACCCATAAAAGAACCCACCAAATTCCACATCAGTCATTTCAGACTTGCATGAAACCACCCAGGTTCAGTGAAGAGGTCAAGAATCTGGTAAACATTTTGGCTAATATGGCTCAAGAAAACCCTGATTTTTTCCAACTTTGTAGAGCCTGACCAGCCTGATAGCTGGTCCATCCTAATGACAAATAATTTCTGTTCCTTGTAGCTCTATGTTTGTGTAGAAACATTGAGAATGAAAGCACAACTATAATTTGTCCTCTTTAGGCATTTGAACTGCACTCACTTGAAAAGTTTTGGAGGATGAAAGGAGCCTCTCTGGGGAAGGGGATTGTTACCCACGAGCACAGTGGTGAAGATGATGAGGCAGCACAACATTCTCAGCTTGAAGAGGAGAGCAGAAGTGATGAAAGCCTTTTCACCTGAAAGCTTTGTGATGATGCCAGCTCTGGTACAACCCTCCAGAGTGGCCCTTCTCAGGCCATAAGGGATCTCACAGAAGGTAAGACAATTCACTTATCTAAGGTCAGAGCATGCCTGCAAGCTTTGGCAGATGAAAACAGAGCATGAAGAAGTATAGAATGCTTGGCAGATACATATTTCCTGGCAGCAATGTAATTCTGCTTATCAAACTAAAGCAAACAAACATAATACCAACCAGGAAGGACCAGACCATGCTTCTAACAGTTGAGACAAGTGACTAGATTTTTTCTGGTTCATTTAAATTTGAGGGTAGAAGTCAAAAGGTAGGATAATGCCTGAATATGATGCCTTGAGAACGTAAAGTAAAGCTTGCAGAATATGACAGACCCTCTGCAAATGTGAGTCAATTTGTCAATGCCAATGGATTTATTCCCTTACAACACTTTACAGCTGAACCACTGTGTCCTTAAAGTGTCCAGACCTCAGCCAGACTCTCAGATTTGGATGTTCTCTCAAAAAATATTCAGTTCCCTTGTTGACCCAAATATACCTCTGTTTTTGGTGTTCATTCCGCAAGGAAAAAACCCTGAAGCCTTGACCACCACTAACAACCAAAGCACTGTGTGAGTCCACACCTCTTTGCACAGATGAAATTAAATGTTATGCCCTTTTTCATACAGGTTGAATAAGATCTTATGTCTGACCACACTCAGATGTGTTGGAAGCACAAGACTCACCCCAACCACTGAATACAAGAGGTATCACCCAAAGAAAAATGGGACACAAGGAGAACAGGCTACAACCCCATGAAAAGCTGAATGGTATCACTTTGAGTGCCCTTGAGAGAGCCACACAGTACAACATGTTATCCCAAACCAAAGCAGCAGACAGGAGAGTAGCAGCCCTTGAGGGAGAGAGAAAAACTCAGGAATAAGCTAAGGATACTCAGCTGGGTGATGAGGAAAAGAGTGACCTCGGTGCTGGAAAAAAATTTACAAAATCTCCCCAGTGAAATAGTATCAGACATAGGGTAAATGAAAAGGTATTGATTTAACTTCTGCCAGCTAACAGCTTGTCAGGCCAAGGCCATGTACTATTTTCTTTGAATAGGTTTCCTGCCTCAAATCATTTGCAGTATTTTCTTTGCAGTATGATAGCAACACTAAAATGTATCATTGCCACATATTGGAAGGCCAGTGTTGTATGCACAGTACTTCCATCAATTATCTGGGACTCTCTCATTCCTCAAGCTTCTGGGAAGCCTGCAGAGGGATTTTTCTGAGCTGCTTGTAGTTCATTTTTGATTGGCTATAATATTCACCACAGTTATCATGACAACCTTTAACAAGACAACAGTTGGAAATGCCCTTTCCATGGGCTGTGACCTTGGATGGCTGTGCAGGCACTGAGGCTGGGTCCAAAGCTGCACAGATATGAGTGACTTCATCTACAGATCACTGGAGATTCCACATCTCTTTAAAGCCAGTTACTTCTCAGTGAGTGGAAACACTCCAGTTTTTCTGGAAGCATCGCTGCTGAACTCTGAGGGTCATAAACCTTTGCAGGCCCGTAGCACGAAAGGTAAAGGAAAACCATCCCAAAACAGATCCCTGTAGTAGAGACACCCTTACCTACTCGAAGCTCTTGTCCAAAGACTGTTTTCTCTCCCAGCGCAGAGCAGTTCCACCTCCCGTACCGAAACTGGTACTGGCACTCATTGATTCCCATCTGTGCCCCTTCCCCGATCACAATGATGGCATCAGGGCGGCTCTGGCAGATCGCTCGCTGCCGAGGCGCCAGGCCTGGGATTTTGTTGCAGATTATGTTAGCTCCTAAAGCCACCACGGATGACAAAGCTCTGAAGAAAAAAGCAGAAAGACACGTTATAACCAAATTGGGGTGGCCAGGTGCTGCTGGCGAGGCTGGCAAGGCGCTGTGCAAAAGGGGGAGAAGGGCTGGAGGTTGAGTTCGTGTAATTAGGCCCACTTGGCACAATCCCTCTGGTCTGGTATAACAGCCTGGAAGTCTTGCAGTAATTCCTAATCCGATTTGTGCCAGAAAAAACAAAGAAATTTTTTTGGCACTTTTGTTTCCAGTCCTACACAGAGACATCAGCTAGTGAGAAGTGGAAAGAAAGACTTAAAATCAAAAAATAGTGATAAGTGATCATCCACAAATCTCTGAAACTCATTACAACTTTGAATGCAGGTTCAGACTTAGTGTTTTAGTTACTGCAGCCAGTTCATCTACCCCTCATTTGAAACTGTTAAGCACAATTTAGAAAATGACTTGACACTACCAACACTCTTGCCCATTATTATGCTCAGGGTATTGAATGATTAATGAAGTTCACCAGCATAACTGTGCTTTTAGATCTGGCAAACATCATGGAGTACATAGGAGTGATCCTTAATGTGTGTCATCCAGACTAGAAACATTTGCACTTCTCATTCTTCAAGTATATTTTCAGAATTCATTATGAAGCTTGCATATAACTTGCACCTGCCATATGTTTTCACTTGAGCGCGTTTATTTTTCATTTTTCAGCTCACTTTTCAACATCTTCACAGGCTCATTTTTCAACATCTTTACAGCCTACATTTTAAATGGTAGTATTTAGGGGAAAAAATAGGCCAACATGTGTACATGTTTGGTGATGCCTCTGGTCACTGAGTACCTGGCAGGTCTGTGTGGAGATGCTGCAGCTGGCTCTGGACAAGCAGACTGACTGCCCCGTGCCTTTCATCTCAGTGTTAAAAATTTCCCACTGGAAATGCTCCCCTTCCCAGGGGAAATGCTGACTGACCAAAATTAAAGTATTACACAAAAATTTGTCAACTTCATCACAAGGTAACTGCAAAATTCCATAAATGCTGCATTTCAATGAAATCAGAGTGTTTAATTTTGTCATTTCACTAAGATGCAGTAAAGCCAGAGCAAGGAGGGTGAAATTGAGAACCCTGAACAAAATGAAATATTGCTATTCCTGTGGAATGGAAATTCCATGATGATCCACTTTGCCTTTAATAGGTACTTTTGCATCTTTTCCAAAGTTAACAATCCATGAGAAATTCACCACTTGTGGTTCTTTATTATGGTGGCGGAGGGGGGTTATGGATCTAGAAACAAGGTATCACACAGAGCATGCATGTCCTGTTGTTCTGCCTATTAAACAGAAGTAAGAACAAAAGGTAGTTGCAGTCTGTCCACTCTCAGTGTTGGAGCAAGAGTGCTCAAACCTGCAGCTTTAATTTGTGTTCTCTGGGTGCTGACCAACAAAGCTGGAGCATCAACTGGAACCAGAGAGTCCCCAAGATTCATGCAGGTTTTGAACTAAGGGTTTTTTCCCACGCAAAAAGTATTTCTCCACTTTAAAATTTTAATTTTTTAAAAATAGTGATGTCTTTAAATTAGGACTTTCCAAGAGATGTGATAATCTTTAAAAAGTGTTATATTTGATATATGGATAAGATTCTCTTTACAGTGGCTTATGACCTTTATGTTATGGCTTCAAAAACTAATGAAAATCACAGAGAAAAGTATTAATACCTTTTTTTTTTCTTTTTTTTTTTTTAATCAGACCGTTTTCAATATTGAAAAATAAAAGTGTTATTTTCTTTGAAAGGTCATGGAGCTTTTCTCTCTCTGATTCATCCATTTTCCACACAAAGTAGGATGGACATTCTGAAAATACCACAGTAAAACACATTTGGAAACATTTTTCCCTGATAGATAATGTGTCAAATTCAGAAACATCTACTCTGATGATGCTAAAATGCTGTGCCCCATTCTTACCCCATCCCCTCCACCTGGCTTTGCCCAGTTCCCTGGGACAGACCAGGTGCCCAAGCATCCTGCAAGACCTTCCCACCTGGTAACCCATTTCACTGCTGCTTCAGACACTAACCCTTCCAGGAAAATCTAACCCTGAGGAAATCTGGGGCTGACTCCTAAGAAAGAGACATGCACAAGGCATTCAAAATTACATTTGATGCTTGGCACATGCACAAGACACACAGTTCTGGTCTTGTAGCTGCCTGACGGTCATCAAGTTACTGAGGCTATGCCACCAAATTGCTAGCAAAAATTACCTCTAAAAATTGTTTTTGTGTTATATAAATACTTTTTTTAAAATTAAAAAAGTGATAAAAACTTCCTGCAATAACTTCCTGACATCATTTTTTAAAAACTGGTGGGTTTCCACAGTTTCCACTAACTATTCTCAAGTTGAGCAGCAAAACCTTACGACTTTCAAAACAAAGCAAGAATTGGCCACAGCATCTAAATGTATAATTTTCAGTTAAGTTGCTTCCTTCATACACGTCACTGCTGTCTCATAATTAGGTTAAAGAGTATATTCTTTGGTCTCCCATTGTTTTTTGGAGCAGGCCTTGGTCAAAGTATTTTAATACAGTGGGTTGGTTTATTCATCCAGAAAATAAGCACAATCATATCTGCTTCAGGAGCTATTGTGAGGGTGTCATAATTATTGTGTGCTCATGAAGTGTATTATAACAATTAAACTGCAATTATTGGGGGTGGAAGGGGTCTTAGTTTTTCTGTTATTACTTCCAGAAACTTCCCCATCTCTGGCCTGAACTTACCAGCATATTCCCTCAGACTTGTTTAGCCTACTTTTAAACTGTTACAGTGCCAAAAGAAATGCTGAATCATGAAACTGAGGTTTTGGAGAACTTTATTTTTATTAAAGAAATGCACCCAGCAGCATTTCAAGCTTCCTCTCCTCTATTTCTTGTGGCATCCCTCAGTTTGTGCATCCATCACACATTTGGGAGGGTTGTGCTGTGCTACTGCCCCTTGGCAGGTTGAAGGCTACATTATTTATTTTTAAAGAAGGAGATTGTTTCACTTTATAGCTGTCAAAAGGCAGATCCCCCATGCCACATTTTGGCATCTTCTTTCATCTAATCTTTCTTTGTGGTGCAAATTGCCTCGATTCTTATCACCAGAAACTCCTGAGTGGGGCATTTTGTTAAGATCTCTGATGCAGTTTACAGTAATTGCAACCATCCTGCACCACAACAATCTCCACACTGCTCAGTGTTCTGCTGGGTCACCCACATGGTCTCCCCAATTAAACATCATCCACACGGCTTATCCAGACAAACAGAGAGTGGAATAATGACACATTTCCTAAGGAATTGGCATTCGTGCCTGGCATATGAAGAGCTTTCACATTTCTTCATGCCTATGCCATTAATCCAAGGGAAACACCAGCACTGAAATTCAGCAATATCTACAAACAGAGTTATGCCTAAATTTAAAAAACAACAGCAACAGAAAAAAAGAAAAAACCCACAGGAAAAACCCCAAAAACACAACAACAACAAACAAACAAACCAAAACACACACACAAAAAAAAAACCTCCCTGGATCTGAACTTGGATAGGACCTTTCAGTTCAAATCAAACCTGCTGAATAAGATTTTGGAAGGCTTGGTTTCTGCATAAGAATTCTGAAACATCAGGGTTGTTATCCTTTGAAAAAAATAACTCGGACTGTGCCACAGCAAGCAGAAATTCAAAGAAGTGGGAGAAAACTTTCAGCTTATTTTCTGAAAAAATTCTTCCTTACTTATGCAAAGACAGATGAATCTTGTCACAAAAAGAGAAATTTCTCCCTCCAAATGTATTTCCTGTTACAGTTGTATCTCTTCTGTAGGACCTAAGCAACTCCAGCTTCCCTCTTCACAAAGTGAAATGAAAATTATTAGATATTCTAAGCAAGTCATAAAAGTAAAGATCTTTGAAATGCTTCAGAAATTAAACACTGAGGCCAGTTGAGTTTTAAGAACTGCTTGTTGGAAGAGAAATGTACTCTTCATTCCTGATTGGCTTGCTTGAGTCTCCATTTTATATTTGAAAAGCAAGCATTCACTTAACTTGAGCACGAGACATTTTATTGATTTCAAATGTTATCATGTACTTGCAGCTTCTGATTAATTTTACTTATAAGGAGGTCATAATGTGAACTGCAGTTTACAGTCTCTGCACAGGTGGAAAATATATAAAGCAAATCCTTATAATGGACAGCTGTACAAGTACATGAGAAGAAAAAATTCTAAATTTTATTCTTGCTAAAAGAATCTGAATTTTGATAAAATTATGAAACAGAACTGTCTATTTATAGGTGAAGAGCAGTAACTAACCAATCTTTGGAGTTGTCCTCAAGCTCCTGCGCATGAGATTTCTGGAGATTTCTCCAAGTAGCTTAATATACCATTCTGACAAATACATAACAAAAGATGTAAAATAAGAGATTAAACCAACAACACGTTGCATACAGATGAAACACCTAATCAAGTTGATTTTAATCCTTTAGCTAAAAAATCTAAAAATTGCTTTAAATATTCTCTGCCAATCTACACTCCTTAGGCAAATTAAATTTTATTGGACTCCAGGACTGGCTTTAAGTTGTTCTCCTCCAGCACCCTCCCTCACTTGCATTCCTGGCTGCACAACAGCACTTCCCACCCAGCCACCCTTTCTGCAAGCCCTTGGATAGGCAACCATAGGGTCACTGTCATCCCACCCCAGCTCTGCTTCTTGATAGTCACCTGAAACTGCTGCTGGGCAGGGTTTTGTTTTCAGCAAGGAATGAAGAGATTTAGCCACATGAACCCTGTCAACAGCAGGGGAGTTGTGCAGGTTTTTGGCACGCTGCACCGAAAACTTGCCCCACCATCTCTGACAAAAAATCCACATAGTGGGTTCTTTGTTAGCAGGAACCACCGAGGTATTTTGTGGTGACACTGCGACACATCTGAAACTCTACACCACTACCAAATGGTTGACTTAATTAAGAATTCCTAAGTAAATATTTTGAGTGCGTATCAGTTGCAGAAATTGGCAGGAGTGTCCTGGGCTCTGAATGCCATCTGCATATGTTTAGGCTTTCAGTTTTGTTTTCCACCCTGGCTTTGGGAAAGCGTTGTTCAGCACATCTGTTACTGAAGCAGAAATCCAGTCAGGCTGCATGGTACAGCCCTGTGGAGCTCTCCCCTCTGCTGGGGCTCTGGGGGCTGCACACAGCAACGTGTTCATTCCCAACAAATGAAAGGCAGACATTTCTTTGAGGACCTCACCCAGAAAAGTGCCTGATATCCCATGCAGTGTTCTTGCTGGCGTGGTCAGGAATGGAAGTGGTGGGATAGGTGAGCTGAGGGAGGACTCACACAAGGGCAGAGCATGCCTCGGGCTAAATGCCTGCTTGAGAGAGGAGTGGGGGCATGGCCCCCATCCCTCTATGCCATAGTGATGGGGGAGCACCAGCAAAGCCTTGGATCACACCCTCCCCTACCTGCCAGCTGGGATGGCTGATATGAAGCCAGCAGTGAATCATTAGACATTGCCTAGGATGCCATTCACAGATCAGCACCAGCCTCCTGCAAATTCCTACTGGTTTTGACATGTATCTTATTTGCTGTATGACTGGTCCACTGCAATAATTTTTAATAATCTTTCAGTGAGGCAACATTTGATATGTATCACCAGGATGTCTTGAAGACTGTTACATCTGTAGTTTGCCTGTATTCAACTTTTTTACACCAAAGAAAGGCTCATGGAGAACAGAAATGCCTCACAGGCCTCAAGTGTTCTACGGTAAAGGCCATACTAGCATATTTACATTTCCATTTTCATTGGACATTCACTGCCCTCCAGAATTTTCATGGCAAACTATTGTATAATGAGGATTTTCTTTCTTGTCTCAGATCACTTTATTCTAGGGGCATCTTGTTATATGGTGGAAAACACATCCTGTGGATATAAAAATTCATAAAAATAAAGCCGGGTGTTGAAATATCTGAAGTGTGGCAAACAATGATTCCAAAGGAATTTGTGTTTCAAGAAGTGTTTGGTTTGCTAAACCAGAGAAAACTGATAGGCCAGTGTTGGAAAGCTGCAGGAAGGCAGCAATTCTAGCATTCTCCTGGGCAATTCATGGAAGGCTGGAATACTCCTGATTTGGTCTTGCCAGTGATGAAGGTGGTGACATACATGGTGTAATTGAACTTATCTGAATAAGCTTAATGAAAAATGGTGTTGATATAAAATTATTTGATTCCTTTTACAAACAGAACTTTATCAGATCTGGAAACCAAACTGAAACACTTTTGTTTTGCACAGTTTTTTCCTTTTGTCTCTATAAACACCATTAGCAGGACCTACCAGTCCAGCTCTGCAAACATGCACGTGCCTCACCTTGCAGAGTACCAAGCAGCTTCCACCCTCAGTAACAAAAAGTCCATTCCTCAATGCCAAGATGCCCCTCAAGCACCCACAGCTGGTGTTGGTGTCTAGCACTATAATTTGCCTTCCACCCCATTTCTGGATCCCTTTAGCACTAGAAAGAGCCACACTGATAAGTGACAGAGAGGCACAGAGCTGTTTGCTGAGCAGCAACTCACCACTGTGGAAAGCAAAGTTACCTTGCAGAAGAACTGGGGTGGGACATTGCAGTTCTCCTGGCATGGAATGCAACTTTGAGATACCAAAGTGGATGGAAGAGATAACCCACAGACTTTCTGTGTCTATGCAGAAAGAGTTCAGTATCACAGAGAAAACAAATATTTCACACTTCTATATGTAAGGTCTACAGTTTTGTCATGTTTTCCATATAGTAAATGAGAACAAATTAGCTTTCTCCAATCATATACGACATATATATAGATATAGGCATTTCCAAGCCTTAATTAAACTTAAGTGAAGCACATATTTTGACCAAAGTTTAGCAGTCTGTTCTGTCTGGGGAATGGATTAAGAGGAAGAAAGAAACAGGTAATCTGCAGGCAAAGTCCATGATTTATCAAGACCATAACCTTCTTAATTTGTCACAGTCCTAGAAGCAGCTATCTGTTGGTTAGTTCATTCTAAAATGCCAGGTATGCACTGTGGCTTTGAAGTCTTTAAGGTGGACTGTTATTGGAACCTGTCTTGAAATATGCACTTCGTGATATTTTTCATTAAACATTTATGAAAGATCTTGATCTTTTTTTTTGCTTTGCATACATAGGTCTTTCATGGATATGATATAAAAATTGAAAGAATGTAATAATGGGTCTACAGGAAAGGAAGACTCTTCTCAAAATGACATCAGCTGGCTTTGCTGCTGTCGTGGTTCAGCTAGGAATTCATTTTTGTTAGTCAGGATCTGAGCCACCAATGAGAATAAATTTTGAAAGTCTACTGGTGAGCCATTATGTTGGAGAATTTAGTCTTTTGTGTTAAAATGTTGAGACTCCATTGCAGTGTCTGTTAATCATGAGGCTCAAAGTCTGTCTGGAGCTCTGAGGTACACCTGAAAAGCCATACAAAGTTGTCTCAGATGTTCTTTTATTGTTATGGTGGAGAGGCCACACGGACCCTTCCCACAATGTACACTTCAGACTAAATGACCACTGAAGGCTGCTATTTGTGCACGGACATATGACCACAAAACAAAACTTACTGGTCTTAAATTAGCTGCAGAGAAGAAAAAAATTAATTTCTCTTTGCCAGTGACATTGAATTTTTATCCACCGAATACTCCACTACGATGAGCCGTAATTTATTTCTTCTATTCCTTCCCTCATCATTCTTTTCATGGTGGGAAATGTTTCCTAAGGCTATGAAAAATCAGGATATGGAATTAAGTAAAATCCACAAACAACATTAAAGCAAAAAACCCATAGGCTTGGTGCTGTCAGGTTTACTTACTGGCTCCTACATCTGGAATGGGAGCATTGCTCAAACCAGCAGCAGTGTGTGTTGCTCTCATCTGCTCTGAATGCCTCACTTCAGGCAAGACCATTGTCAGGGGGGGCAAGGAGCAGAATGAGTTCTTCTGATGTTTCTCTACAACTGTTGAAGCTTTGGGATGACAGAAGAGCAGCTCTTCCTGCTCTGGTGTGCAGCACATGAGGGAGTGAGTGTGAGGAGTGGGCGCATCCTTGGCACCATCCAAGTGGGACCAGGCAGATCACTGGTGCCTTGACACAGTCCCAGTTTGGTTGTGAAGCCTTGAGCCCTTGTGTTTTTCCTCCTCACTTACCCACTTCCACATTTCCCTCAAACTGCAGGAGTTGGGGGACACTTGTTCATAGTGAACACACTTGCATTGTTCTCAAGATGTGGGAAAAACTGGAAAAGAAAAACAAAGCCCCAGAAGCAGAAACCATGGACTCTCCAGGTTTAGCATGGATGGGTAAGAGTGAGGAAAACTGTGGGGTTTTAAAAATTGTTTGTATTTCACTTCAGAGTTTATTCCTTCACAGGAGAACTGCAATATCCCACCAGATATGGGTGGTGTGTGTGCATGAGGTGGGGTGGTGGTGCAGACATCCCTCTCTCTGAGACATGGGGTGAATGTACAACTTCTCTTCATCTCCAGTGCCAAGTACAGGAGGGAGGATGCACCTCCCACATCACCTCAAAAAGAAACAGATCCTGCTCTGCTCCTCAGAACCATGGAATGGTTTGGGTTGGAAGGGACCTTAAAGCCCATCCAGTGCCACCCCCTGCCATGGGCAGGGACACCTTGCACTATCCCAGATTGCTCCAAGCCCCATCCAACCTGGCCTTGGACACTTCCAGGGATGGGGCAGCCACAGTTTCTCTGGACAACCTGTGCCAGGGCCTCACTTTCCACTGGAGCAGGCTGCTCAGATTGTCACAGACTGAATGTCTGGGTACATGTTCTGCTCCCAGGACAGGTTTGGCAGCCAGGAGGTTGTGCTAGGGCTGGACCTAGCTCATTTCAACTTGAAATGAGCTCCCTGGGCCGGCTGCCACTTCAAACAAAAGTGGCCTGAAAGTCCCTTTCAGCCCGCATAGCTCAGCTAAGATCTTGCAAAACCTTGATTTAGGAAGGAAAAGGCTTTGAGGACCACCTTACTAAACACATGAGATCCATCACAGATCTCAAGGTGATAGATGTGTGGTTGACTCCCTTTGTGTTTTCCTGGTCATGTAGTTCTATTTGCTTCCATGGAAAATTTGTTGTTTAGCTGCAAGTCAGCCCAAGACAATGTACCAGAATATGTCCTTGTACAAAGGCTTCATGCTAACCACCAGATCCCAAAATAAATTAAGAAGGTAGAGGTTTTACACTAAGGAAGTTGCCTAAGAAATGCAGAGTGCAGAAACGCTACACTTGGTAGGTTTTGTGTACTTTAATTAGTAGTTATTGAAAAGAAAAAAATACAACATATTTTTAAGCAAATAGCAAATGGCACTTGGAAATATTTTTTTAATAGTCTCTTAGTGCATGTTAACTGATTTTGTCTCTTGTTTTCAGAGTCTGTTCCCTGATGAGAAAATTATTTGCAGCCTTTCTTGTACCATCACACCAGCTGTAAGCAAAACTGCTTGGCACTTCCATGGTGCAGGCCTGCATTCCCTGCATCCAGCAAAACTCCCAGTGGCTATTGGTGATCACAAAAACAGAAATTCTGATCCATCAGATAGATAATTTATGGGTAGCTCCTTACGTGAATTATCCTACTGAAGTTATGAGACAGTTTGTCTACTTGAGATTATACATGTTGGTTAGACATGGAAATATGATTTGATCACCAGTCTGATCAGACCTTCAAATCTGTAACTAAAAGTTGGATGTTACTATAAAATAGCTGCAGTCTGAGAAAGCCTCATGTGTGGAAATAAAGGGGGGAACCCCTCAGAAACTGTGGAATATAAAAGTTTATTTCCTATGCAGATTTCCAAGCATTTAAAGCATGTGGGCATTCTGTGAACAAAAACTCTCTGTTTTATAATCTGAACTGTCAACACTGGCACAAAATAATGTGACACCAAACAGAGATATCTATGAATTTCTAAGGTCTCTTTCAGCTACTTATTACAAAATTTTAATTCTGAGTGATGTAAGAGGCCTGGTAAACCACACAGTAACTTTTCTAGTTCCCTGGCTTGTTGAGTCTATTCTAGGTGTTCAGAAGGATTAGCAAAAGTCATTCTGAGTTGTTTTTGTAGAGGGAGTTTCTAAATTTGGTATGCAGCCATAAAAATCGTGCATCTGTGTTATTATCCTAGTGGCCCGTGCTGGGTGTGTCCTTGGTGTTTTGCAAATCACTATAAGCTTGTGAAAGCAGCTGGATGGAATACTTCTCCCTCTAAAATTCCCTCTCTAAAGATCCTGCACACACTGTGTAATCATACACAGGCAGGCATTTACCTGCTTTTTTGTTAGGTGGCATATTGACCCCAATTTAGCTGCTTCTTGCCTTCAAACTGAAGATGTTGCTGACTACGGGCATCTTGAATTTCTTTTTCCTCCAGTTCTCTTTCTGAATCTAATAATTTGGAAAAAATCCCTTTATTGCCATGCAATCCAAAGAATGAAGATATTTAAAGAGGTAAGTGATAAGGATTGTTTGGGATTCACAGCTGAGCCTGCAGAGGTGGTACTAAAACAGTTCTACCAAAGTGAGAGTTGTATGCAATCCATAGGGACCACAGGCAGCTTTTGGCACACACAGTGAGCACCCAGGGCAGGTTAAACCTGGTTTAATAGCTACATCTGAGCCACAGTCTAGTCTTCATCTTTGGTCAGCCCCACACTCACAGAAATCTCCTTTCACTGCTAACAAATACTTTCATTTTTCTCCCTGATGCTACCATTCTTTTGCCACTGATCTTTTTAATTTTTACCTTTAGGTAAAGCAGAAACTGATAGAGGAGCACTAGCTTTCTGTCTGAATTACATTTATCTGTTCCATAGAGGAAAAGCTAACAGCAACATCACGGACCATTAGGAAGCTGAGAAATTATCAAAGTTTCCTAAAACTCTATGATTTAAATATCTTTTAAGCACTATGGCATTCTCAGAAGATGAGTTTGCTTTAAAAGGGTTGTGGTGATAGGCAAGGACAGCCATGGACATTGTCTAAGATGTGAAGCCTGCAACCTCCCCCTCAGTTCCCCAGTGGTGACCTTGATGATGTGAAATGCCTCTGTACATGGCGTGAGGCCAAGAGCACGCCTGTCTTTAGGCACTACAGCACAACTCCTGCACCAAGGGATCCAAAAGCCAAGGCATGTCAGACTGGCAGCTGTGCACGCAGAACTGGCCCCTGTGTGCTCACATGGAAAGGCTCCTGTTGGGAGAGCAGGAGACCATGAATGCTGGGGACTGAACGAGCTGCATTCCCCCAGAGAGCTCGGTGACAAAGCAGCGTGGGGGGCACATCTGTCTGAGTGCTGATGGGAGCAAACTGGACAGCAGGTGACTCTGAGGAGATAGTATTCCATCCACCCTCCCTGGGCAGGATCAGCCCATTCCTGACAGGCACTTCATACATCTATAAATCGTCCTAACTAAATTTTCCCTAAAAGGGTGGTTGGCCATTGAACAGGCTCCCCAGGGAATGGTCATGGCTCCAAGGCTGACAGAACTCAGAGAGCATTTGAACAACACCCATGCACAGAGTAAGATTCTCGAGGTTCTCCTGTGCAGGGCCAGGAGTTGGACTTGATGATCCCCTTGGGTCCCTTCCAACTCAGAATATTCCAATGTTTCTATTCTATGATTCTATGAAATTTCTGCAATTAAATCTCAGGGCTTCTTCTCATACCCAATGGGAACAGATTATTTTGTCCCCAGAGGCCTTGCACTGTCCTTTATGTTGTTTATAAATCTGGAGAGCAAAACAGCCCTCATTCAAATTTCCCTCTCATGCATGAGACCTCTGATCATTTCTCTCCCCTTTTCAATGTTCCCTCCCACTGGTCCAAGCTCTTCTGCACCAGAAGATAAACTGCACATCATGACTCAAATTACACTCCCCTCTTCTCCTCTCAGGGATACAAAAACAAGATAACTGCTTTTGCCTTTCCTTGCCTTTAGCTCCACTTAGTAAAATAGAGTTGAGACCTAAAGTGGCTCTTTAGTCCTCATTCTACGGTGAATTACCATTGCTTCTGACTTCTTCAGTTCCTGCATGGACTGTGTTTCAGCTGTGTAAAACAGGCCCAAAAGTATTTTGACTCCTTGTGTCTCACTCCCTCATTAGTGGAACAGCAGCGGTTTGGCAATTAGTGCCCAGTTATGAGCACTCCTTTGATTTGGAGCATCTGACTTCAAGAACATGAGGCAGATGGAGGGGAAGGATGGTTAAAAGTATAGAAAAACAATTTGCTTAGATTGTGCTTAATATTTACATCAGAGTTTTTAATGTCTGAGACAGGTCAAGTAAAAGCATCTTCACTAGATACCTAAAATACGTAAAGCTTGTGTTCTAAAAGCAGCTATTTTAAGTGTCTTAAAAATATTGCATATATTGCCTCCCACTGATACACAGCCTGAATAAATCTATGCCAAGTTTTAGAGAGGTATTGAGTGGAATTATGGCATAGGAATCAATTTTCCCAATAAGTAGTAGACAAAGCAGGCTTGACTCGTTTTGGTTTCATTGCACTTCTGAGAATCAGAGCAACTGCTCAGGAGAATGAGAATTGCTCCAACTGGAGATCTGTGAACTAAGAGGATGAGGTGGCATCACTTCCAGCCTTACTAAGTCATTCTCTTGTGTCTCCAAAAAAAGCCAGAGAAGTTTTTCTTGTAAGGAACTACATGTGTTGGTGAAAAAGTGGCTTTCAGTTGCAGGCTTAAACACTGTCACCCTTTGTTTAATTTCTAGGCCAGTCTGTACATTCAAGGGACCCTAGGAGTTAAGATTTAAGGTTCAAATCATTCAATGCTTCTGAATTTTCTGTAATTCGTGGATTTTCAATAGAGTAGGGATGATATAAAAGTTTCTATCCAGTAACACTTCCAGCTAGTGTTTACATTTTTTCATCCAACTTCCGAGCGTTTCATCCCTAGTAAAAACCAAAGTGCCTGATTTTATTGGATTACCACTGAATTATGCCATTAACGTGAATCATTAAACTCCAGTTTTTCTACCTCACACATAAAGCACTTGTGCCATATCCTCAAGTTTTCCCAGCATAGCCTACATGATCCAGGATGAAAGTTTACTGCCATGGCAGAACAAACATGCAGCATGGGAAATACATTACTATAAAATAAAACTGGGTGGAAGCTGAAAACTCAGAGTAACTTTGAGAGCTGGGTTTTGGCTTCTTTGGGTCTTTAATCCCCAGAATGGCTCCATTTTTTTTTTTTTT